>CM053594.1:56659753-56717557 GCA_028646575.1 Pseudocheirus occidentalis
TCCTCCTCCTCCTCCTCCTCCTCCTCCTCCTCCTCCTCCTCCTCCTCCTCCTCCTCCTCTGCTGAGGCAGTGATTGGTCCCGGGTTAGGAGCCGGGCCTGCCAACTCCCAGCTACGGGCAGGGCTGCCCCTGTATTTTCTCTGCTCCTTATTAGGAGTGGGAACTAGCCTGTCCAAGGTTCACGCTGTTAAAAAATCAATGTTTTTACATCAAAGGAAATGCTGACTAACCACCACCTTTCCAGAAAGCCGTAAATGACCCTTGTGAAAAGCATGGGCACAATACATTTCTTGGTGGCTCCAGTCTGATTAGATGGCTAATCTATGACAGGCTTTGGGGTCTATTGTTTGCTGGGCTGGGATCTGGATGACTAAGGAGGGCTTCTCACCTTAAGTGCAAAGTGCTAGGTGTTAATTATAGTGGAAGGAAGCTTCAACTAGAATCAGGGGCCCTCCAGCCAAATCCTGGGCTTCATCACTAACTAGCTACGCACAAGGGTCTACCCTAGGCCTGTTTCTTCATTTCCAAAACAAGGATAAAAATACACTCTGTTGCGGTGCGATGAAGGCATCTAAATTCAGAGTTTACAGAACAGGGTCTGAATCTCAGCCTTAGGGAGCATAGATGTACTCTGAGCCTCCTTTCTTTGTGAAAAAGGTAGAAATATGCTGTTATGGGGTGAAAAGAGCCCCTGCTTCTGTGTCAGAAGTCCTGAGTTTCTTCTACTTACGGTGTGACTTTGGATAGATCACTGGTTCTCCCTCTGAGGTTCCCCCTGAAAAAGGGCAGGGCTGGACCACAGCTGGAGGTCTTCATCCTTTTTCTGTCCTGGATCCCTTTGGCAGTCAGACTGGGGAAGCCTAGGGACTCCTTTTCAGAAGAATGTTTTTAAATGCACAAAACAAAATGTAGAGGATTATGAAGGAAACCAATTCTAGCGAGATACAGTTATCAAGTTCACAGACCCCGGGTGAAGAACCCCTTTCACTAACCACTGTTGAGGGGCTGTCCCACATCTGGATCCTCTGAACTCTCCTTCCTGGGTATCACTGTGAGAAAAGTGCTTTATGAATCTAAAGTTCTGTAGAAACACAAACTGTCGCTCCGATGGCTCCATCGGCACAAACGTCCACTCAGACCCATAGAAAGGGGTCCAGTTTCACGTTCTCACCCCATGACTACCAGGACTCTTCTGACAACCATGGCCTGGACTCATTAGGCAACATAAACACAACAAGATCTAGGCGTTTGGAGAATGTTTCCAGATTCTTCTCTTTCTAAATCCTTTCTCCACAGAGCTGCCAAAAGGGTGAACTCGTTACTCCCCTGCTTCAGGACACTCTCTAGTCACGTCCACCCTGAGCATGTGAAGATTTCCCCGGAACAGGGCAGATGAGAACAGTTTGTCCCATTGGCCACAAAAGCACCTGAAGCAGGCCCTGTGGGGCTCAGAGCTTGGTCAGGCATCAAAGACACCAATGTCATCCACTACATTGCAGGCCATCACCAGTGGTCTTGACTTTTGTCTTGCCACTGGGTCTCAATGGCTCTGGAAGACATAGTGAGGCTGACTACTGTGCAGCTCTGCCTCACTTAAATCCAATTCATTGAGTTAAGACATCACACCGGGATGTCATTGGTCCTCTTTGAAAAGAGAGAGGAACAAGGAGAATAAGTTACAATCTGATTCCAACCTCACTTTCATTTTATTCCAGGTTCATTTCATACTCATCCCTTTTACAAACTACAAATTGCAACCAACCCACCCTCCTTCTGCTATTCCTTGAACTTGGAGTTTCATCTCTGGCTCTGTCCCTTCATCTCCCATGTGTGAAATACTCTTACTCCTAGAAACCCTCTGCTTTCCTCAAGCTCAACTAAGGGGTCACCCACCTCCTATGGGAAGCCTTTCCTGTTCTCCCTAGCGTATCACTGCTTTTTCTTGCCTCTCAATTTAAGTCACGTTTATTTATCTGTGTAACTGTCCAAGGCTGTGTTGGAGACAGCTCGAACTGGCCCATAAGAGCTGATTGTTAAATTTCCAGTGTGAGCATTTACACCTTGGAAGTTGGCAAATGATATAAATGGAGGCTTACAGTTTGTTTTACTGTTTTTGTTGATTGTCTAGACTTAAGAAAGTGATGGGGGAAATGTTAATATTGCAAAATAAACTAAAAGTATGTTCTTCAAACTTTTTTTTTTCTGGAGAGCCAGTTGTTAAACATTGAAAAGCCTAGCACTGGTAGTATCCCTCCAGTAGACTGTAAGGACTTATTCCTTCTTCCATTCATTCAATACTTATTTATGAAGCATCTTCTAAATGCAAAGTACCATGTATGCTAGGATTCGGTAAAACAAAACTTTGTATCTAGTAGGTGCTTCATAAATGCACGCTGAATGAATTGGGGGAAGGAATAATAAAGGAATTGAATGCATTGAGGAAAAGTGCATCTATTCCCACAGTGTGGCTCAGTGGAAAGGGTTCTGGATGGGCTAGCAGTTCTGGGTTCTGGGCCAGCTCTGTCACTAACCAGTTGGAGGAGTCTCTTCCCCATCCAAGTTCTCAGTTTCCCCAGCTGTAAAATGAGAAGACTGGCCTCTATTGACAAGTTTTTTTTCCAGCCCTAGGACCTTGAGGGTCTGATTCTAGGGTTGGGGTAGTAGGTTTGCTGAGTCTAATTCCTTGAAGGCAGAACCCAAAGTGCATAGTTGGCACCCAAGAACCAATTCCTTTCTGTGGTCACATTGATTTGAACACTCCTTTCAGCCAGGAAGACTGCATTCCACCCATGCCTGCTTATCCTATGTGAGTCACACGTCTTGTCATGTCATTGTTTTTAATTTTTTTATTTTATTTTTAAAAAGTTTTTGGATGTTTTTTGTTTTTCACTCATAGATATACTTTTCCTTATATCCTTCACACCTCTCCCATTCTTCCCCACCCTTTGAGTCTTCCCTTGTAGCAAAAAAAAAGTTAAGCAAATCTAACCCACATAGAGACCCATCTGACAGCATGCATAATATTCTATACACATGGTTCCCCATCTCTACACAAAAGAAAGATAGTGCCTGCACATACTCTTCCAAATAGTTTATCCTAACCCAGAGCAGATCAGGCTAGCCTTTTTTACCGGCTGGTTTCATGACAAGCTTCCTTGGGTCACTGCTGGTAAAAACACACAGGCTTCTCCCAGAGGGCAGGGCCCACAGAATGGCACTGGCTTCTGGGTGTGCCATCCTGTGATTCAATCTTTTATTGAACCAGGAACTTTGAGGAGGGAGTAGGCATTACAGAAATGAGCAATGAGGTAGCCAATAACAGAGTGAGAATTCACACCGAGGTCTTCTGACCCTGAACCCCATGCAGTTTCCACTACTCCCTGTTTGCACTTGAAGATAGGGTGAAGGGGTAGCAATCCTCTTCCCCTCTAGAGGAGACTTAGCTTTGTGGAGGGGAGGGAGAACTGGGGCTTGGGGTTAGAAATTCTGCCTTTGATGCTGGATAGCATGTGTGCGTGACTAGAAGGTGACTTGACCAAAAGGAAGATAATTCTTACCCCCATCTGCCTTCCAGGATTGTTGTACGGAAAACTTCAAAGTACTTTAAAAACAAGAGTGGTTGTTTTAAGCAAGTCATTCATTGTCACTTCCCCAGGCCTCGGTTCCTTATCTGGAAAATGACTAGATGGCAAGGCATGGTGAAGCCGCAGTAAGAGTCCTGAAACTGAACTGGGAGACATGAGACTTGAATTGGAATCCTGGCCCTGATATTCACTACGTGTGACCTTGGGCAAGTCACTAAACTTTTCTGGGCTTCTATATCTATAAAATATATCTATTTTATATCCATATCTATAGAATAAGAAGGCTATACCAGATTACCTCTGAACACCCTTCCGGTTCTAAATCTGTGATCTTCTAAATTCTAAAGCCACTTACTATAACTTACATTATTATGGTAAGTCCTAGTTCTGATGATCTTAACAATTTCCCCCCAAAAGGTCATCTACAAATGCCCGCAGGGATTACGTCGCTTCTCTTCAGTTGGACAAGGATTTATTAAACGCACAGTGCACAGTGTGAGATTCAGGGATAAAAACGAAAAACAGCCTCTGCCCTCGAAAAGTTTATGTTTTACCAGGGGATAAGATGCGGTGTTATTTGAGGAGGGAGAATCAGGAAAGGTGGCACATGAGCTGAGTCTCTAGGGAGCTAGAGATTCTAAAAAGCAGAGATAAGGCAGTGCATCCCTGGCATGGGCAGCAGTCATACAAAGTCATGGAGGCAGGGGATGAAATGACACGTTTGGGGAAGGACAAGTAGACAGTCTTGGGCAAAATCTTAAAAAGCGTATGAAGAAGAGTTATGGGAAGTAAGTCTGGAAAGGGAAGGAGGCTAGAGGCAGATTGTGAAGGGTTTTAAATGCCACGCTGAGGAGTTCAGATTTTATCCTAGAGTCAATACAGAACCAGTGCAGTTTCTTGAAGCAGGGAGCTGACTTGATCTTACTGGCGCTTTAGGGAGATTATTTGGGCAGCTATGTGGAGGATGGACAGGAATAGGAGAAGACTGAGAACAGGCAGATTTGTTGAGAAGCTATGAGAGCAGCCTGGAGGAGAGGTAATCACAGCCTCCAGTAGGGTAGCAGCCATGAGAGTGGAGAGAAGGGGATGGTGGATGGGAGAGATTTTGTGCAGGGAGAATCAACTGGTGAGGCTTGGCAAATGAATGAATATTTGAGTGTGGGAAAGAGAGGAGAGTCAAGGATGATTCTGAGGTCCCCAAGGAATTTGGGGAGAGGATGGCTTCTCTGAATGCCCAAGATGTTAGAACTGCCTTTCTTGAATGGGGAGACAGTTCTGTTCCCTGAGGGATGAAAGTCCCAACCTGTTTTCAGGAACAAGGGAATTGCTTTCCAATTCCTAAAATACTTATGACCCACCCTCATCCCTACCCGCTCTGTACACCTGCTGTTAAAGAAATTTGTCTTTATTTTTCCCTTCCATTTGTTAAACTGAAGTGATTGACTTCCTTTAAGGGAAGGGGAGAGGAATAAATAGAGTGCTAACTGTGTGCCAGGCACCATGCTAAGCATTTTACAAACAATACCTCTGATCCTCACAAAAACTCTTCCTAGTAGGTCGGTGATGTTACTGTCACTATTTTACAGTTGAGGAAACTGAGGCAGACAGGTAAAATAACCTGCCCAAAGTCATATAATGACTATCTGAGTATACATTTGAACTCAGGTCCTCTGACTGCACTTTACCACCTGGCCGTTTGCCTTTTTTTTTTCTTTATATTAACAAACCAAAAACCTTGATGAAGTTATTAGATGACCAGTCTTTGTCCTGGAGAAGAAAAAAGGCACCTCCCTCCCACCTTTCCTTAGACAAGTAAAGTCCTTCAAGTGCGGGATGTCATTTACACTAAGAGCTACCTTGAGGAGTCCGGTAGTTGTGCCCTTTTTTTTTTTTTTAAATAACGGAAGGAAATTGCAGTGATATGAAGCCAAAAAGGTACAAATTAAACGGCTTTATTTTTTAAAAAACGTAAGAAGTCATTAGAGGATTCTTGATTGTCAGGGCCATTAAGAATCAGAGATGGAGTCTGACCCTCTTGTTTTCAGAGGAGAAAACAGGCTTCTAGACGTGACCTGCCTTAGGTCATAGAGCTAGGAAGTGTGAATACAGAGCCTATTTTACAAATGGGAGGGGGAGGAGGAGAATGATGTCATAGCCAAAGGAAAGTGAAGAACACATTGTCCTGAAGCAAGCTCCCTGACTCTTCAGCCAGCCAAGACAGGAGGCAGGCTGGCCAGAGAACTCCCAGCTGGGGCACGAAGGATGATCACTCACATGTGCTTTTCTCTTTCTTCTTTCTTTCTCTCAGCAAATATGGACACCTTCAGCACCAAGAACCTTGCCCTGCAGGCTCAGAAGAAACTCCTGAGCAAGATGGCTTCCAAGACCATGGCCAGCGTCTTCATTGATGATACAAGTAGCGAGGTCCTGGATGAGCTCTACAGGGTGACGAAGGAATTCACCCGCAACCGCAAAGAGGCTCAAAAAATAATTAAGGACCTTGTCAAGATCGTCATGAAGCTGGGCATCCTGTACCGCAACGGGCAGTTCAGCCCTGAAGAGCTGGCACTGATGGACCGCTTTCGAAAGAAGGTTCACCACTTGGCCATGACTGCGGTCAGCTTCTACCAGATAGACTTTACATTTGACCGTCGGGTCATGGCCACCACCCTGCACGAGTGTCGAGACCTGCTGCACCAGGCTGTCAACACACACCTGACCAGCAAGTCCCATTCCAGGATCAACCATGTCTTTAACCACTTCGCAGACTTTGAATTCCTGGCGGCTCTGTATGGACCCTCTGAGCCCTACCGCTCCCACCTGCGACGGATCTGTGATGGGATCAATAAAATGCTGGATGAAGACAGCATATGACCTCAGAATCTATGTGAAACACAGGAGCAACTCTCCTGCTCCTGGCCTCAGAGATGGGGGAGACATACTTTTCATTCCTATTTCTTTTCTCCCAATCTGAATCTAGCCCAACTGACTTGATCTCCCATTCCTTATGGAATAACAAAGAATTTGCAACCCACAGAATTGTTTTACCGGCAGATTTCACAGGCCTCACCTCCACCTGTGTAGGAAGTGCTCTCAGGGAATGGAGGTGCCCAAAAGGCTTTTTGCTTCAAAGAGCAGTGCATTTTACCTTGGAGGAAAATACGGTGGTGGGGACTAACAGCATCTCAGCTTTGGGGAGCTGGCCACACCCCCCCCAATGAATGTTCCATCCTCTGACTTGGTCTGAGTTCTCATTCCTGTGTGTAGCTCAGGAATTGCCCTGTGGTCTTATGAGATCCAGCTGCATTTGCACCTCTGAAAGCCCAGTGTATGCAGTCCAAGAGCTGGCTAGGGAAAAACCTACCACATAGGAGCAGGCCTCCTTCCCACTCACAATGTTAACAGGACTTTGGGGTTGTTTCATGCAAAGCTAGTTAGGGCTGAGACATTCAGCAGACTAAGGGGAAAGCCTGGGAGTGCCAGCACATGCAGGCTTAGGTGCTGTTTCTTTCTGCAAAGCCTGCAGAAGGTTCAGATTTGGTTTTTTATTTTGTTTTTGGCTTTTTTAGGACTTAAAGGTTTGTAAGAACCAGATCTGTTTAGGTTATGATCTTAGGCTAAAGAAACAGCTTGCAGAAGAAATATCGGTACTACTGTTGAGAGATTGATGGTTCACCTTACATGTCCCTTTTTGAACTCAAAGGCGTATAGTTGTTTATCCTGTGGTATTTTTCCACCATGGCTGGGACTCCCTTTCCACACGTGGGCAAAAGGCCATGACCACCCCCATCCTCATCTATGAGATGCAAATGAACCTTCCATACCATAGATCCTCTTTCCAGTGAGATCAGAGATGCAGCTTCAGACCAAATAACAAATGAGCACTTTGTTTTATCCTAAGAGGATCCAAGAGGCTCCCAAATGACATGCTGTCCTCAGTTCCTCCAACTGATTCTATCAATATAATTGTTTGTGTTTGTTCCTTGGTCACTCTCCAATCTGTCCTTAGTATTTCATGGGTTTGGGATTAAAAAAAAATTTTTTTTAAACACAACTGACACTACTGAGCTATTTAAATAAAATCACATGTCTTCTACTTGGACTGGCTCAAAGCTGGTAATTAACTGGTACACAACTGGTTCTCAGTCTGTTCTTGCTCTTCCTTTTTCTCTTTTGCCCTTTAAATGGAAATAATGTTCCTAGCACTGCACAAACGATCATACTCTGGTGACCTTTTCTGACAACAGCTCCCATTTCCCCATCCCTCAGTGAGGAGGCTACAAGCAGTGGGAGTGTGGGCCACTCTCCCAAAACAAGGGTTTGTTTCAGAATGTGGTTAGCTTGGCTGTGCACTCCCAAGACCAATGCAGCTTAGTTCTTTTACTCATCTTAAAAGCACAAGTTTTAACACACACCCGCACGCACATGAACACTGCAGGGGGGAGCTGGAAGAAAAGCCCATCCATGCTGGCAAACAAAGTGACTGACGGGGTCTGTCTGGGACCACAAGTCTCCATCCCACCCCAACCGCCACAGAGCATTGTCCACATCCCACACATCAAAACCACTGAAAATGAGGTGGGCTGCTCTAAGGAAGGCACAGAAAGCAGAGCCCTGGATGAATTCCTGCCTGTTTGACTGGGGGGGGCCCAGAGGAGAACAGTGAGTAAGACTATCTCATCTCAGAGGGGGTTGGGTCACAGCTTAGACCTTGGTTCTGTCACATACAAATTACCCCCTTAGTGAAGGCAGTGGGTCTTTGGCAGACCCAGGTTTGGCTTGGCTTTTCAACCTCGTGTCTGCTGTGAAGAGTGCAGCTGGAAGTTTTTGCAACCCTGGTCTTTCAAATGACTACAAGGTTTGGAACATGGAGCTGCGCTGCCTGATGGATGCTTCCTGCTCCTCTGTCAGTTCACAAAGTGGATAAATTTCAGGCTTTCATGTTTCAAAGCCCAACCACCTAAGTCTAAGTACATTCCCCCATGGATGGAGGCTAATTTGTACTTAAGAAGGAATCTCTCTGCACTAGAAGCACCGAGTGCCAAAGCCTGAAAGGACCTCAGAGACCACCCAGTCCTACCTCCTCATTTGGCAGAATAGAGGCTCAGAGACTGCCTGAATGTCTCTCATCTAATCACACTGCTCCCACCTTAATGCCAGTCTTCAATAGTTAGCATCCCCTGGAACTATCACATAACCTCTTAACTGACTTTCCCACCTTCACTCGTTGGCCCCCCACCCTCCTCCAAGCCATCCTTCATGCACCATCAGGCTCATCTTCATGCACCAACCTGGTATATCATTCTTCTGTTTAAAAGCCTCAGCGCCCAAGTCTACGCTACTTAGCCTGGCCCCCACAGCCCTACGTGTCTCTAACAGGACAACTTGTTCGTAGCATGGGTCTCATGCTCTGCCTCCAATAGGGGTGTTTTCACCCCTATTGCTTTCCCATCCTTTAAAACCAAGTTCAAATGACCTTGCTGAAAAATCTTGCCTAACCCCAACATGGCCATTCTTCCTTTCCCTTGACCTCAGAGAGCCCTTAATTTTTTATCTAAGGCAGTTAATATGTATTATTGTTAAGACTTGTGATTAGGTCTATTCCCTTGTAGACTGTAACCTCCATGAGGAAAGAGCCTAATTCAGTTGTTCTATCTCCCAAACACTTGAATGGAAGTGATTTGCCCAGTAGCTGCTGTTGCTTATTTGTTTCAGTCATGTCAGACTCTTCATGACCCTATTTGGGGTTTTCTTAGCAAAGATAGTGGTTTGCCATTTCCTTCTCCAGCTCATTTTACAGATGAAGAATCTGAGGCAAACAGGGTTAAGCGACTTGCCCAGGGTCACACAGCAATAAGTATAAGAGGTTGGATTTGAACGCAAGTCTTTCTGACTCTAGGGCCAGCACTTCCATCTACTGCACCAGAGTTTATGGCCAGGTAATGGCAGAACTGGGCTTGGAGCCTGTTTTAACCCCCACCCTATATGTTATTCATGGTCTATACTACTGTCCTGCACTGTCATGCTGAGGGTCACAGATTTTAGAATCTGTATTTCTGATCTGATCCATCTTCTCTCCCTTCACCCTTTAGAGAACACTGATCTGTACTTAAATGCCTTTCACTTTGGCATCCAATGCTCTGGGAAGTGACCAGAGTTCCATTTTTCCAGTGGGCAAACAGAAGACTCTTGATTGATTTGCACAGTAGGAAAACGGCAGCAAGGCACCCTACAAAGAAAACCCAGGAGTCAAACTCCCAGGCTCCTTGCTCCAGTGAGATCAGAATCCTTTGGGGGTTTTGTTTATTCATTCTGTGAACTTTTTTCTTTTTCTTTCCCTAAACACCAAAGGCAGTCAAGGCTTTTCACAAAATGTGATTCTTGGCTTGAGTCACTGTACAGCAATCCAGATGTAAGAAATGAAGGCCTTCAGAGGCAGAGAGAAAAGGGTGGAAGGATCTGGTACCGCACACCTTTACGGGCCACTACCTAGAACCACTTCTGTGCCCATGGTTCACCAACAACCACCCTTGGGATCACTGGCTTCTTCTGTCCTATAATATGCATATCCTGTGTTAGCCAAAGCTGATTAAGGAATAGCATCAACCTTTTCACCACAAAGAGAACTTTTTGTATACCTCCCTTTTTAGAGAGAGAAAAAGGGAAGCAAAGAAGGAAGGGAGGGAGGAAGGGAGGGAGGGAAGGAGAGAGGGAAGAAGGAAGGAAGGAAGGAAGGAAGGAAGGAAGGAAGGAAGAGCTTAATGAAAACAGTAGACATCAGTGGGCAAACCAAACCAGAATCACAGTGCTACACGGGCTTTTGGAGCACCTAGACCAACCTACACCTGAGGGAGAAACTCTTCTACAAGAGCTCATCATCTCTACATTTGAAGACTTTCAGTGATGTTCCCATTACTCACTACTTCATAATGTAGGCAATTCCACTTTGGATAGCTGATCATATTAAGTTTTTCAACTTTTTTTTGGAGGGGCAATTAGGGTCAAGCGACTTGCCCAAGGACATGGCTAGTGTTAAACAGCTGAGGCCAAATTTGAACTCAGGTCCTCCCAACTCTATTCTCTGCACGCACCACCCTGAACTTTTCTTTAAACTCTGGAAGACCTGAGTTCAAATCCAGCCTGAAACACTAGCTGTGTAATCCTGGGCAAATCACTTGAACTCTGCCTCAGTTTCCTCATCTGTAAAATGGGGGTAATAGCTGCACTCATCTCCCAGGACTGTTGTGAGGATCAAACAAGGTCATACTTGTAAAGTACTTAGCACGGTGCCCAGCACAAAGTACGTACGATATAAACTAGCAATCAGTCACTTTCCTTGAATTGAGCTGAAACCCAATTCCGGGCAGGACACCTTGCTTGTCAAGCAGAACAAGCCTAACCCTTTTCACATAATAGCCCCTTGAGAACAGTGACCATGAGTCTCATGTCTCCTGCTGGAGACTTTGCCTCCCCAGCTCCTCTGAATGACGAGTCCAGTAGCTGGGGATGGTTATTTCTATTAGGAAAATGCTACACAGAGACAGGAAGATGACAGAGCCAGTGAAGTATCTCCATTAGGTACAGACGTGATGCCAGACCGAACAGTCCCATCACGGTCCTAGGGTGTCAGAGGGCAGCTAAATTGCTCTGAATTCAAAAGGATTTTTTCTGTCCGGCACATTCCCTCTTACTATTAAGGCACAATTTAAGGCACTTAAACTGAGAATTTCATCCTCAAAAGGGCTTTACCCATAACAGCTAGACCACCCCCAAGAACTAGGTTAGTGCTTTTATTAGCTCTATTTTCCAGAAGGGGAAGGGTTTGACTTGGGAGTGTCTCTGCCTGGATGAGTGAGCACTCCAGTGGGCCCTTCCCCCCACTGACGCTCTCCTAAGCATCAGGCAAATGGCTCCCCCAAAAGCAGGAGAGGCAGCCTGACATGAAGCCAAAGACCTGGGTTTGAATCCTGGTTCGGTTTACTGCTGTGTGACCTTGGGCAACTGACTTCTCTTTCATGACACTTCGTTTTCATCTGTAAAATGAAGGGATTGAACTAAGTGGTCTCTAAATCCTATGATCTCATGATTGTGTGTCTAGAGTGGGGCAAAAACACTGGATGTGGAATCCAAAGGCCCGGGTTGGAGCTAGAGCTTTACTGTGTGGTAGAGACAATTCAGAACAGTGGAGAGAAGAATCAGAGGATCCACCTCGGTTCAAAGGTCTTCTCTGCCACTCACTGTGTGTCAAATTGGCCTCAGTTTAAAGAGGAGCCTGGAATGGAAGCTCTCTTCCATCTCTAAGCCTGTGCCAGCTAACACGCTCTAAAGGAGTGTTGGGCCCCGAGTTAGACCATTTCCTCTTCCCTTTGGGTAACTGCTCAGACTGGACAGGCTTCCACCCCAGCAGTGTTACACTCAGGAGGCACACCCCTCCTGGCAGAGGGCTCCCTGCCAGGCCACAACTAGCAGCTTGAAGATACTGACACTGAATAAGAAAAGCTCTTCAAAAACAGAGGCGAGTTTTTAACTCTGCCCTGGCCTTCATTCATTTATTTAAACATGAAAGAATATTGAATTCCCTTCACAGTCAATCTACAAGGAAATAATGGGGTAGACGTACGAAAATAGTTCTGAAACTATACTGAGAGACGCAACAAGTTGGCTGGATTTCTGTTTGTATCGGAGTCAAGCTGCCCTGCCCTTCCTCATACTGATGATTTCAGATCTAGACATGGGGCAGCAGATGGCCAGCACCCCCTCTGGGGACAAAAAGGGCCCTGGACAGAGGCACCCATCTGGGCAGGAAAGCAAGTCTACTCCTGCAACACTGAGGTGATTCTGAAGCCCCTTTGGGACACTTTAGGACTGCCTTCTTAGGAAGCATCGAAGTAGTCGTGTTTGGAACAGAAGTACCACGAGGTATGGAAGGAAAAGCAGTGACAGGCTGCCTGGGGGCAAGCCAGGATCTGGGCCACTCCTGCTTGCTTGAAAGAGAGGCTCCTAAGCTTTACTTCCTCTGACACCCGCAGAGTCCTGTGTGGCATCTGTGTGGCAAAACCATGAAAATATCCTCCAGGAAATCAGCACATGAAATGGTCTCTTCTGGTCACTTCAAGCAGAGACAAAACAAGACAAACTTTGGATGCAGCTTCAGATCACAGTTCAACGTGGCCTGTTCTGGCCACTATCACGATTTTGGACAGTTCAGATCGGAATGCTCCTTGCCTGTGGGTCACTGAAAAATACACAGACAAAAACATACAATCAGAGGGAAAAAAATGCAATGGCCGTGAATAAACTCTACCCCACACTCACACTCACGTACTTCTGAGAACACCAATGGCTGGCTGAGCCATCAATCAACCCACTATGTTTCTTTGAACATGTCCCCATCTCTGGAGGCCTCAGTCTCCTTACTTGAAAAATGGAGCTGGACTAGTTCTGAGTCCAAAATTCCTTCCAGATTAAAGACTCTTATTCTCTAAGTAAAATGTTCTACTAATTAAGGCAAATTACTATATAGTAACACCACAATTTTTCTGCCTATATCAACAAAGTTTCCTCACTGGAAATTTCCTATACCAATAAAATCAAAGGTCTAGTTAAAAAAGTAGAACATACTCTAATTATCAAAAGAAGGTCTCATAAGAGAATTTTTAGACACCTAAAGCCCACTTCTTTTCACTGACAATGCTTTTTCAAGTTTGACCTTTTTATGTGGAAATCCCTTCTAAAATGTGTAATTTCTCTTCTTCTCTCTTGTTGCTGATTCAGTTATCCTGATGAATGTCTAGCAAACACATCATAGGATAAGGGGTTGGGCACTGGTTTTGGAGTAGGGGCATCAACCTCACTCACTGCTTGTCTGACCCAAGACAAGTCACTCAGTCCCTCTGGGATTAGTTTCTCCTTCTGTAAAATGAAGGTGCTGGACCAGATAAGCTCTTAGACTCCCTACTCCAATAAAGGGCCATAGCAGGAGGACATGTTCCATCACATGGTGAATGATGCCCTCAGGGCTACTTGCCCTTTTGCTTAAATAGGCCTAGAAAGCTATTCATCTCAATCAATCAATATGTCAATAAAGTGACATTCATCAAGTGCCCACCATGTGCCAGGCTTTGTGCTGAGAAGCTAGAGCTAGGTCCAAAGTTTCCCCCTCTCCTTTCTCTTTCATCAGCTGTTACCTTCAGCTTTGCCTCTCTCAGAGGCATGGACTTTGTGGCAACCACTTCCCAATCAAAGGCCTTCCTGGCTTATACTGGGCTACTTCACATCTGAGCCTTGAACAAGTGGAATGTTTCTGATTCAAGGTCTTTCATTATGAGCCTGTGTCACATCTGGCTATTGTTGGCTCCAGGACGATTGAAATGAACGTATGAAAGACATACACTTTCTTAGGATGGAGATAAATTCTGGGACCTCCTCCCAACATAAGATGTCCTATTGTCTTCACAGAGGCCTGGGTGCGGTTGTTTATTTGAAAGGTAACTGTGGGTAGAATGTCAGTAGATTTAAGGCCTACAAGATGAGGGATTGAGGCTGTCTCCCTTGAAACTCTAACTAGTGAAATGTCAGACATTTGCGGCACCTCAGATCCAAGCTAATAAATTCTGTTTGAACACCAAACATGTGCTTTCTGTGATATCAACCTGCCTCTAAACTCTCCCTTCTGTCACTCTGGCAAGTAAGCGATCCCAAGGTCTAAGACCTAATGAAAACACGGGCTATTCCTGGACTGTAATCAGACTTCTTAATAATGACAGAAACTCCATGGGGTGCTTTCAGGTGACAGGATGACTTCCTTACAACAGCCACAATGGGTAGGATAACATAAGGGCAATTATTTTCATTTTCCTAGTAAGGAAAACAAAGGATAAGCCAGAGCTATCTCTGAGCTCCACGTCTAGGACCTGAACATAGCAATCTTGCCTCCAAATCTAGTCCTCTCCTCTCTCACACCTGCTGCCCTTCAATCCCTTCTGTTTTGATCTCCCGCTCTCTTACTCTGGGTAGCCACACCCCAGTCTATCCCATCACTGTATCTGAGCTACAAAACCACTGAATCCTTGGGTCATGGGTTTTACAGCTATAAGGAAACTTAGAGAGATTATTTAGTTCAATCCCCAATTTTACAGATAAAGAAACTGAGGGCCACAGGAAAGAAATCCCCACCCCCCTTTTTTTTGTTGCTCTTAGAGTCTGGGTCACACTAGACTGGAAGTACAGTGGCTCTCAAAGACCTGATCCCACTGCTGTTTGGGGCAGGATCTTTGACCTGCTCCCATGGGCTGAGGTGTGGGCTGCCAAGACTCTTCTTAAGTAGCCTCATTTCTCCTAGTTCCCAAAGTTCAGAACTTCCAAGCTCAACTGGTCACCAATCTCTCTCTCTCTGCAGGAGCAGGGATCACAAATGCATGCCACCACACCCAGCTAAAGTGACTTGGTTTTTGCAGTTGTTGTTTTTTGCTTTTTTTGGAGAGGGGAAGGCAGGGCAATTGGGGTTAAATGACTTGCCCAAAGTCACATGGCTAGTGAGTGTTAAGTGTCTGAGGCTGGATTTGAACTCAGGTCCTCCTGACTCCAGGGCCAGTGCTCTATTCACTATGCCACCTAGCCGCCTCTAAAATGACTTGTTTAAGGTCATGTGGGTGGTAGTAAGGAAACCCAAAGGGGATTTTAACACACTTTCCCATAAATACTGAATTCATTATTCATCTCTCTTTCATGACTTCTCTCTTTCCCTTTTGGCCCAACTCTCACAGTTCACCTTCACTGGTCTTCTAAAGTAAATATTTACCTGCTGTGCTGGTCACTTCAAATTCTTCAGGTTTCAGGGGAACATCTGCATCTTTTCCAGTTGAAGCTTTAGACTGAAAAGAACCAGTTCTGAAGTTTACCAGAGGACTCTGTACAAGGGGTCTAACTGTTCCATTTGCTTCAAACAAAAAAATCAGTTCTTCTGCCAGAGATGCCAACGTACTGCTGTGTACATTAATCTATTTCAGAAACCATCAAATGGCTTAACAAGAGCTAGCAAGGGCACAGGGGAACTAGTTCTGCCTTGGACGCTGACTGGCCAAGTGACTATGGGCAGTTATTTCCCCTCTCTGAGACTTGGTTTCCTCACCTGTAAAATAATACTTCGCGACCTCCCTAATGGAGCTGCTGTGAGACTCACCCGGAGCCACGGGCCTTGATACTCTCAAAAATGTCTGCTAGCATTTTAAATAAGACACGTGGTTTTCTATGATGCTTTCAGGCCATCCTCACAAAGCCTCCATGGAGGGGATGCAGTCTGCCCATGCCTATATTACTAATGACCAAACAAGACATAGACTTGTCCAGAGCCACCCAGCCAGTGAATATGAGAACTGGGCCTAAATGGGGCCTGAACCAGGCCTCTTGCATCCAGCCACACCCAGTGTTCTCCCTGCCCACTATCAGTGCTATTTTTTCTAAGTTTTTCTTTCAGTCAGTGATTTGTGAAAAGGATATGGGAAAGGCAGGCTCTGCCATGTAACATTTATCAGCCCTTTCACATTAGCCAAAGGTAGGCAAAATGCTTGCATGGAAGTCACCGGCTGGTAGCCAGGACTAAGCTCATTTCCTGACATGAAGAGCCCTGGGATACCCCAAAAACAATATAGAAGAGGTGCCTTTTTAAAAAAAAGTCAAACCTTTCTAACTAAAATTAAGTCCATTAGCTCTCTAATATAGCTTTATACTCAGAAGAAAATTTCATTTATTGACATCCTACCAATTCAGAATTAGATAATTCTGGCATATTCTGAATACAGGAAAGCCTAGGAAAAAAAGGGACACATTTAACTTACTTCAGGGAACACACTTCCCTTCCCTCCTGCAGCATCCACCCGAAACCCCAGAGCTAATTACAAATGACCCATTATCTATTCATTAAAGCAGTCACGCAGGGCCTCTACTTGGCAACTCATTTAAAACCATCTAAGTGTGTGTTACTCTCTGGCTTTCTGAGTAACAAAATTGAATTTTAAACACTTTGTCAAGTCAGACTTGTCATTAATTCCGACAGCCTCCTCTGCCCTGCCTCCCATCAGCACGGGCGCCTGGTTTCATGGAGCAGAAGCCTGGGCAGCAATCCCAGCACTCACAGCATTATCCCCAAATGCCCACGCTTCAGTTAGAGCCATACATTAAGACTTACATAAGCCATGCCGTATTCAATCTCTGCTCCCTGCATTTCTGCTTTAAACTGAGTAAAGAATAGGTAAGACTTTCCCTGGGGCCTGCAAAAAAAAAAAAAAAAATCATAGAGTCATTCAGAGAAGGGATGCTGGTACAAAATCATGGTCCAAATGCTCGGCAGCTGGCCCAAGGGTTGTAACCTCGTCCTCTTAGCCTTTGAGCCTGGCTTCTTAAAACCAGGCTATCCAAATAGGTCATAGACTCTGGGCAAGAAGTGTTTATGCTGCTGGGGATGATGCTGCATGTGTCTCATTCTCCACTAAGGGAGGGCAGCAAAACCATCTTGGAGACTGATGCCATTGCTTCTTAGCTGGATGATCCAAGGTCAGTTACTCTGCCTCTAAGGCTTGGTGTTCCCATCTATAAAATGGGGATAATACCCACCCTCTCTACTTCACAGAATTGTTGTGAGGATCAAGGGAGGTAGCTCAGATAAAGCGCTCTAGAAATGTGAGATTCCTACCAGACTCTAGGCCTGGGGATGACCTCTAAAAATCTGTCTGAAGACCAGCTTAGTTCAGCCAAGCGTGGAAAGGCTTCAAACGAAGTGGTTGGGAACAGCACTGGCAGAGGGAGCCCCAGATGCCAGGAAATAACCAATAATGACAAGAAAGAGTGATATTCAATTCAGCTTTAAAGTTTATCAAATATTTTAGGTGAAGAGTTCCCATTCCTTCATACAGAATCTTGAAAATGCATCTAAAGTTATGTTCTTACGATTTCTAAGTAACACCTTAGTTAACACGCATAACACACATAAAATTTAAAACACCCTTCAAGAGGCTACTGATCACCTGCATTTTGAGGGTAGCCAAACTAGGAAACAAAGGTTAAACAGGTTTTCTCCAGATCTATGGTAAGGCAACAGTAGAGTCAGAACTATAAGCCAATGCTACTTTGAAGGTACTAGCCCATGACCTTAGCTCCCCACGCTACAATGATGCATTCTTTCTCTTGTAACAAGAGCAGTACTCTGTAAGCCTGGGCCATCCAGAACCTACTGAGACAGCCTCAGGGCTTCTGATTCAGCTAATCGAGGGAATCTAGGCCAATTAAACAAAGAATGAGGCCCAAGCATTAGAGTTATTGGGCACCTACTAAGTGCAAGCACTAGGTGAGGCATTAGAAATACAAGCCCCATTTCCAGGCCTCAAAGAGCTCATAGTAGGCCTGGGTAAAGAGAAGACCCATATTGGACATGAAAAGCTAACTGAAAACACAAAGCATAATTATATGCTCATTTTCTTTCTCCCAGCTTCCCCTTTCTGTTCACCCAAATTCTACCCCCCCTTCAGGACCTAGTTCCAGTCTTCTTTCTTCTTGAAAGCTTTTCTGTCCACACTGCTCTATTCTTTGAACACTTGCAGAACTGACTGTTCATTCCACACAACTTAGCACTTAATTACAACTGGCTACTGTTCTCTGCCCAATGCTACCACCATTGGAGTATTCAAGAAAACCTTAAAAACCACTACTGTATCATTCATTCCAGGAGGCAAAAGACAATCCTTAGCAATATTAAGTGAAAAATGCTTCTAACTCCTTTCTGGGTCTCCTTAACTGGAAAAGGAGGGAGACAGAACAAATGATGATCTGTGGTCTTTCCTCGACTCCTCCTCCACCACCGATGTCCCACACCCCATCCAAGCTGTCCACACAGATGAGATGGGAGTCACCAAGTCTTTTTCTTCCTGTCAGATGGAGAAGCACCAGGCCTTATCATCTGATCTGCCTGTGCCAGACCTAATAAATGCCCCGACTGTAGGCATCAAGATCACTTTACTCTCACCTAAACTACTGACCATAACACAAGGGTGCTTGGGCCTTGGTGAGGCTACACCCATGAGGCTTTTTTTCACCTGTTCCATTTTGTCTCTTTTTCCCTAATTACAACACAAAAACCTTAAAAACCTTAAAAAGAAGGAGTATCTCCTTCTTCTACTTGTATCCCCAGCACTCAGCATAGTGCTTCTCCATTCCCTATCCAGTGTTCCAAGGCCCCTTCCCAGCTGATGACATCCCTTACTTGGTGTTCCAAGGCTGCTCCTCCTCTAGCTTTTCGTGGCTTGACCATCACCACTGTTGCTACAGCTCTGACTTCTTTTATCTAGCATTTTAAAGTTTGCAAAGCACTTTACAAACACTACGATTACTCCTATTTTACAGAGGAGGAGACTGAGGCAGAGAAAGGTGAGGTGATTTGTCTAGAGCCACACAGCCCTGCCAGTGTCAGAGACAGGATCTGAACTCAGGTCATGCCGACTCCAAGCCCATAGCTGTATCCATTACGAGTTCTAAAGGAGCCAGAGGACAGACAAAACAACAGTGAAATGACTGAACTTGCCTCCAAATGACACAGGTGAGGAGTCGGCTGTCATCACTGAGGTCCAGGCTCATCTGCCATTTCTGTGAACAGAAGACAGCTTAAGTCTCATGATGCTAGTAAACGGAAAGCATCTCATGGCTTATTTCTACTTACAATTGCTTTGAGGCCCCTGAGCAACAGTAAAATCTTCTAACCCAGGCACGGCATCAAACAAATCCAGGAACGCTCTCCCTGCATTTAGAAAATTGCCTAAGAAGGAAACTGCCTTGCTGAGGAAGCATATGAGAGAGGGAGTGCTGCCTTGAGGATCCCCTTCTCCCCACTTCCAGGGCCATGTGCCCAGCTGCCCTCCACACACCCGGGTCTGACTAGAGGGCAGCCTTGCCTCCCCATCGCTGACTTTCAGCCCTCCATTGGGATTCGGGAGGTGAGCACAGGTGTAAAGGTTACCTCTGCATGAATGGAGTATTCTGGTAGCACAACAGCACTCCAATGAAAGCAATCAGCTGCCAAGCCTTGCCGGTCCTACCTTCACATCTCCTCCCCCATCCTGAGCCTTCTCTGCCCTCACTTAATGGTCACCTTTTGTCTCACCTTCTCCCTCCCACCAAGGACATGCCACTCTTCACTCCTCATCTGGCCTAGGGCAATGCGCTTCCTTTCTAACAGACAGCCCTGTTCACATGTACTGAACTCTATGGAAAAAGAAGAAGAGTGACCCACTGGCCAGCAGATCACAGCAACAAAAATCTGGACTGGACAATATGGATCAAAGGTTCTTGATCTTTATTCTGTCACGGACCCTATAGCAGCCTGAAGTCTCAGAATGTTTTTAAATGAATAAAATAAATTGCACGGGATTACAAGGCAACCAACAATAACTTTTTTCCCATTCAAGTACACAGACCCCAAATGAAGAAACCCTGATATAGACAGAGAATCTTACAGAGGAGAAGCTGCAGGATGCCCTTTCCTGCTCCTGGCTAGAGTCTTGAGGAATGAGAGAAGGAGCAACTAAGGAGTGGAGAGGGAGCAGGGTAATCTGAAGAGAGTCCTAGATGACAGAAAGAGCATAAAAAGGAGGGATGAAGGATGAAGGCAGGTTTGTTAATGGCTTAGGGGACTCCAGAGGGCAAAATGGGAAGGAAAGGCAGAGGAAGAAAGAGGACAGATAATTAATCTACTTCTCAATACTTCTTAGTTATCATAAAGTCCTTCTCAAAGGTAAAGTACTAAGGAAATGCTAAGAAATTCTAAACAATTACCACCAGGAAATCATGAAATTCAATAGAGAGCATCTTTTAAATTACATCATCACCATGGGTTCCATAAAAACTCAAAACCTATTATACAATGATTCCTTCATCCCAGGGAGTGCAAGGAAAGGAAATAAGAATAAATAATAAAAATGATAATAATAGTAGGTGACATTTACATAGCACTTTACACAAATCATTAGATTTACTCTTCCCAGTGTCCTCCACCCTGTGAGACACACCGCATAGTTACTACTATCCCCAGGTGAGGGGACCTGCACAGGCCCCCTAAGAGGCAGAGGGAGGATTCGAATCTAGGCCCTTTCCAGCAAAGTTTGAGAGGTGCAAGACTGGTAACATTTTCTTCACTGCACTGACAGTAAGGCCTTTCAGGGTTCAAAGCCCTGCCTGCGGTCACACAATGAACCAGGACAAGCTACCAGGTCTCCTGACCCCAGAGTTAGGCTATTCTGTCTGCCTGTCAGGACAACGTGCTCACTCAGGCTCTTAAGGAAGAGCTGACAGCGAAGCTTGCGTCTGTGAGGGAACGGAACTGTCCTTTGATCAAGCTGTGCTAGGATTTGAATAACTCACCTCATTAGTCCCACCTTGAGAAGCATATGTGAATGTGCAGGTGTGCCCTCCCTGGAGAACAAAGGAGAAAAAGTAAGTTTTGGGAACAGCAGGCAATGCGGAATCACCTAGAGTGGTTAAATACATCTCTCTTCCTTTTTAGTCTCTGGCTCTGAGCATGAGAGGAAGTCAGAAGCCTTTGTTAGGCACTGCTGTAGGCAAACAGCAATCAATTAACTCACTTATCTACACCAAGAAGTTAGGGAGAGGAACAAGACACAGGAGCCCAAAGTGGGCTTAGAAAAAATCCTATTTCAGGCTGAAGAATAAACACCCTCTGCAAGCATTCTGACAAGCTCATCCAAAATGGGAACCTCCAGTGACAGGAAACTCACTACCCCCAAAGGCACAGTATTCATTCTATTTTTGGACAACTAGTTACTGGAGACTTTTTTATGCTGAGCTGAAATCTCTCTTTGTCATTTTTTGCCCTCCCTCCTGGCTACTCTAAAATGGCTTGATCGATAACATACACATGCCTTCCATTCCCTGAACTAGCCCAACTACAGCCCCAAACACACAATCTATCACTTAATTCAAGTGGGACCAAGGATCTTCCTCTTGGATGTTCTCTAGAACCTTGGTCCAAGGGCTCAATACCCACAGATCTGAGGGAGGTGAGGGTCCCTGTAATCCCGGAAGATCAGGAACAGTTCTATATGCCACATTATAGAGAGAGATTGAGAAGGCAGAACCTGTAAGACTGGTGCTATTATTATCCTTATCAAAACTGAGGCAGAAGGAGATTAAGTGACTTACCCAGGATCACACAGTTACTAAGTATCTGAGACCAAATTCAGAGTCAGGACTTCCTAATTCCAAATCCAGCACTCTATCCCCCTAGGCCACCTAGCTGTCTAGAAACCACAGTGACACCCTACTGACTCTAGGTAAAAAGGAAATTCCTTTGTTTGGCCTTCAAAGTCCTTTACAATTTGGCCCCAGCTTATTCTCTCAGAAATATCCCTTTATATATGCTCTCATACACTTGGTGAACTAGTTAAACTTGCCTACTCTCTGGGGCCTGTCTACAACATCCCACCTCCTTCTTTGGAGCAGCTCTACCTCCTGCTTGGATGCTGAGGCTCCTTCTCACCTCCATTACTTGGAGGCCCTACCTTCCTTTCAGGATTTGCTCACAAGACAATTGTCCTATGCGATGCTTCTCCTGATCTCCCCCCCACCCCAAAGAACTTTGTATTGCTATATCTGTATATAAACTGTCATCTCAATTGAATAAAAAGCTCCTTGAGGGCAGAAACTATTTGCTTTTGCTTTCCTAAGGCCAGCACTGAGCACTGCCCAAAGTATAAGCTTAATAAATGTGTGGTGAATTCAGCAGTATGCTGCAGAAGCTTCCTACTTCTGGAGCAGAGGAGCCCCTGGGATCTCTCTCTTCCTTACTGTCCCTGGCAGTATGGGGCTACAATGGGGCACACAAATATATTTATTTAGCAGGAGTGCAGATTTCAACTCAAGAGATGAAGTCTATTCTAACAGTCTGGACCCTCTAATAATGTAACCTCTTTTGGGAGAACCTTGGTGCTGCCTGGAGTCTATTTTTTGATAAAGCCACAGCAGAGTTCTGTACGCTCTTCTATGCTCAGGTGTAGGAGGCTATAACAGAATATCTCTTTCTTCCTCTCAGACAAGGCAGTACTGCTCCTATGGCCCCAGGCTTAGGGGGTTCTGCAGAGAGGGCTCCACTAGCCACTTCCTAAAAGACTCCAGGTCCCCCAGCACTGGATGGTGTGGCCCTGGGATGAGCTCCAGCACCTCTGGACCCCAGTCTTGGAAACATCTTAGCTGGGCTCTCTTTCCTTCATCCCAGAGCCTTGGTCTCCCTTATTAACACAACAGTTATTTAACGCCTGCTACAAGCAGGGCTCTGGGCTAGGCAAGAGGTCCAGCAGATCTCATCCTCATGGAATTCAGCTCACTGCTGTTTTCTATTTCACTTAATCTTTACAATTGTGTGAGGGGAGATAGGCAGAGCAGCAATCACCATCTACTTTTTATGGAGGAATGAATCAAACAACAAATACTTGTTAAGCATCTACTATATGCCAGGCTCTGGGCTAAATGCTGGGGCCATAAAGACAAAATTTAAATAGTCTCTGTCCTTAAGGAGCTTACCTATTAACAGGAGAGACCACACATATGCATAGAAATGTGAGTAGAATATAGACAAAAGGAACATGAGGCCCTTTTGAAAGGGCCCTGACAGTGGTCAGGAAAGGCTTCAGGTCTGAAGTGGGCCTTCAGCAGAGTCTTGGAAAAAAAATTAGGGATGTCAAGAGGCAGAGGGGAGAAGTGAGGTGCGTTCTGGGCCTGGTAGACAGCCTGTCTAGTGCAAAGGCAAAAGCAGACTCCATGTGTGCATCTGGACTGCAGAGAACACGGAGAGAATTCTGAATGAGAAAGTTGTTAACCTGAAAAGGATGGGGATTCATTGGAGAGAGGGAGAGGGAGACAGAGACAGAGACAGAGAGAAAGAGACCTTTGCTTTAGAAAGATCCCTTTGACAGCTATGTGGAGGATGGACTGGAGTGGAGATTTGAGGAAGGAAGGGAGACCAAAGATGAGGATACTGAAATAGTCCAAGTAAGACGTGCTGGGGCCTGAGCTACAGTGGTGGCTGTTATAAGAGACAAACAGAACTAAACAGGAAAAAGATGACATGGAGATAGAAGTGATTCTTTGAAACTTAGGAAACTGAGCCTCAGAGAGGTAAAATGCCAGGACTAGCCTCATTTTTCATCTGTACCCCACAGCCCAGGCTTGACAGTACAAGTATACCATAGAGACACTCAGTGATTGTTTAGTTTTAGATGGAACTCCAAGTCCCGTATTCTTTTTACCACACTATTATCTCAAGCACTTATCATATTCGACCACATTCTATGGACACACGTCTTATCTTCTCTACCAGACTGAGCTACGCATAGGTCCAAAGTTCAATTCTCTCAGGGTCTCCCTCCATGCCTACCTAGCACAGGGTCCAATGTATGTACCTGTTAAGTTCATCTCCCACTTACTCTAGCCCTTGTCCACCCTTTGCTATTTCTCCCAGGAGAAGACACTCCTTCCAATCACTTAACTTCCCCACCTCCATCTCTTTATACTGGCTAGGTGGCTCAGTGGAGGGAGTGCTGGGCCTAGGGTCAAGGAAGACCTATGTGACCCTGGGCAAGTCATTTAACCCTGTCTGCCTCAGTCTCCTCATTGGTCAAATGAGCTCGAGAAGGAAATGGCCAACCGCTCCAGTGTCTCTACCAAGCAAACCCCAAATGCGGCTGCTATACATAACTGAAAAAGAATCACCAACAAAGACCCCACCTCTCCCTCCTGGTTTCCCTGCCTTCCTTCAGGTCCCAGAATCTAATTTTCTACAGGGCTCCCCACCTCTTCGTAATTCTAGTGCCTTTCCTAAGTTGACTACTGCCTATTTATCTTGTCCACGGTTTCTTGGCATGTTTTTCCTCCACTAGGCTGCAAGCTCCTTGAGGGCAGAGGCTGCGTTCCTTTGACTCTTTTGGTATCCCCAGCTCTTAATAAATGCTTACAAACTGACTGACATGTAGAAGGGACCTCGGAGCAGACGTCAGAGGCGGAAGGGGCCCTGAGACAGAGGGTGTCCGAGGTGAGAGGCCCTTCGGCCACACAGAACCAGTCTCGCTCACGGGGACCCCGGATCATCTGGGAGCCGATATTTATTAGGCTCCTGCCGGGGTGGGGATCTTAGAGCCAGACTGACAGAGGCGTGGGTCGGGTCCCTGTGCAGAGTGGGAGGCCGCCGGGGCGCCCCTCCCCCGCAGGCCTAGGGCTCACGCTTCCCCGTCCCGGGTCCCCGCCTCGCCTCCAAACGAGCTCTGCTCGCTGGGGGGGGCGGGGGGGAAAGGAGGAGGAGGCGGTTAGGGGACGAAGGGCCCGCCCCTCCGGCCGGCCAGACCCCAGGCCGGCCCCAGCCCAGCCCCGGCCCTCCGTACCGCCTGCGCGTGGCTCTGCGAGAAAGAGTGCACCACCCCGCCGGGCCGCACGTCAAACTCCACGGCCCGGTCACCGTCACTGCCGCCCGCCGCAGCCGCCGCCGTCGCCGTAGCCAGGAGCAGGAGTGTGGCCCAGGGGCGTGGGCCGGGGGCGCCGGTGCTGCCGTGGCCGCTGGGCGCCGCCATTCTGGCTGGAGGCTGGGAAGGAAGGAAACGCAGACGGGGCGCCGAGAGGGACACGTTAGGTAGGCCGCGGGGCCGGCTGGGGGAAGGGGTAGATAGTTCCACGTCAGAGCTCGCGGTGACCACGTGACCGGTCCCCCGCCCCCTCCACCTTCAGGCCGCCATCTTGGGCGTGAAGGAGATGACCTTAAACTAGGGGCCCCAGAGCGTCCGGACCTGCCTCGCCTTTAGAATTGAGGGGTCCCTTCAGGGTTGTTGTAACGGGGTGTCCTTGTCCTGTGAGGCGCACCCTTCAATCTTCGCTTGACCTCAGCGAGAAAAAAGTGGACATGTATGCAGTACTGGAAAAGCCCCGCCCACAGATGGCGCTTCTCCCACGAGCCGTTCATTTCCTTCCCTTCTGTGATGTTACGTCACGCCCCGTGCCGTTACGTCACATTCCTTCCCTCAAGTTTCTTATAGCCAAGTCGGCCAGGCGCAGAATTGGAATTCCCCTTGCCGGGCTGTAAAGTTATTAGCGCTCTCTCCCTGAAACGACTTACTGTATTACGTCACAGATGCTTTGCGTCTGCGTACTATGCACGTCGAATTTGTGGGCCGAAGAGGGCAGTTCAAACTCTTAACTGCTGATTGCAGCTTTTGTTACCTTGGACAAGTCACAGAATACTGGTCCTATTTCCTCATTTGCTCTAAAATGAGAGGTTGATGGGGCGGCTAGGTGGTGCAGTGAATAGAGCACCGGCCCTGGAGTCAGGAGTACCTGAGTTCAAATCCAGCCTCAGACACTTAACACAAAAAACTAGCTGTGTGACCTTGGGCAAGTCACTTAACCCCAACTGCCCTCCAAAAAACAAAAACAAAACATAAAATGAGGGGTTGGGAATGATAAGACTTTTTATGTGTGTGCAATTGTGTTTTATTTTTTCCAATTATGTGTAAAGATAGTTTTCAGCGTTCATATATTTAGAAGATTTTGGATTTCACATTTTTACTTTCTCCCATCCTCCATCCTCAAGATGGCAAGCAATCTGAGATAGATTATGCATGCGAAATCATGCAAGCATATTTCCATGTTAGTCATGTGAAAGAAACAGAACAAAAAAAAGCCATAAAAAACAAAAATAAGTGAAAATAGTCTGCTTCAATCCACATTCAGATTCCATAGTTCTTTCTCTGTATATGGATAGCATTTCCATCATCAGGCTTTTGGAATTGGAACAGACAGCTTCTAAGGTCTCTTGGGGCTCTAAAGCCATGTGTCTTCGCAGTAGGAAGTTCATTTTTATAGCTGTTTCCCCAGCAACCAAGCACAGTGTCTTGGACATATTACATGCTTAATCAAGTATTGTTAAATTGGATTGAAACGCAGGGGATAAAACACAGAGCCTGCTCTCCAGAAGCTTACAATGAATTGGAGCCATTGCCCAACTGACAAATGATCAAAGGATGTGAATAAGCAGTTTGCAAAGGAAGAAACCCAAACTATATATAACCATGTGAAAAAAATGCTCCAAATCACCATCATTGTTCAGTCATTTCAGACTCTTTGTGACCCAATTAGGGTTTGAGGTTTTCTTAGCAAAGATACTGCAGTGATTTGCCATTTCCTTTTCTAGTTCATTTTTACAGGTGAGGAAAGTGAGGCAAACAGGGTCAAGTGACTTGCCCAGGATCAAACACCTAGCAAGGTCTGAGGTCAGAAAGATGAATCCCAAATGAGTCCTAGCGCATCCACTGTATGTACCACCTAGCTGCTTCCACTAATAAATAACGACATGCAAATTAAAGTAACTTTTGAGATTCCACCTCAAACTCATCCCATTGGCAAAACTGATGTAAATAAATAAATTGATATAATATGATATGTTGGATGCAGGGGCTCAAGAAAACAATCATATTGATGCAGGATTGGTGTAGCTTTAAATTAGTTCAGGGGTGGGGAAACGTGACATTCTAGGTCCTAGGGTGCAATCTTTTGACTGAGTCCAAATTTTACAGAACACATCCTTTTATTAAGAGGATTTGTTCTGTGAAGTTTGGATTCAGTCAAAGGGCTGTACTTGACCTAGAGGGCCACATGTGACCTCAAGACCAAAGGTTCTCCAACCCTGAGTCAGTGATTCTGAAAATAATTTTACATAGCCAGTAAGTATCTGAGGCAGGATTTAAACTTAGTCCTTCCTGGCTCCCAAGTCCAACATTCTATCCCCTGTAACTAGTAGCTGCCTTAGCTGTATGGAGGATAGAGTGGGGGCAGGGAGGCTATTGAAATATTCTAAACCATAGGTAATAAGGGTATCAACTAGGTGGTATTCATGTGAGTAAAGGATGGATGCAAGAAATACCATGGCAGTAAAATCTACAGGATTGGACAGACCAATTGAATCTGGAGGATCAAAGGAAGAAGAGGCACAGATAAAGTTTTGAAACTGGGGTAAAATTTGGAAGATGGTACAAATAGGAAAGTCCAGAAGAGAGGATGGCTTTAGGGGAAAAGGCACTAAGTTCCACTTTGGACATCACAAACAACCAGCTAGCATTTGTTTTATGCCAGCTAGTGTGCTAGGTTGTGGAGATACAAAGACAGGCAAAAACACAGACCCTGCCATCAAGGGGGAGGCAATGTGCAGATTACTATATCCAAGTTGCTATACAGTGTAAATGGTAGATGGCCTAGAAGGGGTGACACTAGTGTTGGGGTCAGGGGGCAATCAAGAACGGCTTCCAGCAGAAGGTAGGACTTGAGTCATGTCTTGAAGGAAGCCAGGAGGTGGACATGAGAGGGGAGAGCATTTCCAACATGGGAGACAGCTAGTGAAAAGACACAGAGTCGGGAGATGGATGGACTGTCACGGAGTAAGAAGGCTAGTACTGCTAAATTGTAGAAACTAACAAAGTATAACAAGACTGGAAAGTAAAAAGAGGACAAGCGGGTCATAAAGGGCTTAAAATACCCAGTAGGGAATGTTTTATTTTATTTGGGAAGTAAGAGGGAACCATTAGTTTGTTAAGTAGGGTGACATCATCTTTACAAAAATCACTGAGCTGACTGGAGGATGGGTTGCAGTGGAGAAACATTTGAGGCAGGGAGACCAATTTAAAATAGTCCAGACCTGAGGTGATGAAGGCCTGCATCAGTATGGAAGCCGTGTGAGAGGAGAGAAGGGACCACGTGGAAAGATGTGGGGAAGGTAGATCTGACAAGACTTGGCAATAAATAGGATTCAAGTGAATTTGAGTGAGGAGTAGAGGATAGTAGAGATCATGAGAATGAATGACTAGGAGAATAGTGGTCCCCATGATGGTAGTAGGCAAGTTTAGAAGAGGAGAGGGTTTGGGGGAAAAAATAATGAGTTCTTTTTTGGGCATATTAAGTTTGAGATGTCTATGAGACATCTAGTTCAAGATGTCCAAAGGCAATTAATTTAGAGAGACTGGTACTCAGGAGAGACTTGGGCTGGATATATTGATCTGGGAATTTGCATAAAGATGATCATTGAACCTTGAGTGCTGATGAGATCACATGAGACAGGGAGAAGAGAAGGGCTTTAAATGTCCAGGAGAGAGCCTTGGAGTGGGGGAACACCCAAGGTTAGCAGGAACAATTTAGGTGACTGTCCAGCAAAGGAGACTGAGAAGGAATGGTCAGACCAGGATAGATCAGGGTCAGGAAAACCTAGAGAGGAAAATATTCAGTAGAAGATGAAATAGCAGTGCCAAAGGCTGCAGAGAGATCAAGGAGAATGCAGTCTGAGAAAAGGCCATTAGATCTGGCAATGAGACCATTAGTGACTATGCCAAGAGTGCTTTCTGGTTGAATTATGAGGTCAACAGCTACATTGCAGAGAGTTGAGTGAAGGTGAGGAAGTGAGATACTTTCCCCCTATTATTTTGAAGGGGAGGTGAGATGTAGGATTATAGTGGGGAGAGTCAGATCAAATGAGTGCATTTTAGAAATACAGGAGACTTTGCAAGTGTCTGTGGGCAGTCAGTAGATGGGAAGAGGAAGATTAGCCAGAGCAGGGATGATGGTGGAGGGCAATCTTCTGAAGAGGGGATGAGATCAGGCATGCATATACAGGGGTTTGCCTTGGCAAGGAAAAGGGGCACCTCTTCACATGGCTGAAGAAGAAGGCATCTGATTCCAGATGAGGACAGGAGAAGAGGGAGCTCATAAGGATGGCCTTTTTTTTTTGTGAAGTATTAAGAATTCCTCCGCTGAGAGGGTGGCGCCAGGGGGGTACCTTGAAAGACTTGAGCGAGAATGAAAAGGTTTATTATAACTGCTGTGGTGTGTGGTTGGGGAAAAGTAAAAGGATTGCCTTACCATGCTGAGGACCCCAGGTGAGGTCATGGAACATACATTTGTAGAGATTCAGAATAATTTCATGATTTTCTCCAGCTCCATTCTGCTGCAAATGAATTGGCGCAAAGGTAGACTGTGGGAGCAATCTACAATTGAGGCTTAGCACAATCAGTGAAAGGACAAGGGACAGGGTGCACTGATGTAATTGGAAGAGGGGGAAAGGAACAAGCCAGGAGCTGGGCTAAGTACTTTACAAATATTGTCCCATTTGATCTTCACAACAACCCTGGAAGACAGATGCTATTATCATCCTCAGTTTGTAGTTGAGGCAAGGGAGGCAGTCATGGGTTAAGTGACTTGCCCACAGTCACACAGCTAATTAAATGTCTGAGACTGGGTTTGAACTCTGGTCTTCCTGACTCCAGGCCCAGAGCTCTATCCACTGCAACACTGTAGCTGATTATCCTTTGATGTCAGGGATTGGTTTTTGTTTTTGTAGTCTCAGTGCAAAGGAAGCACTTTATGTGTTTGTTTAATTAAGGGGAGGCAGGAAATGTAGATGTTTTCTAGAATCTTGTCAGTGAAAGGGAAGAGAGAGATAAGGCTTTATAGGATGTGATAGTAGGGACTAGGGAAGGGTTTGGGGTTTTTTTTTGGAAGTTAGGGAAGGGAAGATCAGAACCTATTTGTAGACCAAAGGAAAGGCAAGGAGATAAGGGAGAGGGGGCAATTAACCAGAGGCAAGGCCTGGGAGGAGATGGGAATGGGACCAATTCCATTAAATTCCATCAGTAGAGTCTCTGTGCTGGGCAAAAATGAAAGCATCCTCTATGCCTTCTAAGAGCTTACATTTTACTGGATCAAGGGCACAAATGGGGAAGGGGGAAAATTTTGGCAAAAATAAGGAAGAAGATAGGAGGGGCCTTAGGAGAGATGAGGACGCTTACGTGGTTGAGATGGCTTCACTTCCTCAGTCAATGATGGGAAGATGGCAGAGTTTGGGGGCTTGTGAGAGATTTGGAGTAATTGCGATAGGGAGTGAAATAGATGTAATGTCTGAAGAAGATCCCCATTTTAACAAAGCGCTTTCTTCACCATCATCCAAGTGCTCTCCAAATTGGGTAGGAATCCAGGTGTCCTGGCCTATGGGTCATAAAGGGCAGGATTTCTTATCTCTTCTCTCTTCCCTACCTACTCCTTAACATTCAGATCTACTAATGCCTCTTCAGCAAAGGCTTTTTTCTGCTTCTCCCCTCTCTTTCCTCCTCTTATTCCTTCAACCTTCATACGCTCACATGCATGGGGACTTTCTGAACCAGAAATGGAAGCTAGGTCAGACACAGGACATTCATTTTGAAAAGCTTCTTAAAATGTCCACTTTTTTTTTCTGGACAACAGGACTGTCCCGGTAAAGCCAGCATGTGTGCTCAGCCGAGAGTCCCGTGTCCCTCTGGCTTAGTCTTAGCCATAAGCTGCCTTGTGGTCTGGCTTCAGAGGTTCCGAGTTTGAATTCTGCCTCTCAGGAGTTACGTGGAGTTAAGTGACTTCATTTTGGGGCCCCAACTCCCTCATCTGCAAAATGAGAAGTAGACTTCCAAAACAAGGCAGATGACCTCTCAGGTCTAGCACTACCATGCTATTGCTGATGATCTCTTGGTCTGTTGTCATTGTTACTTACCCCTTTAATCTAAACTTTAATTTAACCTTACTCCTGTAACTTTTCCTCTGCATCCTTCATCTCCTTAACCAGACCAAACTCTCTTACCCACCAGTCTCCCTGGAATTACCCAGGAAAGGGTCTGGCAGTAAAGTGCTCAGTAGGTGTCTGCTCATGAACTGAGGTGAAAGATAAAGCAGGGGATGGTTGGATCTGGTGTTTTCTTGAATCTCTTACAACTAAGGCACAGATTTAGAAAATATTTACTGTTAGGGATGGAGGGGACTCAAGGGAACAGTTAGTTTTTTGTGGGTTTTTTTTTTTGTATTGAAAAAGAACCTGAAGGTCAGAGAGGGGAAAAAACTAGCTCAAGGTCATACAATGAATGCATGAATAAAGCATTTATTAAGCGCTTGCTTGCTATATGCAAAGCTAAGTACTGGAGATACAAATAGGAAAGGAAGATAGGCCCTGCCCTCATGGAGCTCACACTCTAATGGAGGAGATAACACATAACGGAAATCACATGGAAAAGGCCCACGCTCCTTAGGGTGCAGCCCCAAAGCAGAGGCTAATGTCTCTTATTTTAGGTCATTTCCACTGATAAAAATCATGCCAGTGTCTGATGTTGAACCACTGGGCAGCACCAAGGACTTTGGTGACAAGAGCTTTCTTTCTTGGGTCTTGTAGCACCTGAAGAAACACTTAGTTGCTAAGCTGCAGTATGCTGCACTGAAAGTCTTGTGATTCCCAAGGCTGGGTTCAAGGTCCTGGGGATCCATCAGGGTCTAAGAGAGACAGGGAGCAGGGCATGGTATGGGGGGACAACAGTGCTGCCACTCTCGGGGTTCTTGTCCTATATGCCTATCAGTGGCAGTGAGGAAGATGGGCCTTTTTTCCAGTTTCTTCCCTCAATGACAGCCGTCAGGTTGGGCTGGAAGAAAGTCTGGTAGGTCAGGGTCATGAATTTCCAAATGTTCATGGTCCTGGGCTGTTGTCTCCATAGGGATATAAGGAAAGATGGCTGTTAAGGTGGTGGGGGTGGTTTGATTTGACTGAGTTAGAATCCTGCCTCAAATAGTTACATAGTGAGTCGGTGATAGCATCAGGATTAGAACTCAGGTCTCAAAACACACTTGGGGCCCACCATTCTTCCCTTTCCCCATAATTTAACCCAATCAGAGACTCAAGTGTGTGATTACCTTTGGAAGTTTGATGTCTGGAAGACATCTGCCTCCATCTATTGCTGTTACAAATGATTAAGTGAGAATTACAGTCAAGCTCAGTTGTGGCAAATTATTATTACAAATGTCTAACAGGCTAAGCCATGGGCAGCTACCTCTGACTGTAGAATGGAAAGCCTGTACCGCGGGGTCATTCCTGCCTTCCGACAGTGTGGGGTCAAACCCTGACTCTGCTACTTAAGAGTCCCTCACATCTCCCCTCTCTGGGCCCGTTTCCTTATCTGTAAAATGAGAAGGCTCATTAATGTGACCTCTTCAGTCTCTTACAGCTCTGAAAGTCTCCAGCCTCCAGTTCACTCCTATGTGTAGGAAGCACAAGGAATAGGGAGTAAGAATTTGCCCTTCTGAAAACTTTATCAAAGGCACTGTTGGTTTGAAGGTCAGTAGGTTAGTCAGCACTGTACAGAGTTCACAGATGGAGGCAGCAAATTCTCTAGATCGAACAAGTCTGAGCAGGCGTTACTTTCTTTAACAATAAGAATCTGTTCCCTTGCAACCTCATCAAATCAGGAGATGGGCCACTCTCTACCAAGGTAGCCAACATCTCTCACTGACTATTCATAATGCATGGGTTCTCAGGGCGGACAGAACCCTTGCACCATTTAGTCCAGCCCCCTCGTTCTAGAGGCAGAAATGGAGATCAGAGAGTGAATGTTAAGTGACTTTCCCAGGGTCCAAAGGAAATACTCTAATTTAGCTCCAGTCCCTTTTGACTACAATTCCAATGTTCCTTCCTCCCAGCTTGGCAAGGGTTCAGGCTGGAGTTCTCCTCCCAAATCTGCTCATATATACCCCACTGCTTCCAGTTACATTGAGAGGCCTGACCCGCCTGAATCTTCACTTTCAAAGAACACTCCACCAGATGCTAGGCTGCCATTTGTAATATTTTTAATGAGTTGCTATGTCTTACACTCATAATTATAAAAGAATAAGAATCCACAAAAATATTTTCTTTTCATAATACGCACTTAAAATACTCGGGCAAAGTAGATGTGGTTCGTTTACTTTTCTTTAACGCCCCTGGCGGAACTCTTGGCTGGGAAGGAAGATGGGGAAGGAAGGGAAGGATTACCCTGAGGTGGGATGGTTCTAATTCCCAGCCCCAGACTCGTGATTCACATGAGCTAGGTGAACAGAGATGCATTGCAGGAGAGATGGCAAGGGATAACAGTCACTGACCTGCAGAGAACTGAAGTACAGCAAATATTTCAGTGCATGCCTGAAAGCTCAGGGAACGGTGTTGGGGAAGGGGGGAGGGAAGAGGCTGATGGAGAAAACCAGAGAGGAAACAGGACAAGAAACATAAATATTCATTTCATCTCATCTAGGAAAAAATCCTAGATGCCACTCCTGCAGCCCCTGGATAGATGACCCATCCAGAGGCCAAGATACCTGCTGGCCCTGTTCTGCCCATTCTGGCGAACAGAAGAGCGTGTGCTCTGAGCCATCCCAACAGCCCCAAGCAGCTGGGCTGCCCCCCTCAAACAGCCCCAGATAAATCTCTCAGGCTGCCCAATCATACGTGAAAGCTCCAATCATAAAGAAACCAAAGTATGGAGGAGGGAAAGACCACATGCCTAGGTCCCAGACGTCCACTCCTATGCTATTGTTTCTTTCAGGGACCAGAAGCAGGTGGCCAGTCTGGAAGCCCCAGCCTCCTGGCTTAAGGCAGCTTTCCTAATTTACTCATCTCGGCTCTGGGTGCTCCTCCCCCATCCCCACCTAACCAGGACAAACTCCAGCTGCATCAGGGTCCTTTATCCCATTCCCCACCAGACAGCCATAAAACAGGTAGGAGGAAGATGCAGAAAGAGAGCCTTGGTGGAGACTGGCCACTGTCCTGGGATCAAAGAAGTGGGAGCCAAAATAGAGGGACGTTAAAAAAATGACAAGCATCAGCTGGCAATGGAGAGCAGTTCCACAGGGGTGAGTCAAGGGAGGAGGCACCATTCCAAGCATCCTTGGCCCCTTCCCCATGCTCAGGCCAGGCGATGGGGAGCCAGGAGGTGGGCCGCTGGCCATTTGTGCTCTGGATAAGAAGGCTATTAGGGGTCAGAGGTGAGCTGTCAGTGTTCCATGGGTCTGGCCAAGACCGTGTGCTCAGAGGTATTCTTGTAGAAAGTGCAGCAGTGTGATTTCGTAGTGCTCTCCTGACTCGGGGCAGCGAATACTGTGTCTCTCATTGGGGTAGATCTGTGTGGGAGACAGAAGGAGCTCATTACCGTACTTGCTAATATCTGTCTCTGGGCACCAACCTGACAAAGGGATGTATGGAAGGGGAACTCTTAGCACCAAGACAAAGAACAGAGATCTCTCTGATTACATCAGCCTTGCTCCCTACCTCTATGAAGCACAAAGTCCAGGACACACCATCCTACATTCTTCAGGACCCTTCTCCTTCCAGGCTCCTATACAGAAGGGCCCAGATTCCTTTAGTCCTTCCCAATGCTGAGATTGTGTGACTAATAAATGCTTCCTGTGGCTGTCTATCTTAAGAAATGAAATCTCAAATTGCAGAATTTCAGGCTACCAACATATACTTTGTAAGGAGTGAGAGTGAGAGGAGGATTTCTTGGGCAGAGCTGTCTTCTTGGCACACTTCAAATCATACTATGAGCAGCAGTGAGGTGTAGGGGTCAGAGAACCTGGGCTCACTACTTACCAGCAGTGTGATCTTGGCCAAGTCTCCTTACCTGTCTAAACTTTTGTTCCCTCACCTGCCAACTGGAATAAGTGACAACTTCCCTCTTGCTCTTATGAGGATCAAAAGAAAGAATGAACACAGAAGAGCTCCATAACCAGAAAGCCTAACAGAAATTTGAATGATTAATTCCCTAACTATGCCTGGGCACAAGGACTGCTTCCAGGGCATCCTCAGTCATGCTAATGGAGATGCCAGAAGGTGAGTGTAAAATAACTAGTTACACCCACTCAGCCCAAAGGACATAGGAGGCATACTATGCCTTCATTTGCTAAAAAATAAATTAAAAAATAAAGCTTTTTTTAAATTTAAAAGTTAAAATTTAAAAATTTACTCTATAGGGAGAATGGGGGAGGATATAAGGGCAGATTGGGAGAAGGGGTATTCAGTAGGCTCACTATCTTGGGGTAGGGGTTACGGGAAAGATGTAGAGAAAATTTATAACTCATTATCTTGTGGAAATGAAGACTGAAAACTAAAAATAAATTTAAAAACTAGAAAAAAATTTCCTCTACAAACTTTAAAGCATTTTATCAATGGGAACTATTATTATTTTTCATGCTGTGAGTGGGTGGGGGCTCTTCTTCAAGAACAGGGTAAGTAGGTAATGCCAACTGCCTGGGCACAACTCCCCTGAGGGAATGGCTGTAGCATAAGGGATCTGGTGGAGCCTGGAAGGGAACAGGAGGTGGGAAGGGAAAGGGAAGGTAACCAGAAGAACAGAGGGACAGGCTCCTTCCTCTCCACAGACTTCTCTCTATGGAGCGGTGACCCCCTACCACAAAATACCAGTAACAACACCATACCCCATTCTATCACCAAAGTCTTGCCCATCCTCAAGTCTCCATTTTACAACGCAAATACAGCAACCCTACAGCCTCTGCTGTGGGGAAGGAGCACAGCAAGGAGACAAACTGAATCCTCAACTCAGTATGTGACCTTCAGCAATCCTGACTCAAATCCCCAGTATCCCAGGATTTATTTATTTATTTTTTTGTCTTTTTGGAGAGGGGAATGCAGGGCAACTGGGGTTAAGTGACTTGCCCAAGGTCACACAGCTATTAAGTGTTAAGCGCCTGAGGCCACATTTGAACTCAGGTCCTCCTGACTCCAGGGCCTATGCTCTATTCACTGTGCCACCTAGCTGCCCCTATCCCAGAATTATTTTTTGTCAAGTCCCTTGATTTCCTTTAACAGTTCTTACAACACTGGCTTGACCTCTCCCTAGTTCTAGGGCCACTTGACCTCTCTAAGCCTTAGCTTTCTCAGAGGCAAAATGGGGGTGTACTTTCTCCTTCTCAGAGCTAACTAAGCTGAAAGCCTTTCAGAAATGGCAGCTGTTCCTCCACAGGCAGCAGTCTGCCGTGACGGAGGCCCCCTTGCCCTCCCTAGTTTCAGAATGAGAGGATTCAGAGCTGGAGGGTCCTTGAGAAATGACCTTATCTCCACTTGCGAGGGGATGGCCCACAGCTAGAGGCCTCTCTCTGAGCCTCCTGGCAGTGAAAAAGGCTCTGTAGATAGACTGAGGACCCAAGTCCCGAGCCCAGCTCTTCCCTTGGGCACATCACTGCAGCTCTGTAGGCCACACAGGGTTCTCACCTGTGAAATATGAGGCCTGTGACAAGTCTCTTCCACTGGCTCTTCCCACTCTGGCACCCTACAATACACTGAGTGAGCTTTGGCCCCTAGGCCCACCCAGAAGTATGCCAGAATGATGGGGGAAATGTTCACTAGCCCACACCCACCTGCAGCTGGTAGGGTTTTCCAGCTCGGATTAGCTGGGATACGAGGAAGTTTGTGTGGAAAAAGTGCACGTTTTCATCCAGGAAACCATGGAGGATCAACAAGCGATTTGGCCTAGAAAAAAAGGTATGGGTGAGAACCCCTGGACAAGGGGACAGAATAATGGCCTTACCTTGGAGCTAGAACCCAAGGACTTCTCCCAGCCAGCACCCAGGGAATTTAATTTTTAAAAAAGTTTTAAGAAGAATATTTATTGAATTATCTATCATAAAAATATCTTTATTCATCAAATTAAAGAAACCCAAACTTAATTTACTAAAGCTAACTTTTAAAATACACACTTTAACAATGAAACACAAAATACCAAACTTTTTAAAAAAGAAATTAGGGTACACACCCAGGTACCAACTGGCACAACCTCTCCTGGATACATGTTTATGCCCAGAAGCTAAAGGTTTCTCTCCCTAGTACCACTAGGAACAGAGCCCTTAGCATGCCAGGTCTTTGGGGGCACTAGTGTTGATGGTCAAGAAGTGTTTACTAAGGAGGCTCAAGCAGAGAAAGGAGGATGAGGAAGAGAAACCAGCTGCTGATCTAAAGAAATGGGGGATAAGTGACCAAACACAAGGGAGGAAGGAGGTTCTGATGGAAACAAGCCTGTAAAAATCTAATGAGAACCTAACACCCTGAGTCTGGCAGAGGAGCCAGGAGAGCCCGGGGTCCTATCCCAGTTCGGACACTTACTGTGTGACTCAGTGAAGGGCAGATCACCTGGCCTTCCTGTGCCCGAGATTCCTCATCTGCAAGATGGAGGGGGAGGCAGTAGAGTGTCAAAGAGTGAGCCGGGGCTCTGACCTGCTTCTGACACAGACCACTGGGTGAGTTACAGACAAGCTGCCCATCTGCGCCGAGACAGGGAATCTCCATCCCAGGGGTTCTCCACATGAATCTATAGGGCCAGCTCCCCTCAAAATGGAGGTGCTGCTATTCCTCTGACCTGCTCCCAGGGCTGTTATGAGGAAGTCACCAAATAACTCCAAGGTAACTTAGAGTTCTAATTATTAACAAGCACTTACTGAGCATCTGCTTGCTATGTACGATGCCCCATACTGGTCAGAAGTAGTCTAGTCTAATGGCCTCATTTTTACAGATGAGGAAATTGAGGCCCAGAGAATGAGGGGTTGGGACACTGGGAATTCTGGGATGGTGAAGTCACTTAGGCCCAGAGGACTGGGAGCTCAAGACTCAGGAAAGGCTTCACAGAGAGACAGGTGTTCTGAACTGGGCTGTACAGCACATCTTGACAGGTGGTACTTAGGTGGAGGGAGACAGGTAGAGCATGGGTAACCATTCTAGCCAAGGAGACCAGTGCAATTAAAAGCCCAGTTTTTCTGAAAGGACAGCAAGCCGATCAGGATGGCTGAAGCAGGGTCTGTGCGGACGTGGGGCTCCGCACGCAGGGCTTGTGAACTTGCTTTTAAAGCATTCTGGTAAGTGCACTTCTATGTAACTGGTGTCCTCTGTAATGCTATGCATTTTATTTTCTGCATTTAGAAACATGATTCTGAGAAGTCCACAGGCTTCACTAGACTGCTGGAGGGTCTGTGACCCCCCCATAAGTTAAGGACTCCTCACTTAGAGGTACAGGAGAGGAAAGGTAGGGCAAGTTGTGGTGGTGTCCAATTGCTAAGCATGCTAGAGGGCTGTTCTAACTTACTCATTAGGCAGTTTCTCCACATGCAATGCCACAGAGCCTGCCTCATAACCCTGCTGGTTGTTCTCTGGGACATCCATGTACCGCTCTGTATATCCAGTATCATAGGCCATCCACACTGTGACTGGGGCACCCGCAATGGCGACCTAGCAAACAAGAGATGGGCAAGCATACAAGAAGCTAAGGTCATCCAAACCCAACACACAAAACGATCTGCTGGCCCTCACTCTAAACTCAAGAGACTCAAAGGAACAGTTTTCATACAGTTTGACTACTGGGTTCTTTGTGCACATCAGTGGGCTGGTGGGGAGGAAGTTGGGGGGCCCTCAGATAGCTGGCTTTTGAGGCCCTCCCAGCAGCCAAATCCCCATTATTGAGTATTTCTTTTTTTGCTGTGTTCTCAGCCCCCAACCCCAGCCACCTCCACAGGCCTAATGACCCCTCACCCAACTCCTCTCCACACCATTCCCCACCTCTGCCTATCTGAGGCCGGAGTCCCAGGTTCAGCTTTAAACACAAAGTTGCTGATGGGTTTTGTGAAGCCGGATGCGGTTCGTGGATCAGCAGTGGAGGGCAATGAGGAAAGAGGGCTCTTCCCCATAATACTGCTGCAGGGAGAAACAGCCAAGTAGCACGACCACCTCGCTGGCACGGGAGCTGCCCACGTTCCATCCCCAGCACACTGAGTTCACGCACAGCAGCACAGAAGGGCAGGGCAGGGCCCAGAACCAGCCTGAGGGGCACTCACCTTGAACACGTGGGGCTTGTGAATCAGCCCCATGAGGGAAAGGAAGCCCCCATAAGACCAGCCGTGAATGGCGACTCGACTCAGGTCAATGAACCCGTACTTCTCTGCCACGAAATGTAAACCTTCCACCTGGTCCTCTATTTCTACCTGACCCTGGGGAACAGAGAAAGAAGTCAGTAGATCTGATTCAGCCAGCTGGCCAAGGCCACTGGGCATGAACACAGACCCTTGGAACCAGCTGGACAGACTGCCAAAAGGCCAAGGAAACCTGGCCTCCCTGATGCTAGGCCTATGCAACTCAGGTCCAACCCTTCTCCAGAGGCCTTCCTTCACCATGTGGTACAGTAAAAAGGAGGCTGGATTCAGACTAGAAGACTCTTTGTTCAAGTCCTGACTTGGCAGCTTTCTAGCTGTGTGGCCTTCTGTTTAATATTGCCTGAGCATCAGTATCCTGATCTCTAAAATGGGTAGATTGAACACTTGCAAAGCTGAACTCCCAGAATAGTTTTCAGGTTCAAAGAAGATAGTGCATAATGTGCTCTGTAGACCAAGAAGTGCTACCCAGCACCATGGAGCTAAGAGGGCATTAGACAGCATCTGGTTCAGCGTCCCTATCTGACAGAGGAAGTGACTGAGACCAAGAAGGTAGAGCTTCTGTGCCCAGGACCACGCAGCAGCCCAAAGGCGGCAAAGCCAAGGCTCAAATGTAGGTCTTCTAACTCTCAACCCCAACCCCATGAACGTTAACAGTTTGTATCTTTCCCTTTCTTCCTGACCACCAGAGCTCTCAATGGGCACATAAATCTTCTGGGTCCCTGATTATATTCAGCTTTAGACTGCTAATGTTTTTATGTTTTAATTGTCTCTCTCTACCTAGAACACGAGCTCAGAGCAGGGGCTGTATTTACACCTTCCCCAATGTGTCTGGCAGAGCTGCTCATTAAATGCTTACTGATTAAGTAATAGGCTTTGTTGTTCCACCTTCTGCTAGAAGCCTTTCCCAGCGTCTTCCTTTTGAGATTCCCTTGACATTAACATCTAGCTACATTCACACAACCCTGCATAGTTTGCTTGTCTGTCTGTTTGCATACTGTCTCCACCATCTGAGGGGAAATTCCTCCAGGGCAGATTCTCTTTTTGCCTTTCTTTGCATCTTCAGTGCTTAGCACAATGCTGGACACACAGAAAGCACTTAACAGATACTTGTTGACTTTTTAAATTAAGAAATGCCATAAGGGGGCCTGGCAGTCCTGTAGCCAGTTTCTGACAATGGAACAGTGTGGTGGGAAAGACAAAACTATCCTTCCAGGAGAATGTCCCCAAAGAAATCCATCACGGGCCTATCACTCAGGAAGAGACTTTGAAAAAAACACTCACCATTTGGTTTTTAAGAGCCCCTTCAAATTGGAGTCCTCGCTGACAAGAGCCTCGGCCATCGATCACCACCACAGCATAGCCAAGAGATGCTAATGTGTTGAGCCTCAAATATTTAATGCCTTTGAAAGAGTTGTTAACTAGTTGTACCTACAGTGGGGCAGAGAAGGAACACAATTAAAAAGACCACCATGACATGTTTTGGGATGTTGGCTGAGAGGAACCTTCAGAAGTTACAAAAACCAATGGAGATCCCTTTCCCTTCCTAATGGAGCCCCGGTACATTCTAAACCAAGATGGTCACACCCCTGACTGTGACCCATCTCCCAATACTCTCCAATGTGTAGCCTTCATTCCATCAAGGATCACTATATGTCCCACAAACGCAGCCTGAACGTTCCTGCCACCTCTGAGCCTCTACCTAAGCCACTGCTCTCTGACCCCAATCCACCCCCCAACTTTAGAATGTCCCCTCTCCTTGTGTATCATCCAGGCTGTGAATCCCTCAACTGTTCTGACTAAGACTCCACAACTAGTAAATGGTAGAGCCAGGTCCCAAATTCAGGCCTCCTGACTCAAAACCCTTTGTGCTCCCTCCTATCATGTTACCTCCCAACCAAAGCCTGAGTAGATGCAGCTCTATGTCCCCTGTGAGTATTTCTGGACCCAATCCAGCCTTTAGCTATCACCCTATTCTTTTGTCCCGCCGTTTTGATTTTTATCATAACCCTTCATCTGTTCATTATCTTTTTGTGTGTGTTCTTCCTGGCCAGGGAGCATGACTGATGAACCTGGGCACTGCTGGCAGGTGCTAGGTCAAGACAAAAGTCAGTGAGCCAAAATGTTATTAAGGGTGCTCCCAACACTGATTCCAATACCCACACCTTGCTCCCCAGGGCTTAGGCTTTTATCATTTGCTGTGACCAAACAAAGTTCCCACCACCAGCAGTTTATTTTGTCCTGATGAGCCTCTGCACTGAGTTAGGCCTGCCTTGGAGCATAAAGCCATCACCAGTTCTGTACAAGTTTTTCAGTCCATTAGAGCTTACGTATTATATTCGTTTACTGAATGATTCACTGGGCCAGGACTCTTCTCCTTTAATGCATTTAGAACCTATTACGGTTATTTGTGTACAAGCCATATCCTACCAGCCGTAACCCCTTCAGAAGGCAGATTATGAGGACAAGGACCATATGTTATTAACTGCTGCCTCCTCTTTCCTGAGTCAAGCATTAGGTTCTGAATGAATACAGATGCCTAATAAATGCTGAATCAGCATTTGTAGAATTAAAATTCTCGATGGTCAGGCAGACAATGCCCATCTTACTCTGTCATCCTGGGAGGCCAGTACTGACACATGGCTCAAGTCCAAGTACAAGGAGAGGAAAACCAAGGAGGAAAGGGTCTGAGGCCCAGCTGTGCACTAACCTGAGGTCCTCCGTATACAAAGAGCACCGTTGGATGCTTTTTTCCAGGCTGGACATTGTGGGGTTTGTAGATCATGCCGTACAGCTCCACATCTGACTGCGTATGGAAGTGAAAGATTTCAGGAGGCACATAATCTGGGGGACAGCCTGGAAAGCACAGTGCCGGCAGCTCAGTGGTTAAACTCAGCCTCTGAAAATCACTGCCAAGAGATCTGAGGACCAAAGCTGGGTATCTTATCCTGCGCCACCCCTGGGTCATGCTAACCCCAAACCATTCACTTTTGTATACGCAGCACTGCAAGTGGCCTGGAATACCAGGGCAGGAAGGACTTTTAGAATATACAATGTCAGAACTAAAGGAGCTTCAGAGGACATAGAATCTAGAGGCTCCAGAGTGGAAGGGACCCACCAAGATCAGTTAGTGTGACACTCTCATTTTACAGAGGAAAGAACTGAAGGGACCAGAGAGGGAAGAGAGAGAGGTCAGTGGCAGGGCTGGGACTCAAAGCCAGGTCACCCAACTTTCAGCCCAGTGCTCTCATCTATACTCACAGCATCCCTCTAAGCAATCTAGATCACAGAGGTTATGAGAATGTCAGAGCTGGGAGGGATCTCAGAGGCCATCTGGTCTACTTCCCTTTCTTCATGGTAGAAAGGAGGAACAGGAGGCCCCAAGAAGTTACTGACCAACTTAACATAGTGAGGACCGAGAGGACAAAAGCTGAGAAGCCTAGTGCTTAGCACAGTGCCTGGCATAGAGTAGCCTCTTACTAAATATCTACTGATTGACTGCCCGAGAAACCCAGATTTCTAGGCCAGGGTTCCTTCTACTGCTCTAGGCTGTTTCTGACAGAGGTCAGGGAACAACACCTCCCTCACAAAACAGTGCCTCCTTCACAAAGCCCCTCCCTCCTGCACCCTCAGGAGGCTGGAAGGTAGCTATAGTCCAAAGCAGCAGAATAACTGAGTTACAAAGGAGAAAACGACCAGAGGAAGCCCGGTTGTTTCGCCCCAGCTGCACAAGCCTTTGTTACTGTTTGACTTGGCCCGCTGACTGGCTGAGGGGCTGGGTGTCCCAGGGCTGTTTCAGGGCCAGGTGGGGTATGCAGCAGGGTACCCCGACAAGGTCTGCCTCGGTGTTCTCACAGCTAGAGTGGGAGCCTGCTGGTACTCACTGGCTGCCTCCATCATGCTGGCCCAGAACTTGGGCTGTCTGTGGAGCGGGTCGTCGTCAGAACCGCTCAGCTTGTAGACATGCACGCAGGGCGGGGTGCTGACATTGCTGTAGTGGCTGACGAACATGTCAAAATTCTACAGAGCAGAAAGAGAACAAGGGCACAGTAAGGAGGCTGGCTCAGCACTTCTCTCTGGAGGGCGCAAAGGCCCTTCTAGAGGCAGCAAGGTCTTCCTGGGGGTCAGAAGACCTATGCTCCAACTCCAGCTCTGCGTGAACTTGGATCAGTCCTTTCCCCTCCCTTGGTGCCTCGGTTTCTATTTCTATAAAAACAAGAGGCTTGGACTAATCTGGGGGCATCCTTTAGCTCTCGATTCAATCAACACCCAGCATCTGTCTTCAAAACCTCTCTCTCCTCTACACCTATGCTGAACAAAATAAGAACTATCACCTTATTATTGCCAATCATAACAATAACAACAGCTTCTATCTCTAGAGCACTTTAAAGTTCACACGATACTTTCCTCAAATTAAGCCTGTGAGTACAGGGTGTATAGCTATCACCATCTATGTTCCCAGAAACAGGAAGGTTAGAACTGGGCTGATGACCTGCCCAAGGTCATACAGCCAGGAAGGATTCAGTCAGCAAGCATTTATTAATGTGCTTATCTATGTGCCAGACACAGTGCTAAGTGCTTCAAAATACAAAGGCAAAAACACAATCACTGTCTACTCGTGGAGGAGGCAGCACAGACACAACTCCTACACGTGACATACAGCGTAAATGGGAGGCCGTCTCAAAGGGAAGACACTGCATGTGGAGGGTGCAGGAAATGGAAGCCTGAAGGGCCAGAGGGCGGAGGTGAGGAGGGAGAGCACTCCAGGCCTGGGGCACAGCCAGGCCCCAGTGTTCCTAGATGGCAATCTGGGAGGTGGGAGGGGACAGGTCTTAAATGCCAGAGTATTTGATATTTGATCCCAGATAATGTGGACTTCAGTAGAGTGGGGAATGTGGTCAGATCTACACTTGGGCAGCTAGTCGAGGATGCGCTGGAACAACAGGAAACTTGAGGCAGGAAGGCCAACCAGAGCGTAGGTGTGAGAGGAGGGAGGCCTCCCCACTGGGCGTGGGGGTGGGGCATCTTGTGACACTATGAACAAGGCCTGGTAACGCACTGGATACGTGGACTGAGTGTCAGAGAGAAGGGAGAAGGACTCTAAGCCTGCAAGCCTGAGGGGCTGAGAGGCAACAGCAGGAGAGTTTAGTAGAAGGCAGGACTTGGTAGGAAAAGAGGAAGTCTGTTTTGGACACGGTAAGTTTGAGGTGCCTGTGGGAAATCTGGATAAAAGTACCCCAAAGGAAGCTGGTGACAGGAGACTGGAGCTCGGGAGAGATGCTACGCCTATTTACACCAATCCAGGAATCATCGAGAGATGATAATTAAACCCACAGGATGGGATGAGATCAGGGAAAAAAGGGGAAGGACAGAGCCTTGGGGATGCTGATAGTGGGAATGATGTGGATGAAGATCCAGCAAAGAAGACTGAGAAGGAATGGTCAGGCCCATAGGAGGAGAATGAAGACAGAACAGGGTCAAGAAACTGTAGAGAAAAGGATATCAAGGAAAAGAAGGTGATCAAAAGTTGCAGAAAGTCAAGGATGAGGACTGAGAGAAGGCCCTGAGATCTAGCAATGAAGAGCTCCTTGGTAATTCTGGAGAGAACAGCTGAGAGAGGAGCAGGCCTTTTGACTCCAGGGTCCCACAGTGCTCCCACCTCCCCCATGTGATGGCTCCGATTACACCAAGGGCTGAGCATGAAGTCATAGGCTACAGGAGAAACAAGCAAGTCTCGGAGCGATCCCGAGTTCCATGGAGAGCCTACAGATGCTGAACGCAGCCTCCTGGGGCTTGGTAGGAGTATAAGACTTGTTCCTCAAACACTATGAACCCTTCTCAAGGAGGGTGATGGTGTGTGGTTCAAAAAGCACAGGATGGGCCCTGGGGTTTCATCCTGGTTCTGTCATTGATCTACTGTAAGACCCCAGACAAATTACTTATCTTCTTGGGCCGCACTACCTTCTTCATCAGTGAAAAGTGGACAATGACCCCTGCCTTTATTATCCCACAGGGTTACCATCAAGAATAACAAAGATAATATAAAAACATTCCATTATATAATCCATTATTAAATGTCCTACTGAACTTTTAAAAGGAACACCTCAGATAGAACTCAGTCCCCTAGGAACATCTCAAACAGAACTCAGTAAGCCCTTTATTCATTCAAACTCCTCTCCAAAAAATCCCAATGAAATCAATCTTTCCACAATCCCCAATATGGGTGTTTGTGGTCTTCTCCTGCTTGCCAAGAGATGGTGAGCTCTTGAGGTAGAGGGCCAAGGCCTTGGGTTCATAAGAACTCAAACTATAACTCTACCAGAGATGTAGCACTGGACAGTGAAGAGAAGACTGGATTTGGAATCAAAAGCCCTGGGTCTGAATCCAGCTCTACTGGCTACTGATTGTCTACGGTCTGTGGGACCTTAGGGAAATCACTCTCCACTCTGGGCCTCACCTTCCTCCTCTGTAAACAGAGAGATAGAGAGAGAGATTGTGTGTGTCTGTGTGTGTGTGTGTGTGTGTCTGTCTGTCTGTCTCTATGTTGGATTAGATGACCTTCAAGGCCCCTTCCAGTTCTAGGACCTACAACTTCACACACATATGTGCTATTGGTCCTAAAGGTGACAGTGAGAAAGCATGGATGGGGCCCAACAGAAGTGTTCCTGCTGCTCTAAATGCTTACCTGACTCTTGTGTGTGTGCCAATAGACACCATCCTTCAAGCCATCTTACAGAAGACTAGCTAGCCTTGAGAAGATGGTGACCGCATCACGTGTGTGTGCATGCATGCCCAGTGCATGCGCTGTGTGCTAGGGCTGGGGTGCTAAGTGATAGGGGTCAGACTGGTTGGCTTGAGCAGGCTGACCTGGCTCATGGAGCAGCTGTGTGAGAAGCCCGGCGTGGTAAGTCTCACAATCTCACCCGAAGTCTCATAACTGACCACGTAGAGATGGTGCTCCAGGGGGGTGTCCTTGGTGGCCTGGAAATACACCAGCTTTGTCTCCTCATTCACCCAGATCTGCAATCAGAAAATGAATACCATTACTTCAGGAAAAGAACAGTCCAATTCCTGGCTCATGAACTCGTTTATCACTGGTAAATTTCTCTCTGTTGCAAATGCTCCATTGGAAGGAGCTGGTCTACATATTAAAACAGAATGGGCAATTCAACTCAGTAACCACTTGTGACGCTCCTGTTGTGTATGGAGCACTGCGCTGGGTATTGAGGAGAGATTTAAAGTTCCAAGAAAAAAAGAGTTCCTGCTCAGCACAAACAAAATTAATGCATCCAGGTTAAGAAAGGAAGCTGACAAATGGGAAAAATCTTTGCATCAAATTTCTCAGATAAGAATCTTATATTTAAGATGTGGACAATGAACAGATATATATGTATATATAAATCTATTAATGTGACCAAAAGCCATTCCCCACTAGGTAAATGGACAAAGGACAAAAGGATATGAACAAATATCTCCTCCTCAAAGGATAAACTGAAAACTATTAACAACCATATGAAAGAATTTGCCAATCCAATAATGACAGAAATACAAATCAAAACAACCCCTAAGTTTCAGCTCACACCCAAAAAATCAGCAAAGAGGACCACAGATGGGAATGGTCAATGTTGGAGTAGTTAATGAAAGACAGATACACTGTAGTATTGCTGGTGGAGCTGTATATGAATTAATACAGGGGTTCTCAACCTGTAGGTCACAACCCCTTTAGGGGTCAAACGCCCCTTTCACAGGGGTCACATGGGTCTTAGGAACTGAGACACTGCTCCTCTATGTATCTCCAGGGGGGCCTGCCCACATGCAGATAAGCCCACATATGAGTATTAAAGGGTCACAGCATTAGGAAGGTTGAGAACCACTGAATTAGTACAACCATTTTGCAAAACAATTTGGAATTATATAAAAAAGTGACTAACACAAACATTCTTTGATGCAAAGATTTCACTACTATACATATATGACTCAAGGAGAGGTCATTAATTTTTTAAAAAGTACCCAAGTATACCAAGATATTTACTGCAGCATTTTTTGCTGAAGCAAAGAACTGGGAATTAAGTTAGATGCCCATCAGCTGGAGAATGGTTAAACACATTGTGGCAAAGGAATATAATGAATATGACTGTGCTATAAAATATGAGTTAGCAAGTGGACAAACTCGTATAACTTCAGGCTAGCGGGCAGGGAAGGTGTGTGTGGAAGAAAACCAGACCACTGACCTAACATTTTTCAAAGGATGAGATCACTTCTGAGTCTAGGATGGACAGGCAGGTCTATCTACAAATTCACTTCTGCCCACGGCCAAAGTCTAGCACCAAGGGTGATACCAAGAGAGAGTCCAAGGCAGGAAGGACTATGTGAGTTCTGTGTCTGGTGCCTTGACATTTTCTAGCTGTGTAACCTTTGGGAAGTCACATAACCCTGATTCTCAGTTTCCCCATCTGTAAGACAAGGATAATACTTTCACTGCCTATCCTAGAGAACTGTTGTGAGGAAAGCATTTTGTAAACCTTAAAGTGCTACAGAAATGGGAGCTATTATTATGGGTTGGGTCAATAACAAATGGCTGGTTTCTAGTGAAGAGACTGAAATTTATTGAAGAAACAAGACAGCAGATTTTCGGAAGGTAAATTCAAAAGGGTCAGCCAAATGACAACAGAATAGAACTCAAGGTCCAGGATGGGATATTCTGGAGAGAATTCACTCTGGAAGAGAGCCTTCAGTTGCCTCTGACTGAAAATCACCCAGGTGGATGAGCAACCTGGGATGGGTTACTACAGGAAAGCAGGATGTTTTAAAGAATGTCTCTGGTCTTTGAGGCTGGTGTGTAGGAATAGCAGTCATACCCTCTAAGTTTTGTGAGAGGCAGACACCCTTGACTGGAAGAAACAAGGATATGACCTTGGGAAACCAGGCCAGATGTATTCAGAAGAAAAGAGACAGTGTCACCCTGAGAAACCCTGAAGGATGTCCAGAGCTTCCTTTCCATCTTCCGAAAAAAATAGACTCTGTTGGGTTGATTACAAAATGGAAAGGGTTAGTGCCATTATTTTAGAAGAGAGAATGACAAGATGGGTGGTAGCTGTAGGAAAACAGCCAGGATAGGGATAGGACTGGAAATCAGGCCAAGGAGTGATGGCTAAAGAAAGCTTAGAGACGAGCTGACTTATCTGAAGACCCGCCATGAAGACTTTGTTCAACTCAAACCCTGAGAATGAAACTAGGAGCAATGGGTAGGGGACATTACAAAGAGGTAGGTAGATATCTGCTCATAAAAAAACAAAAGAAACATCCCAACAATTAAAGAAGTGTCTAAAAGCGAAATAGGCTGCTTCAGAATGCAGCAACTGGAATTTAAGTGGCAAGCAGATAATCAGTCATAGCAGGAAGTAGGAGAAGGGATTTCTATTGGGGGAGGTGGGTTGGATGAAATGATCTTTGAGGTCCCTTCCCATTCTGACTTTCAGGGGTTAAGTGGCTTTAGGTCTGATTCAGTGTGATGATGCAGATGCTCCAAATAAAGTGGATAAAGGCATAGGCTGCCTGTTTGCCAAATGTGCAGATGTCACAAAGCTGGGAGGGATGCTGGCTAACACTAATACAGTGAGCATCCAAAGAACACTGGGCCAAAACTAAGAGGAAGGAAGCATAGCTAGGCAACAGCTGGAAAAAAAAGTCTGGGAAGCTTTAGTGGAAAAATGAAGCTCTATAAGAGTCAACAGTGTGACGCAGCATCCCAAAAGGCAAACATATCCTTGGGCTACATTCAAAGAAGTAGGCCATCCAGGAAACATGAGGAAGCAACAGATGACTTTGCCCTCGCTGGACCACATCTGGATGGGTGCACACAGCTTAGAAAGATGCTGATAAGCTTCCAGGGTAAGGAAACTAGGATGGTGCAGGGCTCTGAGTACATGCTATATGGCCACAGTTAAAGGAATCAATACTGCCACCTGTGACACTCTTCTGACACTGCCACCACTCTGGTGTAGGCCTCATCTCTTCACAATTCAACTGCTACAATAAACTACTGGGGGGAAGGAATCTGCCTGCCCCAAGTCTCTCCCCACTCCACTCAGCTGTTAAACCCATTTTCCTTAAGCGCAAATCTGTCACTTCTGTACTCAATAAACTTCAGTGACTCCCTATCACCTATTTGACCAAATAAAAAATGTTCCAACATTTAAGTCCTTCATAACCTTTCCAGTCTTCTCACACCTTGCTTCCCCTCCCCCATACTCTGATCCAGTGGCCCTTGTCTCCTTGATTAAAATCCCCACCTTCATAGGAAGTCTCTCCCAAATCCCCTCAACACTGGTGGTTTTTTCTCTGCCAATTATCTCTAATTTACCCTGAACCTGGTTTGTTTGTACCTAGTTGTTTGCATGCTGTCTCTCCCCCATTAGAGAGCAAGTTCCTTGAGAGCAGCGACTGTCTTTTGCCTTTCTCTGTATCTCCTGTGTGTAGGATGGTTCCTAGCATACAGTAGGTGCTTAATAAGTATTTGTTGACCGACTAAACCAGAGATGTTAAGTCTGAACTTCGAAGAGAAGACTGGGGGGGAATGACGCTCTCTTTAAGTACTGAAGGGCTACCAAGTGGGAGAAGGATTAGCCTGGTTCTGCTGGGCCCCAGTGGCAGAAACAGGAGCAATGAGGGGAAGATGCCAAGAGGCCACAGACTGGACATAGGACAAGTTTCCTAAAAGACTCCAACAGTCCCCAAGTAGAAGAGGCTGCCTCTGGAAATGGGTGTGGAGGAGCATACTTGGTGTGGTGTAAGGTGCATTCTTTGGGGGCCTCTGTGGTCCCTTCTGCCTCTAAAAACTTCAGAGAATAATGGTTACAGATGATTCAGACTAACTGATCTCCCACAGAGAAGACTACATCACAGCAGCAGAGGACCCTTCCACGGGCTGCACCTCATCTACACTTCCAAACCATGCCCAGATCTGGCAGCTCCATCTTTTCACCCCAACTAGGATGAATGGAATCAGTGAGGGCTGACTGCAGGGTCAAGTGGCATGGCTCATAGAAACAGCCAATCCCTCCTCAGTCAGACAGGCTATCATTAGGCTGAGCACTAAAGATGAAGAGATATGCTTCTCCAGGTCACAGTACAAAGAATAAAGAGACAAGAAGTAGTCTGACTTCCCAAAAGAGGTCTGTGGCAGAAAGGGAAGATGGAGGCCATACACAGAATGAATGGGGAAGGGAACTACAGGGAAAAAAGGGCTCTGGTACCTTGGATCCGTGCCTTGCCAAAACCTCCCATTCACCACTGGTCAAGGCAATCTCCTCTTTGATGGGGCATTTAAAGTCATCTGGAAGACAGGAAAGAGACAAGTCAATGGGCGAACCCAGATCTACGGTAACACTCTGAAGACTGAATAAAATGTCATTGGCCAAAGTTTGGGCATCTTTTTTGGGGAGCCAGCCTGGGTAGGAAGAGTAATGCAGAAGCAGGAAGCAGCTGTCTCTCCTCAGATACAACCAGCTTTTGTCTGTACCACTCCTCCTCATCTGCCCTGGGGGCAGCTTTTGTGTGCAAGAAGCACAGGAGACCTGGATGAGAGCCAAGTTATTTTACTCTGGTTTCCTCATCTATTAAATGGGGATAACACTTGCCTCTTACCTGCCTCTCAGTACTGTTGTGAGGAAAGTACTTTGTAAACCTTAAAGTGCTTCAGAAATACGGGCCATTACTACAATTACTTATCCTCTTCTTAACTAGTTTTGAAGGCTGGGACTTGGTCTTCTTTGGGTCTGTCCTCATTGCCTCCAGTGTCAAATGGAGCTTAAGTGAGGAAGGGTCACACTCAATGGACCATGAATGAATGCATAAAATATTTCTCACCTTCCCCAGAAATGAAAGGTTGGGTCCAGTCATAGCCATTTGGTTTTAGCACTGCTGTGACTTTGTACAGGTGGCAAAAGCCAGTTTTGCATTCATTGGCTCGAAGAAAACAGATCTCTTCATCTCCCTCCGATTGGGGAAAAGGATAGAAAATATCATGAACCTACCAAAGAAAAGAACAAAAAAAGGGTATAAGAAAGATCAATGGCTCCAAGACCTGGGTCTTCAAAGCCTTACTAAAAGGAGAGCAAATGGAGAGAGCTGAAGCTCAAAGTCATCCCAAGAAATCACGGAACTGCTCTGACCCGGGCACAGGCCTATGGCCTCGGCCTTCTCCCAGAGCATAAATGCCTCCTCCTTCTCAGTCATGAATCAGGAGATGGAACAAGTAGCTAAGCTGGTTCGAGTCTGCCTTTGTTCAGGCTGCTCAGCCAGAAGTAACAGAAGGGGGGCGGGGGGGGGGGGGGGAAGGCCTGAGGCAACTGAGGGAGACAGTAGCCCTCCCTTGGTCCTTACATTTATCCACACATCTGTAACTTCTTCATACACGACATATGGCTGGACATTTTCAGGGACGGCTTTGGCAAACTCAAGGCGCTGTTCCTCACTCTCTGGGACAGGGATGAAGAGGGCTGGAGGAAGGAGAACCAGCTGGAGCCGCTGCTGAGGCCTGTCCAGGAACATGGCCCAGGCACTAGAAAGCAAAGGATAGACACGTTTTGTGTAAAACTTTAAAGACCACAAAAGTGTGGGCTGCCATTCTGGTTATCTGACTCCTATGAAGAGGTGGTGACAGGTGGGGTGCAACAGCAGCTTGCCTCTTCCTACTCATGTAACCTCAGGCAAATCTCTTGACCCCTGGGCCTCAGGTTAGTCTCTTTGACTATATGATAATGGAGATTGGACCACTGCCCTAATGTCCATTCTAGGTCTATGCCCTACATCTTCTGAACGTCCATTCTCTCCCCCAAAGAATGGCATATCATGGGATATCTGCCACTACGTCAAGACTTTCAACATCCTTCTCTACTTGGTAACACAAAAGATAAAGGACCCTAAGAGTGTTACATACTATAAAGTCTTAAACAAATGTGATTATTATAAAATTTCTACTTTGTGATCAGAAGCCTTTGTTCTCCTTTGCTTGTTTCAACTGTTACAAGTCCAGCATGTGTCTCCCCATCCCTAACATATTGGTCCAAACATAGGTCATCCTTCAACGTTAGCCATACTTCCAAAAATGAGATCTTTTTAGAAGGATATAGGTAACATACTGAAAAAATTATTATTCTAAATAATCATTAAAATATACATATATTTTTATTTGTGGTGAGCACATATAAATATAAATAAATACAGTGTGGTTCTGGGGTTTTTTACTGTGAAAGTTGGATAGCTGAAAAGGTAGAAAAGAGTATGGTAGAGAAGGCAGTGCCAACACATTCAGACAAGGATTCATTCCACTGGAGGAAAAAAGCAACCAGTGGGGGCAGACTGTTAATTCCACATTTGGTTCCTACTTACCAGAAGGAGAGACTGACTGGACAAAGGCTATCTGGATTTGGCTTATAGGCCATACCCAAGTCTTACAGAAGCCAGACTAGGGAAGAAGTAGGGCCTGTATCTGAGTCATCGGATATCCCCAACAAGGCTATTTGTCATGATGGTGTACTTCCTTAGGGTTTGAGCTATGCCTTGTATCTTCTGATGGCCTCAGTAAAGAATCACTGAGCCATCCTTGCCTCTGAGAGTTATACCTAGCCGTGACTTATACTACAGGAAACCAGAAATAAATCAGTTTAGCAGATCTGGCTTTTTAAGAGTTGATCCAAATCTTCACTATAACCTTTTAGCTGCCAGGGGCTATGGAAAGAGTGAAGATGACCAAGGTCTATAGTCCCAACTTTCCCACTGACAAGTCATGTGACCCACAACAAGTCAGCTAACCCCAGCTCTCTCATCTATAAAATGGGACTAACATTCGAAGTCAAACAAGCTAACAGTCATGGTCCAAACATAAGAGGGAATGGGGAGTGACTTTTTCTGGAACCCAAGGAAGCTAAAGAAAAACCTATGTACTATTTGCCATCTCGCGTCCATCCAGCCCTGGCGATGTACTCCGCTGCAGGGAAGAGCGTGCTGAACGGCTGTACCAACTCCTTGTCCTGAGCACAAACCATCTAGACCAAAACAAAACATCAGGTTACATGCTGCTCCAGTCAACCTTTCTCTAAGGAGACTACAGATCATGGGTTTAGAGACGGAAAGGGGAAAGGAGGTCATTCAGTCCAACCCCTTATTTAATAGAGAAAACACTGAGGCCCAGAGAAGCTACGTCATTTAGCCCAGATCACAAAGGCAGGGGCAGAAGCAGGGTTTGAGGTCAGTGCTTTCCCCACTGCACAGCGCTGCTTCTCACTAGGAGCACAGCCGCTACAAGACAGGCTACATGGATTAAGCAAAGGGTCTACACTTTGGTTTTTCAAATCTACTCCTGAGTCCAGGGGAGGGAACGAGCAGACAAGGTCCTCTAAAAGAGTAGGCAAGTATAAGACAAGTGTGAGATGATACTGTTATTAACTGAATTGTCACATACCCTCAGGATCAATTTTTCTAAGCCCAGTTCCATCTCTATTCTTATCTAAAGGAAGATTATCTAAAATACATGAGGTGGGCTGAGCACTACATATAGCACACACCCCAAGCTTTTCTCAACCTGGGACTAGGAGAGAAGGGTCTGAGTCATTTTAATCTTTTTACCATAACTGAAATGCAAATCCAATGAATTCTGGACCTGAGTACGAGATCCTATTAGTAGCCATTGTTGAGTGGCAAGAGCTTTGGATTGGAGTCAGAGTTCTAGCCTCTACAACTTAATACATGTGTGACCTTGGGCAAGTCACAACCTCTCAGGGCTTCAATGTTCTCATCTGTAAAAGGACAATGTTGGACAAGAGGATTTCTAAGGTCCCTTCCAGCTCCTAATTCTCCTATGTTCTAGTGGAGTTTCATTGTCCTGAATACCGCCTGTCATGAGTGGGCCTGCAAACCATGCCTGAGTTTTATGTTGAAGTGGAATTTGATTTGAAAAACATGTTTTCTAGGGCTGCCTGTCTAAACACCCATATGATGAAGCCTCTCCCCTTTCTGGTGGGTCTCTTGACTCCTTGAAGCCTTCCTTGCCTCCTCCACCTACTTCAAATCTTTCCCAACAGTTTGCCTCTTAGCAATCAACTATGATACAAGAGAAACTAAGATGCCTCTATATCTTTCATCATTCGAATGTAAGCTCTTTGACTGTTGTTACTGTTCAGTGAGGTCTGACTCTCCATGACCCCATTTGGGGTTTTCTTGGCAAAGATACTGGAGCAGTTTGCCATTTCCTTCTCCAGCTCATTTTACAGATGAGAAAACTGAGGCAAACAGGGCTAAGTGACTTGCCAAAGGTCACACAGCTAGGAACTACCTTGAGGCTGGATGTGACCTCAGGCCTGGCACACTATCTGTTGCACCATCTAGCTCCCCAAGCTCTTTGACAGTGAAGCCTATGTATCTTTGCATCCCCAAGGCCCTATTCAGGGCTTTAATACAAAACTGACTTTTAATAAATACTTGCTGAATTAAACTGAAATGCATTAGAGAATGATACGGGGTTACACCCAAAGAAAGACACTCTCCTGTAAGGAGAATGATCCCTGGAGCACATGTCCCCATTCCACAGCTTGTGAAGACAACTGGATCTAGCATCAGAAGACGTGGGCTGGAGTCCTGGCTCTGCCAGTCACAGGTCGGGTCACCTTGGGCATGTCACTGTCATTGCACTCCCTGGACCAGTCTCCTCAGCTGCAGCATGACAGTAACAGCTGTGCTGACAAAGCACTGTTAAGTCTGCTTTCTACCACAAGCACCCATGTGCCACAACGAGGAATGGGAGACAGGATGACCTTTCTCTCACCTCGGGCAATGCTCCCAACCAATCAAGAAGCATACTATTAGGCACCAGGCATGTGCACAATGACAAGAAGCTCCCCTTCTAATGGAAGGAGGCAACGTAACATACTCCTATATTGGGGAGGTAAGGAACACACACAATAACCCTTAGATGAGGGGAAGGCACCAGCAGTTGGGAAACCAGGAAATGCAGAAAGTGGCTAGCCAAGCCCAGCCAGCCCTATCTATGTTCCTTCCCCAGGGGTATGTGAGTGTGTGTGTGGAGGGCAGGGGAATAAAGCCCTCTTACCTTTCCCTGACTGTCTGTCTGAAATTCAGCCAGTTTTAAAGCGATCTTGGGGTTCTTGCTGCCTGCGGAAAGTACAAGGGAGTGAGAAGCTGCCAAATGCTAAGCATTCTGTGTACCTGCCCACAAGCCAATCTTTGGGTCAGTCTCTAGGGTAGAGAGTGCAGGGATGGGGAGAAGAATGCTCAAGTCAAGGTGAAGCAAAAGGGTACTTTTCCAGAGGGAGCAAAGTGCTAAGTATCCAAAGGTAGATATGATAGGTTATCCTTAAGGACTAAAAACAGGTCCTTGAGCCACCCTCAGACTGAATGTTTTACAAATTAAATGTATATTAAACATCTACTCAATGCAAGGCCACCAAGTGAGGTACTATTAGGGATTCAAAGAAGAATGAGATGTGGGATCCTGTCCCTACGAAATAAATAAAACTAGCTGGACAGGTGGAAAACATGGAAAGTACCAAGAAATCCGTGTCAAGCTTCAATCAAGCTCAGGGCATAGACCCTGAGGGCTTTGGTAACTCAGAGGATGTAGTAAGGCTAGGGCTACACCCTGAAGAATTAGTAGAATGAATAAGTAAGCAAGTAGAGAAGTGACGGGTTCCCCAGCTAAACTTTAACACTTGAGGGCAGGGACTGGGTTTACTCCTTACAACTTCTCATCAGGCTGTAGCATGAGAAGGTACTTATCCCACACTTATGAATGGGGTTTCACTGCAAAGTTTTAGTCATTTGTCCCATAAGTGGAAGGAGTACATCTGCTCTGAGAATAAAGGCCAAAATGGGAAAGGCAACTCCAGCTTCCCTCTCAGCACTGCTCACCTGTCCTGGGATACCGATAGGAATCAGTTTTTCTTTCTTCCAGAGCAGGAGAGGGAACATGAATGATCTCCACTTCTGATTCATCTACTTCTTCATATAAGATTCGCAGGGTCTTATGATCTTCAGACCCTAAAACAAGAGGAAGATGTGGCTAAATCTATGATCTTGAGAAGGTCAAAGACAGAAAGAAAGGTCCCATATACACTAAAATAGTCATGACAGCACTTTGTGGCACCAAGGAATATCTATAAAGTAGATATCCATTGATTGGGGAACGGCTAAACTTAACTCCGGTACTTGAATGTAATAAGATATTACTGTGTTATAAGAAACAATCATTGTAAAGAATTCAGAGAAGCACAGAAACAATAATATGAACTAATATAAAGAGAAGCAAATAGAGCTGGGAAAACAATATATGCAAAGAATACAACCATGTAAGTGGAAAGGACAAAAAGATGAAACAGAACATTGTGCAATTATAAGAACCAAGTTTGGTCTCATAGAAGATGAGAGAATGCACTTCCCATCCTTGTTTCTAGAGGTGGGGATATACTGGTGTGTAACATGGCACATACTCTGTTTTGGTTCATTGGGCTGAAAATGTTCCTCTCCCTGCTCTTTTTTTAATATTATGAAGGATACTTTGCTGGACAGGGTTACAGAGTAGGGATATATTCATAAACAGAGTAATATAAAAACAAAAGGGGATCAATAAAAACATTTTTTAAAATGGATGGGGGGGGCAGAGCCAAGATGACGGCACAGAAGCAAGAAAATTCCATGGCTCCTCCCCATAACCACCTCAAATACCTATGAAATATGACTCCACACAAATTTTAGAGCTACAGAACCCACAAAGTGACAGAGAAACAAATCTCTCACTGAAGGCAGCCCAGCAGGCGGACAGGAAGGGGTTCCAGTGTGCTGGAAGCTGAGCATGAGCCCACGGTTTTAGCCCCAGGGTGGCTCCAACCAGTAGCTGCAGCTTACTTTGGGAGAGTGGATCACCAGCAGCAGTGGCGGTTTCCACAATTATCAACCCATAAATGCCAAAGAAAAAGGGGGAGGTCAGTGCAGAACTGTGTTGGAGCTGGGGGTGACAGAGGAGTGGGTCTGGCCCCTGATCCCAGAGCTAGAAGTGGTGGAGGTGCAGCAGCCTTGCAGCTGCCTCCATGTGGCTGCTTCAGAGCTCCTGGCCTACAGGTCGTAGGGGGGCCAAGCGACCATTCAGAGGGCAATCGCTCTTGCTTTAACCTCCTGGATCTGGATCATGATCTTGGGTGGTGGTCCTGAGGTGTGTGACCACTGTGCCACAGTTTGTGGGGGCTGCAGGGATGGCACCCTCCTAATAGCTCTGGCAGCTGCAAAAACCCCAGCGATTTGGGACAAAGCTCTCCCCTCTGGAAGCAGACTTGTACTGTGGCAAAGAGCTCAAAAGTCAAGTAACTGAGTGGCAACATGAGCAAGCAAA
>CM053594.1:56718057-56789025 GCA_028646575.1 Pseudocheirus occidentalis
CTTAAAAAGCTGAATTTGCCAGATGAAAAAAGAATTTCAGAATTAGACTGGAGCAAATGGAAGCTAATGACTTTATGAGAAATCAAGATACTATTAAATAGATCTAAACAAATGAAAAAATAGCAGGCAATGTGAAATATCTCATTGGAAAAACCACTGACCTAGAAAATAGATCCAGAAGAGATAATTTAAAAATTATTGAACTATCTGAAAGCCATGATCAAAACAAGAACCTAGAAATCATTCTTCAAGAAATTCTCAAGAAAAATTGCCCTGGTGTTCTAGAACCAGAGGGCAAAATAGAACTTGAAAGAATTCACCAATCACCTCTTGAAAAAGAACCCAAAAAGAAAATTCCTAGGAATGTTATAGCCTGGTTCCAGAGTTCCCAGATCAAGGAGAAAATATTCCAAGCAACCAAGAAGAAACAATTCAAATATTGTGGAAACAAAATCAGGATAACACAGGATCTAGCAGCTTCTACATTAAGGTACTGAAGGGCTTGGAATATGATATTCCAGAGGTCAAAGGAGCTAGAATTAAAACCAAGAACCACTTACCCAGAAAAACTGAGTATAATATTTCAGGGGAAAATATGGTCATTCAATGAAATAGAGGACTTTCAAGCATTCTTGATGAAAAAACCAGAGTTGAATAGAAAATTTGACACTCAGATACAAGAAGCAAGAAAAGCATGAGAAGGTAAACAGGGAAAAGAAATCATAAGGAACTTATCAAAGTTGAACTATTTACACGGTTCATATAAATGGAAAAACATGGAAAAATACATGGAAAAACGATAATTATAACTCATGAAACTTTTCTCAGCATGAGGATAGTTGAAGGGAATATAAATGTATATATATGTATACATACATATATATGTTTATATAAGAAGAGTATATGTGTATATGAATACTTAATGTGAGCATGTGTATATATGTGTACAGATATACATAGACAGAGGGCACGATCAATTGAATAGGAAGGGATGATATTTAAAAGTTGAAATTGAGAGGTAAGAGAGGAATATAATTGGAAGAGATGGGGAAAGACAGAATGGGGTAAATTATCTCATATAGAAGAGGTAAGGGAAAACTGTTACAACAGAGGGGAAGAACAGGAAGACAAAAGGGAATGGGTCAATCTTACTCTCGTTGAATTTGGCTTAGGGAGGTAATGACATACACACTAAATTGGGTATCTTGCCCTACAGGACAGTAGAGGAAAAGGGGATGAGAGGGTGGGGATAATGGAGGGTGGGGGGGGAAAGTTAGTTAGAAATACACACTTTTGAAAAGGGACAGGGTCAAAGTAGAGAATAGAACAAGTAGGGGGCAGGACAAGATGGAGGGAAATATAGTCCGTCTTTCACAATATATCCAATATGGAAATGTTTTGCATAACTACACATGCACAATCTATATTGAATTGCTTATCTTATGAATCTGGAATTCAAAGTTGTAAAGTCAAATGTTTAAAAAAATTATTACTATTTTTTACATGCAACTGGGGAATAAGATAAACAGGCACTGGGGTATGGAGATCCATCTTGTTTTACAGGAAAAATGAGAGGAGGGATGAGGGAGGATATAGGCAAGAGCAGATTGGGGAAGGGGGTATACAGTGGGATCGCTGTTTTAGGGTGGTAGGTAAGGGAAAGATGGGGAGAAAATTTGTAACTCAAAATCTTGCGGAAATGAATGATGTAAACTAAAAATAAACAAAATTTAATTTAAAAAAATGGACAGCCACTGTGGTAAAGATTGTGTAGTGATAACAGTGAGGTAAGAATATCGGTATCCTAGGAGCCAAGGGATCAGAAAGTATCCTGAGGGTAGAAAAAAGTCCTGAGATCACTAGATTAATGAGGAGTTAGAAGGAACCTTGGAGACCTCCTAGGCCAAACCCCTCCTTTTACAGATGAAGAAACTAGGGTTTGGGAAGGAAAAATTGACACCTGCTACATGGTAGCCAGTGGCAATGAAAAGCATGTGTGGGACCTAATCAAGGGCTATTTCCACTCCCTAACCTCTATCTGAAACTGCTTAAAGGAAGGACAGGTGAAAAGACAGGAGACTGTGGGCAAAGAAGGAAGTTTCAGAAATGAAAAGCAGTAACGTGGGATAGTTTGAAGCTATGGTAAGATCTACAATTTACCCCTCTGGGTGGTAGCTGACTTAGAATGTGAAGAGGCCAAGCAAGTCAAGGGACTCGAGGAACCATGAAGATAGTGACAAAAGGATCTTCAGCATAAAGATGTCTCCAAGGATGATGGCAGGAGCAGGGGAAAGGAAAGACTAGGTCAGGCTCTGAGGTGTTGGGGAGGGGAGAGAGGTCTTGGAGGCCGCTGATGGCAGAAACAGAACGGGGAGAGGAGGGCATGATGGGAGAACATGACAGTTACTGAGTGACGAGAGTAGAGCAAGAACCTAGAAAGAGCAGGGCAGCATTACCCTGATATATATGTGTCACAAGATCCTGAGATAGCAGGGAAAAGAAGTTGCTAGTGCTGGACCAGACTAAAGAGGTGGTAAGTACTTAGGTGAAAAGTGAAGGCTCAAGTGAGGTAGGGGAAGGGAGTATAAGAAGCATTTAAGGATGCAGGGAGTTTAACAATGCAAAGAATTCCAAAGGGCAAGATGAAAGGAGGTACAAGAAGTGGAAGAGGATTGTGACCAAGGATGACAGTAGGATGACAGTAGGAACACATGGAGTTTATGGCTAGGATGGAAGGTCTAAAGAACTGGGGTGGGGGGGCGAGGGGGGCCGGGAGAGAGGCTTATAAAAATGAGGAAATGGGAGCCCTGACTGGCAGAGATACTTAATGGAAACAAAGAAAGGATTAAGACGCCAAGAGTCATGAGGTTCTATTTAGAACGATAATTTGCAGTGTCTTCCTCTCCCCTTTCCCCTGATGAGCTCGTAGATCATTCTTTAAGAGTCTAACTCAAATCAAAAGCTTCTCCCTTCGTTCATATAAAGCCTTCCCTTTTCTCCCAGGCATCAATAGTTTTGATCACGGTTCTTTACTTCACAACTCTCTGATCTACTTATCATGTAATATTCTGTATTGGGTACCCCCTTGTAACTGTAAGCTTAATGAGGGCAAGCACTGTCTGCCCTTTGTGCAACACAAAGTAGGTATTCAATTAGTACCTACTGAATGACCTAAAGAAAACTTATGTCACTACCAAAGAAGAGCTGGCAACCAAAACTGCCTGCTAGGCACAAAGGCCCCCAGAAGACCATCCTCCCAGACTGCTCAGCAGTTTAAATGTTTGGTCCTTTATCACAAAGTCACATGGGGAGATGGGTGGATGATAAAGCAGAACTATTAAGGAAGAAGTAAACATTTCTTAACAATCAGGTTTATGGAATTTTATTGAAGGTCTTCTAGTCAATATTCTTCTTGAAAAACTGACCTAAGGGCCAAGGAAAAATAAGTTAGCTACACAGGTTTCACAGCCTGCAAAGGTCCTGGAATAAGGTCAAACTATTCCAAGTCTCCTACAGAGTCACCCAAATCCTAGCACTACCAGGAAGAGACCTGGCATAGGAGTCCTGGCATGCAGACCTGGGACATGTGGGATAAGCTGGGGGCCCTCCCTTCCTCAGGCCCTAAGGTCTCTAGCTTGGCAAGAAGAAAAGACAATGGACTTGGAATTCAGAAGATCTGAAGATATTTAGCCTGGAGAAGCCTGGGAGGGTGTGCACAGAGGAGAGGTGGGGAGGTACATGTGACAACAGTACTTAAGTACTGGAGGGACTGATATACGGAAGAAGAATTAGACGGATTATGTTTGACCACGGAGAGCAGAAACAGGAACATTTTAGGTCTGAATTCAGGATTATTAGAGCTCACAATTAGAGCTGTAAAGGAGGCAGGGGTTGCTTCAGGAGGCAGCTAGTGGCTCTTCCCTGGGGCTCTTTGGGCAGAGAAGGACGACTCCTTGTTGGGCATGTTATAATGGGATTCCTTCTCGTTGCCAAGTCCCTTTCAATTCTAAGAGCCTGTGGGTCTGGGAGTCTTGGCTTTAATCCCTGTGAGCAGTGGGCCTGGAATCAGCAATGCTTCTTTTCTATACCCCAGACTCCTCATGTATAGTAAGGCCAATTATGATTATGCTACCTACCTGGAAGTACTGTGGTGGGGAAAGCTATATTTGAGTTCTCATTCCAGGATGCCAACAGCAGCTAATCTGGCTTTTCCACAACCTAAGAAGCTAGCTCTTTTCCCCACTTCAAAATCAACTCAGCACCAAGAACGGATACTGAGTGATCAAGGAAGAGGAAGAGAGCAGAGACTAAAAGTGTTCTTTCTTTAGAATCCTGAAAGGCCCCAGGCCATAAAATAGGCAAAAAGAAACACACACCTTCCCAGGAAGCTGTTGGGCACCACCAGTAGCCTGTAAATCGATCAAATTCTTCCTGGATGACAAAGGTGGCTACTCCTGCTGACTTGGGGTCCTCCAGGACACTGGACAAACCTGCAGAGGGACAGTAATCATTATACCTTTATTGAAAACCTCCCCAACCTTGGCCTTGGGCCAGGAGCTGTGGCAAGTACAGACACTGAAGACATGTTCCCTGCTCTCCAGCTCACAATATAGCTGAGGAGAAAAAGCAGGGAGGGCTGTACAAGAAGAGGTCACTAAGCATGCCCCAAAGTGGGACCAGACTAGAGAAGTGGCTAACCAAACCGGGTTGCAGCAGTCTAGAAATGGGGGGTGGGGAGTACTATCGAATGGAGGAATCTGAAGCAGGCAGTGTGTTATTGGTTTGTTTGGTTTTTTGGGGGTGGGGGGAAATGCACTCTGATGCCTCAGGGTAGACTGGAAGAGGCAGCAGGCAGGGTGAGGTAGGGAGAGTGGGGATGGTGACAGCCACAGTCCACAACACCCGAGAACAATTACCTAAGAAGCTAAAGCAGTAAGTGAGATGGCCGATTTTCAAGGAGTCCATCCCCAAAGGCCTGAGCTCACCTTTATGACAGTATGTCATCCGTCTCTCCTCTCCAGTCTCAATATTTGCCACCCACAAATCATTGTTATTTATGAATGAGAAGAAGGAAGGGTCAGCAGGGCAGATCTTGGGATCCATCCGAGGCCCAGAACACTGGGTTTTGATTTCTAGTGGCTTCATGGGAGACACCTGAGGAGATACAATACAGTTAACAGACACTTATTAAATACCTTCTATGGGCAAGAGCATATATATGCTAGGAGTCGGGAACAAAGATGAGTTCACAGTGACTAGAATGGAAGAGACAGGTATACAAAGCTCTCCAGTGTTAAAGCCTCAGACAAAAAGTATGAGTGGGGACAGGGAAATAGGAGGAAGGAAGGAAGAGGGTGAAAAATCAAGGAAATGCTGAAGAAGAAGCTGGCTCCAAAGCTAGGATCAACAGACAGAAACACAGGGGAAGGGAAGAACCCCTGAAAACAGTATGGGCAAAGTCTCAGAGACAGCAGATATCATTCGGCTAGAATCAGAACATGAGGAAGGGATCTTGTTGGCCTTATCACCTACATACTTAGTCATCAAGGCTAGAAAACTCACCATGAATCCATTCTTGCCTCCATCTCGGCAATGAAAGAGGCTATTACTGGCTTGGAAGAGGAAGAGGCCGCTTTCACTGTGGAAGTCATAAGAGGTGATGCCAAACACACCCAGACGCTTCCGCTCTCTCAGGAGCTCTTCTTCCCGAGAGTACATGCCATGGTGTGGGGTGGCCTGCGTGCACACAAATGGAACAAGGATGCAGTGAGGCCTCAGTGGAACAGAATTAGTGTCTGGGGTTTGTGACAGCACTATTAGCCTCTGTTCTGTAACAGAGGTCAACCACAGAAGACAGAGTGATCCTGAACTCCTCGCTAGGTAACCCCACCACGACCAAAAACAACTTTACTAACAAAGTCAGGACTCCCTGATGACCTGGGGCCCAACATAATCTCCTTTCATCTGCCCCATCACTAATTTTAACCACCTAGGAGACAAAGATCACTATGATAGGGGAGAGTGTGATAACAACTAGAATTTATTATACCACTTTAAGGGTTACAGAGCACTTGACATTTATCATCTCATTTGTTCCTCACAATAACTTTGGGAGGGAGATGTTATCACCTCCATTTTACAGATGAACAGACTGAGGCAGACAGAGGTAAAGTGCCTAGCCCAGTCTGAGGCTGGAGCCCTGGACTCAGGCGTTCCTGGTCAGAACTCAGGCCCAGCCCTTCTCATCATGCCCTCATGGCCCAGACGGTCGCTGGAGGCCTGCACTGAGGTTCTGGCTCTTCTCTCTTCAACAGCTGTGCTCACAGGGTAGAGACTTAAACTCCCTGGGACTCAGTAGCTTCATCAGTCAAATAGGGATAATTATCACAGTTCTTCCCTCATGGGGTTGTTGGGAGGCTCAGGTGAGAGAATGTACATCAGGGCATATAAGCTTCAGAGTTCTATATAAATGTCAGTTATTAACACAAAAGAAAGTGTTGTGTAAGGTCTTAAGGGGGAAGGAGGAGCAATCAACAGGAGCAACAGGTTTACAGAAAAGTTGGCCGTGGGGTCAGACTCTGGGAAAGGAAGGAGAGGTGGGGCCCAGGGAAGAGCATGAGCAAAGGTGAGGCAGACAGTGAGCCCCAGAGAGATCTGTTGGTGCAGAGAGCGGCAGTGAGCGCAGCGTGTGTGAGGGGGCATCATGATACAAGGCCAGAAGTCAAGTGGGCTCAGACTGTGGAGGCCTGATATGTGCCAGGCAAGAGGCAGCCACTGGAGAGGTATGCTACAGGTGCCTGGCTAGCTAAGTGGGCACAAGAAGAGGCTTCTATAGTGGTCCATGCTGCCTTTCTCATGTTCGCTAATTCTTTCCCTGCCTCTTCCCATACTGTCAAGGGCTGGAGAGAGAAGTTCTTCCTTGCACTAAAAATAAGAACCCAAGACCCTACCCCAAAACACTCTCTCTCTGTCTGGTAAAAGCAATGGCCTGTTCAAATTCAGAACCATCTCCTTCCCAGGAGACAAAGGCTGCCAAGTTAATTATTAGCCAGCCTCGATAAAAGGGCTTCAATACTGCTTTCCCTCAACCTACTGGTACTGCATTTAAAAGGAGAAGTAGATGCTTCTGATAAAGGATTCTTATCAAGAACACACACAGTGACATATGGACACATGGAGGGGGGCGGAAGGCAGGAAGGGGAAGTTTCACAATCGTTCTCCACCTGGTTTATATTAATGATGGCAAAATCCCAGAATCTCACAATCAGAAGGGACCTCAGGGCTCCCACAATACCACCCAATGTGGAGTCATCCAGCTCACGTCCCAGAAGCCCTCCACTGTGGGGTCCACTGAGGGCCCTCCTGAAGCAGCTCATGAGGAAGGTTTTCCTGACACCAAGCCTCTCTGCAACCTGTACTCAGTGCTCATTTTGCCCTCAGGAGCCAATCAGACTAAGTCTAGTCCCTCTTTAGAGGGCAAACCTTCAGGAATTCCCTAAGTCTTTCTTTTTCCAGGTTAAACAGCCCCAGGGCCTTCAACCAATCCTTAGATGACAATAACCTGAGAACCTTCATCACCTTGCATGCCTTCCTCTGGACACTCTCTGGCTTATTAATGTCCTTCCCACAAGGTAGCACCCAGACCTAGATATAGTGCTCCAGATGTGATCTCATCAGGGTATAGGACAGCAGGACTGTCATCCACTTCTGGAACCCTATGTCTCTCAATGCAATCTAAGATGATTAGGCCATCTCAGAGTGCTCATGGGCTTGGAGTCTCCTAAGATTCCCGGCTCTTTTTCAGATAATATCCTTATTAAATTGAATCTTCATTCAATCTGACCCAACATTCTTTTTTTCCCTCACTTAAGAGTATTTTATTTTTTCCAAGTACATGTAAAGAGAGTTTTCAACATTCACTTTCATAAGATTTTGAGTTCCAAATCTTTTTCTCCCTCCTTCCCCACTCCCCAACAAGCAATCTGATACAGGTTATACACGTACAATCATATTAAACATATTTCCACATTAGTTATGCTTTGAAAGAAAAATCAGAACAAAAGGGAAAAACTATGAGAAGGAAAAAAGGAGCAAATATTAAGCTTCGATGTGCATTCAGACTTCATAGTTCTTCCTCTGGATGAGGATGGCATTTTCCCTCTTGAGTCTTTTGAAGTTGTCTGATCCTGCACTACTGAGAAGAGCTAATGACCCAACATTAAGCCTGAGAGTTCTTTGCAGGAACTGATTCTGCCATCCAGTGTGCCAGTTCTCTCTCCTGGTTTGGTGTCCCCTGTGAACATGAGCAACAAGCTACCTATGCTTTTATCCACAGCAGGGAGAAAAACTGGAAAATACAGATTTCTTCAGCACTTCCCCTGAGACTTCCTTCTAAGGGCACATCAAACTATTCATAACTTCTCATTAGATTGCAGCGCTCAACAAGGCCAAATTCATTTATAACTGTACTTCTGTCTAGCCACCATATCTCCTCTTGTCTACAAGAATAACATTACTTTTTGTGGCAGCAGAGAACTGAAAACAAAGTCAATTCCCAATGATTAGGCAATGGACAAAAAATTGGGGTGTATGAAGTAATGAAATATTACTGAACCCTAAAAAATGACAAGAGTTAAAAGAAACATGGGAAAAACTATATGAACTGACTGAAAGTAAATTATACAAAACCAGGAAAACATACAATAACATATACAACAATGCAAATGGAAAAATCAAAACACTAAAACTGAACCCCCACGTAATTACAATGACCTAGCTTGTCCCCAAAGAGGAATCAAGACACTGCATAGCCCTCTCTTTCCTGCAGAGGAGGGGGCCTATGGATGTGGAATATTACACATAATGTCAGATACAGTTTATGTGCTGGCTGGTTTTACTGAACTATATCTCTTTTTTTAATGGTTGTTATAAGACGCTGGAAAGATGGCTTTCTAGGTAGGGAAGGAAAGAGGAATATATTTAGGAATGAAAGTAATATAAAAACAAACCAAGATATCAATAAAAATAACCTAAAAAAGAACATTGTAAGAGATGTTATTGCTAAAATCTAGGTAAAATGTATCTATATCATTTCCCGATTCACCAGGTTAGTAAACCTGTCAAAAAGGAAATTAGACAGCTGTGTTTAAGTGCCTCTCAAGGGGACCTGTGCATGTAAGCGTCATCTGACAAGATGATAGCCTGAAATCTACCACAATTCAGTCTTCCCCACAGATGCATGGTATCTTAAGAGAATTAGCACTAGAAGGGCCCTTATACTGAGACCATATTATACAATCTGTTTGTTTTAAAACGTGGAAGCTGAGATCCAGAGAGGAAGTGACATGAGAATTCCTCATCCTAGTCCTGGGCTTTTCTGCCATAACACACTCTGTTAGTAAATGCTAGGTACTACCACTGCCATAACTCAACCCAACTCTATCCCTAGCCAGTTAAGTTCAGTTCAAATAGATGCCAAGCTGACTACATTCTGCAAGCAGGCTGAGAGGACCACAGATGAACCTCCCAGACAGACCGGCAGATTATGCCTTGGCCAGGTTGAGGGTGGCGCAGGAAGTGCAACATCTCACCTGAAAGTGATCCAGCATCTGTTTCCATGATAGCAGCAGCAGGGCCTCTTTGCGTACCTTTTTGGGAATTTCTGAGTAAAGGAGAGAATTCTCACGGCTGCCATAAGGCATTCCTAAGGAAACAAAAAAGAAATCCATGGCACCAGGCCCTGGGAAAGGCAGCGACTGTTCAAATGCATCAACCCAGAAATGTGGAGGTGTGGCTAGACAATAGCTCCTGTGAAAAAAATCTGGGGGCTTTCGTGGCTACAAATATGACTTGCATCAACAGTGTAACACGGTAGCCAAAATAACTAACATGATCTTGGGCTAAAGTAAGAGCTTATCATTCAACAAGGAACACAGAAATATAAATGGAAAGAACAACAACAATAAAACAATGGCTGGGAATGCTGGGAAACTATAAAGAACAAGCTTGGTCCTTTATCACCTTCCCTTCTCTTGGCAAAAGCAGAGGACTATTGGCATGGAACACTATTATAATATCAGGCTTTTTCCAATGTGTTAACCAATTTTGAGGAACTTGGTCTATCTCTGGAAAAAATTAGGAAATTTAAGTGATGTAAAAACAAAAGCTATCAGCTTAACAGCTATTCAGCCAGGATGGTGAAGAGAATATCACCAGGCCATCTGAGGACTGACTGAAGTAAGTAAAGAGAAGATTTATGGAAGACAAAGTTAGTACTTGAATAACAGTAACAGAGAAGAGGCCTTATGCTCGTTCTGCTTGGCCCCATAGGAGGAAGTTGTAGATAGGTAGATTTTGGCTCCCTAATAGGAAAAAACTCCCTAAGCACCAAGAATGAAGCTGCCTTTGGAAGTGCTCGAAAACAGGTGAGCAGACAGCTGCTTACTGGGACGCTGTCAAGGCAACTGCCTTCTGACAGATGCCCTCTGAGGTTCTATCCAGAGGAAATGCTGACAGACCCAGTCTAACACATTTATAGTTACTGACAGCCTGGCAGAGGAGGGTGCTGCCGCTGCAGTAAGATTCAGAGGCAGGGGGTGCAGTGGCTGGGGTACTTTGGCCAGGGTCTCTCTCCAAGTAATCAGAGACTCCAATAATTAGTCACAGAGCTCCAGCCTGCAGCCATAAGTCCATCCCATGGTGGGTAAATGCAGAGGACTCATGATGTGGCCATCAGCTGTTCAGTTTGAAATGCTAACAGCTAGCAGCAACCTCACTGCCCTGGACCAGCTAGGCTGCCTTTCTGCCTAACAAAGGGGAGGATCCAGGGCTAGAGGGGTCCTTATAGTTCATTTACATCCCAAGTTCCACCTCTCCCCATGGACCTAAACATTCTGGCTGTTCTGCATTAGGTTTCTGGGAGTTGAATAAGTGCCAGCATCTCCTCTACCACAGAATCCTTTCCTGGTTCTCCTGTGCCTAAACTATTTCAGTTTTAGACTCTCAGAACTAGAAAGGACTTTAGCAAGCCGTCAAGTCCAATCCTCTCATTTTATAAATTAGGAACCTAATTTATAAATTGGAGTCAAGTGATATGCCTAAGGTCACTCAGGCAGTAAACAGCCTAGACAAGGATTGAACTCAGGCCCTCCAGCTCCAAGCCCAGAGCTCTTGAGAGAAACACACCTACTTAGCATGACCAACCTGCATCATGGTCCCTAGAGGAACAGTGGCAGTAAACTGAGCAAGTGAGACAGGCAGCCTTTCCCCAGCCTTTTCTTTTTTGTTTTGTTTTTTGCTACATAACTGGGGTTAAGTGACTTGCCATGGATCACACAGTTAGTTAAATGTCAAGTGTCCGAGGCTGGATTTGAACTCAGGTCCTCCTGACTAAACCACCTAGCTACCCTAGTCTCTTTTCAGGGCACTATCAGGTTCCTGGCCTTGATCTAAGAAGGAATAAGGACTATGCCAACCTGTCATGGCTCATTAGGGGGATCCCAATACCTCACCAAGAGAAGAACTGTGAAACCAAAGATAACCTTCCTTCAAAGTCAAGGGAAGAGGCGTGACCCAGAAGAAAGAAGTCTAGATCTAGAGTCAAAAAATCTGGGATCTAGGCCTGGCTCTACTACAAACTGTAATGAAATTCTTTATCTTGGTCTCTCAAATGTTGATGGTCACACCTACCCTTCCCTCAAGGGGATTTTGTATGAAAAATCCTTGCAAATCTGCAGTTGCCCTAGGAAGGTAAGCCAATAGTAGAAAGGTTATAGCACTGGCCTCTAAGGACACAAAAAGGGGGACTGTGAAGGAAAAGTGGAATCAGCTCTAGGCTCTGAAGGCCTGGGTTTTAGTCCCAGTTCTGCCATTCACTCACAGACCTCAGGCAATTCACCTAAGCCTTGGGGACTCAAGTTCCACACCTATAAAAAAACGAATAAGGGGGCTGAACTGAACAAATTCTAATACCCCCAGCCCTTCCAGCTCTGACATTTTGTAATTGTAATCCCATTGGGAAGGGGAAAAATAAATCTGCAAAGCAGCAGACTGGGCAATGAAGCAGGATATGCTTTGGCCCAAGGTCTGCTGTGACCAAAGTAATGACTCAGGGAGGTGGCTCCAGGCAACTAGTGATTAAAAAAAAAAAAAGGCTCTCTTACACACACTCAGCCCTACATTACCTGAGCATCATAAAAGCACATGGGGACTACTCTACACTCTACCTATACTCTCTCTTCCTTCCTCCCTACCCCCCACCAAGGGATTGCAGGATGTTCCTAAGGTGACTTCTTTTCCCTTGTAAGGTTCCCAATTTGTTTGCAGGCGGCATCAGGCTATGCAGGATCAGGGCTTGCATTCTCCTGGCAGAGCCAATGGTCATCTCCAAGTCATAATGAGGCACTGAAAGAAGTTTGCAGAGGAGGAATGCTGGGTATGAATACAAACTAGGGGTCCGATGATCTTAACAGGCTAGAGCAAGAAGCTGAATCTAACAAAATTAAACTTAACAGTGATGACTGCATTTGTGCATCTGATTTTACCGAACCAAAGTACAGGTTTTTACATTTCAATACTTCAAAGAAACGGAAATGGAAAAACCTGGAGCTTAGTTCAATAAAATCAGCCACAGAAACATAGGATGAGAGAGCCAGGTCCAGAAACAGTTTATGTGAAATGGACCTGGAAGTTCTAGTGAACAGTCAGCTTAATGTGAATCAAGAGTGTGGCACAGCAGCTGCAAGAATTAATTTTCTCACATGAGACTGCATGAAAAGAAGCAGGGTCTAGAACTGGGAAGGTAAGAGCTCTACTGTGCTCTATACTGAATAGGCCAGACCTATTATGCTGTTGTTCCTAAAGCATGGCACCCAAAAAGGAATGCAAGAAGGATAGGATCTAGAAAAAGGAAAGCAGGATGGTGATAGACCATGTTAGTTGAAGAAAATTAGGATGTTTAGCTGAGAGAAGGGAAGAATTATAGGGAGATTTGATTGCTAGGTTCACATCCTTGCAGACCTGCCATGAAAGGGGAAGAGTTCAGAACAAAGAGGCCAAGTAGTAGTTGCAGAAAGGCAGATCTAGGTTTGACCTAAGGAAAGACTTTCTAACAGAGCTGTCCAAAAGTGAGATGAGCTCCCTGGGGAGCTGATCAGGTCCCCATCCTTGGAGGTCTTCAAGAGGAGGCTAAATTAGCACTTTCTGGTAAGAATGTAAGAGAGGTATGAGTTGAACCAAATGATGAGACCCCTTCTAGTTCTAGAAGTCTAGATCTATGGTTATTTTAATCTGATTGCGCTTAGATAAAACACTGGGTTGGAGGCTAGACAGAACCAGTTAGGAAAGATCTGGATTGTACCCATTACAGAGTCCATAACAGTTAACCTAAGTATACTAAAAAATAATTACTGCTACAGAGGGGTTTTTTCCCCTCCAACTAACAAGGGTGATTGGACTTTTAAGAATCAGAGATTTAATAACCAGATTTACTTCCTGGCAATGTTCCACAGGAAAGCAACCTGGTCAAAAGTCCCCAAGCATATTAGCAATGGATAGATGACATGCAGGTAGGTTCCATGTAGTGCTGACAGTGAACTGAGTAAGATCTAGGCTAGGTCTCAGATTGTACTTGTACCACCTACCACGCAGAGTTGTTATGAGCAAAATATTGTTACAGTTGTTGTTGTTGTTGTTGTTAGGGACTGATAAGAGAAAGGGTGTGGAAGCCTGGCTTACCAAGGTAATAAAGCCGATGAGAGTGAGGGCCTGACTCATCTGTCTTCTGGACAAATTGGAAGTCATGTGGGGCCTTGTTCACTATCATGCCTGAATACTTCCTGCTGCTGTGAATGATGTCCCGTAGCCCATCCCACGAGTGCTTCTCCACCTGGAAGGGCGAGGAGGGGTCCTCCATCTCCACCACATCAGGCCTCTCAGGCAGTACATCCACAGTGGTCATCCTTTCTTCCCCCTCAGAGATGAGTGAGAAACTACATGGAAGATGGTGGGGGTAAAAAAAAAAAGGGGGGGGAGGGAAGATGAAAAGGGTGTTACAAGCAGAAGTGTGGTAGCCCATAAGACCCTCTGAGACTCAGCTCACTGAAGCCAGTCCTTACTAGTCAACCCAGTAGAAATCTTTACAGACAACAACTACCCCAAAAGAAATTAAAAGTGATAACATTTAGTAAATGGGAGAACCAACATACTCTGCAGCCCTTAATCAATTCCTGAACTACTAATATTACTTATACCCACCGGCAGCTCCAGTATCTTGAAAGACAGAAAGCTAAAATCTCTATCTCCAGCTCGACAAGTATTAATAAAATATGTTCTACGTGGAAGGCCCTGCGTTTGGCACTGGAGATCCAAATGTGAAAAATGACACTTTAAACTCCTTGAGGATAGAATTAAATGGGAATTCAACATGTACACAAGTATCATCCAAGAAACAATGAGATGACAAAACCTATGGAGCCAGCAATAGAAGGAATGGAGGAAATTGGGGAAAAACTCTCATAGATAATCTTTCAGATAAGATGTGATTGGATTTGAATATTGCTATGGTGTAGGAAATGATGAACTGGTTGATTTAGAAAAACATGGAAAGGGGCAGCTAGGTGGGACAGTAAATAGAGCACTCCTGGAGTCAGGAGGACCTGAGTTCAAATCTGACCTCAGACGTTTGACACACTTACTAGCCATGTGACTTTGGGCAAGTCACTTAACCCCAACTGCCCTCCAAAAAAGAGAAAAAAGAAAGAAAAAGAGGGAAAAAAAAGAAAAACATGAAAGACTTGGGACCTTTGAAGGAAGATGCTATCCACCTTCAGAGAAATAGATGACAGGTGGAAATAAGCACAATATGGTTTTACACACACACACACACGCATGTATGAGTATATATATGTATATGTGCATGTTTACAGATATCTATATCTGTATCTCCACGCTTAATTGTAGCCTTTTTAGGACTGGGGGCAGGGGAAAAATAAAGTAAAAAGTGTACAGCAGAAAACAAAAGAAAACCAACAAGAAAGAAAAAAAAGCTGGGCAGCTTTGGAAACATGGAGTCTTGTTTATGACCATGCCTGAATATTTATTATATGTTTTTATTTAATATTTATTATATAGGCTTTCTTGAATAGAGATCTGTTGTTTTATATTGAATCCTTTCCTTTGATCTGCAGAGTACATGACTGTTTTTTTTTCAATTTTCTCATCGTGTATTTAAGTTTAAAATTTTTTTAAAAATCATTTTAAAAATCGAACAACAATGAGAGAGTAAAGGAAAGTCAGACAAAATTTAAGGAGGATCAGATTGTCAAAAATGAAAAAAAAGGAAAACAACCACTGGGGAAGCTATAGGGAAACAGGCCCTCTAAAGCACTGCTGGTGGATTTTGTCAATTAGTTCTGCTATTCTGGAGAGCAACCTGGAACTCTACCCTCAAAATCACTAAACTGCTCTATATCCTTTAACCCATGGATACCACTATCAGGCCTCAAAAACATAGAAAAAAAGGGGCAAAGGGCCCAGAAGTAGAAGAATATTTGTAACAACTCTTTTTGTTATAGTAAAGAACTGGGAATTAAGGGAGTGCCCATCAACTGGGAAATGGTAGAACAAATCATAATATATCAATGTAATAAAATATTACTGAATCATAATAAATGATGAAATGAATGGTATCAAGCAAACCTGCGCAGACTAGTATGAACTAATGTAGAGTAAAGTGAACAGAACCCAGACAACAACCTATACAATAACAACCACGCTGTAAAGACAAACAACCTTGAGTAAATGAAGAACTCTCTTCAATGCAACAGACAGTCACGATCAATGATGAAGCATTGAACCCATCTCTTTAGGAAGAGGTCAAGGTGGAGAAGAAGAGACACATTTCTGGACACGCCCTGTGTAAAGATCTATTTTGTCTGTCTATATGAATTTGTTAAAATGGGCTTTTTTTCCTTTTTCAGTTGGATGGGAGATAGCGATAGGATTGCCCCTCCCCCCAAAAGAGAGTGACTAAAGCATTTTTTAAAAATGGATAAAAGAGAAGAAAAAGGAGGCCAGAAAGAAACGGATAGGCAAGACAGTTGTGAAAGTTACACATTAAATTTGTTGTATACTCTGAGGGAAAATTATGCTGGACAGGGTGATTTGCAATTTTCCATGCAATTCTTTCTAATCTTCTTTACATATGGAAATGATCATTTTGTTGGGATTCAGAATTCCTTTTTTTTTTTTTTTTTGCCCTTTTTGGAGAGGGGAAGGCAGGGCAATTTGGGGTTAAGTGACTTGCCCAAGGTCACATGGCTACTGAGTGTTAAGTGTCTGAGGCCAGATCTGAACTCCAGAATTTCTTTTAAATTAATTTAAAAATAAAATTTAAGGAGGGAGAAATCAGTTTCAGCTGAAGTAGGAAGGGATGTGGGGGGACAGAAAACCCAGGGAGGCTTTGCTAAGGAGGCAGCACCTGATACCTCAAAAGAAAAGCTAGCGTTGGTGAGGAAGATTCCAACTTGCGGACACAGGACAATATTTCTGTAAGTAAGACAATTATTCTGTTGGTTGGAATATAAAGTAAATGAAAGAAGGTTAATGAAATGATGCTAGAAAAAAGATTGGAACCAAACTTCGGAGTTTAAAAGCCAGACTAAGAATGGATTTTGTCCTCCTGGCAACAGAGAGCCAATGAAGGTTTTCTAACGAGGGGAGGGGCATGGGCATACCCATGCACTGATAACACTATTTTCATAAAGTCAGAGAATTTTAGAGTTTCAAAAGACCCTTGAGATCCAGCTGGTCTCTAGAACCTGAATCACACCTCTAAGCCACCACCACCAAACGGGCATCCAGCTTCTGTTCGAACATCTCCAAAAACGAACAGGAAACTCCTACCCACACAAAGTAGCCCACTCCATTTTCTAGGAGCCTTTGTTGTCCAAATAGTCTTCCTTATACTGATCCAAAAACATATTCCTCTGTAACTGTCCTTTGTTGCTCCTAGTTCTGGGTTCTGGGTAAACTGGGTCATTTACAGCAGTGTTTAGACTGACTTTTAAACAAATATTTGTCTGCCCAGGGCAGCAGTGCAATGCTGACTAAGGAGGATAAGAATGAAGAGAAGGAAGATCCTTTACTCTCCAGGGGGAGTGTCATGGCCAATGCATGTGGTAGTAGCGGTGTGACAGCTAACCACAGAGTAGCTGAAAGCTACAGCTGCTCCCCTAAGTGGGAGGAAGAGTGGGGTGTCCACTGAAGCAACAGCACACTGAGTTACCGCTTTAGCAGGCTTTACTAGCTCTTACTGAACATTTCCCTGTAACCCTAAACACCTACATAGAGCCACCAGGGCCACTTTTTAAAGGATGAAGTATCACCTGTAAGGCATTATGCCAGTGTCAAAGGTATGGAGGTCACAGCCTGATTTTGAATTCTATGACTCATCTTTCTAGGCAGAGCCCTGTAAGGTTCTGTGCAGTTCAGTGAGAGCAGAGGCAGATGAAAATAATCTCACTGTCAGATTCTTTCCTCTACCTGTAACTAATGTATTAGGAGCCTGCTAGTTGCTCAGAAAGCAGACCTTGGATTTTCAGTTCCTCTGGGAGAACAGCTTCTATTACTGAAGTCAGTGTTCATTTGCAAGGAAGAACATTTGGACCTAGGAAAGCATACACCATCTAGGCCTTGTTGACTGCTATTACGTGCTTGGCAAGATATGGGCAAAAGGCTTTTTTTAGAAAAATAAGAAGCAGACCTATGCCGATCACCACCTCATTTAATTTTCTTAACTTCCATTTATAAGAGCCTTGACTTAAATATCAGCGAGGAAGTGTTTCCCATTTAAAGGGGAACTTGTCTGGACTGGAACTCTCAGACTGGAACTCTCACAACTACTCTCATTTGGCTGTGAGTTTCTCATTACCAGAGGGGTTAGTTCAAGCAGAGGCTAGACAACTACTTGTTTCTCAACCAACCAGTCAACAGCAAGTTTTTACCAATACATATGTCACCAAAAGTCCTTCCTTCTCAAAGTGGCCTTTCTCCTACTACCATGCTTCTCTCACCCCTATCCTCTTTTGTTCCAATATCCAAGCTGTTCTAAGCTATCATGCCCAAGTTATGGGGATATAATATGGATGTTCTAGAGTCTGGACTGGACAGGCAGGCCGCAAGTTGGACACCCTGTTCTACACCTGCTACCCTCCCTTCCAAACCTCTCATTCACTTCTCAATTCCTTACAATCTGGTTTCCAAGCCCACCACTCACCTGAAATGGTTTCCCTCAAGGTTCTCAAAAGTCTCAACTGCTAAATCCAGAGGGCTTTTCTCAGCCCTCTGCAGGTTCTGACACTGTTGGTTATCTTCTTCCTCCTGGATTCCATGACACTGTTCTCTAGGTGTCTCCGCCTACTGTCTGTCTAATCATCCAATCTCAGAGTCCCAGTGCAAGGTTATTCAGTTATTCAGTGCTTACTCCCCACATCCCACTGGCATGAGGACTGCTCAGAGTTCTGCCCTGGGCATTCTTTTCTCAGTCTATAACCTCACTCTTACAGATTTCTTCAGCTCCCATGGGTTCAAATAATCTCTTCATGCAGATGACTTCCCAATCTCTAGTGACAGACCTGTAGACACACCTCCTTCAGTCTATCGCCCATGGCCTCCTCGATAATTCTTTCAAGCTTAACATGTCCAAGGTGGAACTCGTTATCCCCTCCAACCCCCATCAAACCCACTCCTCCTCTAAATATCCCTTGGTCTTCAGCACACCATCATCCTTTCAGTCACCCAGGTCTGTGACCTAGACTCTTTCATGCTAGATTCTCTTGTCCCTTACCTTCCATATCTGATCAAGTTGCCAAATCTTACTGATTTGACTTCTATGATATCTCTCACATCTATTTCCTTCTCTCCATTAACATAGCTATCACCCTAGCAAAACAGTTAAGAATACGTGGACAGCATGCTAGTCCTAAAGTTAGGAAGTCAGAGGTTCAAATCCCACTTCTGATTTCTGCCTCCATCACAACTCTAAGTCACTTAACCTCTCTGTACCTCAAATTTGTTCATCTGGGAAATGAGGATAGCAACTGTGGGACTCCAAGATAATGTACATCAAGTGTACACTTAAAAACTAAAGCTGCAAATGTCAGTATTATTAGTTCTGGGCTAGACCACTGTAACAACCCCACAATGGGCCCCCCCCCTTGCTTACAGTCTCTCCCTTCTTCAATCAATCCTCTAAAAGGCCAAAATAATCTTCCTAGGGCACAGGGCTGACCATGTTACTCCTTTTTCAAAACTCTACAATGTCTCTCTATCTCCTAAGGCTAGTGGACCAATGTACTGGTCTGGCATTTAAAGTCTTTTCCCAATCTGGCTCCCATTGGCTTTCTAGCCATATTTCATACCACTCCTCACGAACTTGCTATTTCAGCCAAACTAGATGACTAGTTACTTCTCAAATCTGAAGCCCCATCTCCCACTTCCATGCATCTGCTCAAGACACTCCCCAAATCTGTCATGTATTCTCTATTTATCCCTACTTCTCAGAATGTCTTTGAGATTTTGTTCAGGTGCCACCTGAAGGCTCCATGAAGCCTGCTCTCATTCCCCACCCAGGTCCGAGATTCTGTTTGTCTGTGTGTATCTATAGTGTCCTTTTCCACCACTGCCCCCAAAAGAATGAAAGCCCTTTAATGGCACAGCACTGCTCCAGGTCAGGTTCCCTCCCCTATCTATCTCTTCTTAGCTCCCATTTTCTAAAGAGGGATGTAGCAGGGGAAAAACACAGGGAGGCAGAGAAGGATCTCTCACAGATTCTGACATCCTGTTTTACTGATCAAGCATTCAGAAAGACCACATCACACTTGCAAAGGATTATAATCATGGAGCACTTTCACAAATGTTCTCTCACTTGAGTCTCATGCCACTTTCAGAAGAGCCACAAAGCAGGAATTACTGTCTTTATTTCACAGAGGCAGAAACTCAGGCCAAAGCAGGGAAGTCCAACCCAATTCAAGAAGCACTTACTAAGTACCTACCTTATACAAGGCACTGTACTTGGGCTTTCGGGTACAAATACAACATAAAAAGGCGCCCAAGCTCAAACAGCTTACATTCCACTAGAAGGATATAGTCAGTCAATAAATAGTTATTAAACACCTACTAGGTATTAAGTGCTGAGGATACAAATAAAGGTAAAAAACCGCCCCTGTCCTCAGGAGCTCACAATCTAACAGGGGAAGTAACATGCAAACAAATATGTACAAACAAGCTCTAGTCAGGATAAATAGGAAATAATTGGCGAAGCCACTAGCATTAGGGGGACTAGGAAAGGCTTCCTGTAGGAGATGAGATCTTAGCTGGAACTTGATGGAAGCCAGAGAAGGCAGAAGGTAGAGATGAGGGCACAGTATGTAAACAGATCTGTACATAAAACATAACTTCAGGACAGTGATAATGGGGATCAGAAATGCTTTTTGAGGACAGCAGCACATGAGCTGAGCCTTGAAGCAAACTAAGGGGGAAGGATGGAGTGAATTCTAGGAATGGGGAAAGAGGTCTGTGTAAGGCCCAGATGTAAGAGATGGAACACCACGTGTGAGGAAAAGCAAGAAGGTCAGTCTGGCTGGACCAAAGAATATGTGAGGTTATTTGGAAGGCTGGAAAGGTAGGCTTGTGCAAGGTTGTGAGGAACTTTAAACGCCCAGAGAATTTTATATTTGATCCTAGAGGTAAAACACATGGATAACCAAGAAGAGATGATTTCTTATCTGCCTCTACCACAGACAGAGGATTAAAGCAGAAGGCAGGAAAGTCTCTGATCTTATTCCCACTTTTTAGTCATTGTTTTGGCAAGAGCTTCAGAAAGAAGAAACACAGAAACACTGGAATAGAAGAGCCCCTAGTGATCACCTGGCTTAATTCTACAGGCAAGGAAACTGAGGCTCCCAAAGTGAAGGGTTTGACCATGGTCCAAATTACGTAACAAACAGCGGAACCAAGGCTTGAACTCATGCCTTGGGACTCCAAATACAATGTTCTTCCCACCATATCATGCTGCCCTGGCACATGTGTCAAGATGTGCTAAGCCATCTGGCTACCCCAGGCTTACCTCCACGACTCTCCAAGAATTAGCCCGACAGCCTCTCTGGCCCCAATCCCAGTCATCAATATAGAAGGAACAACATCATTGACCATCAATAACCAAGCCTAGATGCCATCCTCTAAATACATTGACTAAAAAACCACAAGCTCAAGCATATAAGGCAAAAAGAGAGAAAATACTTTTGAGTCAGACGCCTGCAGATGGAACATGGAATGAAACCACAGTCAAGAAGACAACGAAGAATGTGATGAGACATCTGGCAAAACTTCCAGGAACCTTCAAAGATGCTGCCAGATGTCCCAGCCAGCCAGCCCTGTTCTCTCATCCAGGCAGGAGCTGGTCTGGCAACACAACATATCCCTTGCCTTCCAAAAGACAAAAAAAAAAAAAAAAAAAAGACTTTTCTTAAAGTCACACACTACCTACTGGGAATACAGCACGAAGTTGGGACAGGTGAGCGAACCTTTAAGAACAGGTCTATAACAGCTTCTCTCCAGGCCCATCCCCATAAAGCCTACTTCAGCTCACAATTTGGAGAGTTTGCACAGCTTGAGAAATTCAAGCAGATTTGGGGCAAACGAATGTACAATTCCACCTACACATCCTTTCAGCCAATCAGCGCAGTCCCTTCAAAGATGGTGATGTCATCAAACAAACAACTTCACACCGTTCAAGAAAGTCATTTCCAAAGCTGGGTCAGATTTCAGTGGCCTCAGTCCATCTGAGTTCTTTGATAACTCAACCCTTGCCTATCTTGAGCATCCACTCAACTTCTAAAACTTCCTTTTAGAGAGCAAAGGTGAGCCATATATGTGAGCTAAGAAGATGTATAGACCCATATCACTGGCTATAATCCACTGGATGTTCAGTCAACAGCAGAGGAAGAAGAAGGGAGGGAGAGAGAAGTCCAGCGGGTCATTCATTATCTTCCTGGGTGTGCAAGGTATTATCCAGCCTCAGAATTCTAGAAGAGAGGGAATAGGGTGTCTGGCAATGGAATTCCAAAAGAAGAGTCCCTGGAACAAAGGTCCATGGCTGCAGACACCACTAGGCCCAAGATGGATCAAGTATCCCTATGAAAACCTTTCCTTTATCTCTACCAACAAAAATTGTTCCTCTGCTCCTTCCACCTAATTTAGTCCTGAGAAATGATTTTTAGCCTATAATAATGATACACAAAAATGACACGTTTAAATTAAGAACAGATTGATCAACATCCTTAGCTGACTCAATCCCCCAAAAGTATCTGTATCAAGAACCCATTCAGTCACAACTAGATAATCCTTTTCATTTTTTAAGGACCAGAATCGTGATCGTTTTTTTCTTGAAGCAGGAACTCCAGGTGATGAAACTCCTCCTACCAATGCAGATTTACAGCTCCACTGCAAATATAGTCTTAGGAAACTGCCTGGAGCAAGGTCACACAGCCAGTATAGTGGGGAGGGAGCAAGCAATAGTGAGGAAGCAAGTCTTGAACCTGGGCCTCCTTGCCTTTGTGACCAGTCTTTCTCTATTAAGCAGGGCTGCCTCTCAGTTTCTTTTCTCCCTGAAAATCATTTCCTCCAGCTGCAGCACTGGAACAGAACTGGGAAAAGACTCCCCACACATCACATACCAAGTCTCTCCCTCCTCTCCACCTTCCAAATGAATCTGCAGACAGAGTTCAATGAAGAAGCAAGACTCACCAATCTCAATCAAGAGCTGGGCAGTATCTGCACTGAAGCCACGGTAGTGTAATGGAAAGCACAGAGGGCTTAGAGTCAGGAGACCCGGGTCTGAATCCTGGTTCTACCCTTGGGTAACTCATTTTCCCACTCTACATCTTACTTTTCTCACTTAAAAAATGAAGGGATTAGACTAGATGACCTCTAAAGTTCCTTCTGGTTCTAAGAGTTTGGATCCTATGACTAGTGTCTGCTTCAACAGGCTGGTAACAGCAAAAACTTTTGGGCACCAACACAGAGCTCCACAGAGCAACATTCCCAGCCAAAGCTCAGTGCAGCTTTGCTAAGCACTGGTGACTGATGTTAAGAATTTGAATTCTGGAATGTTCTGCTACCTTGGGCTGAGCCAGGTAAGAGCCACAGGAACACAAGCACACAGATTGAGGCCTAGTAGGACCACAGAGGTCACCTAGATCAAACTCCCTCATGTGCACCAGAACGAGGCCAGCACAGCAGCAAGGCAGGCAAAGCAGCAAAGACGGGGGTAATGTGAGAGGACCGTGGACATGCCCAGCTGGCCTCTTTCTCTCTTTTTACTCTGCTGCCTTGAATCTTTGGGTATATTCTGATATTTTCACCATCTGACCCAGCAGAAAGAGCTCTGTACCAGAAATCAGAAAACCCATGTTCTGACCCCAGGTCCACCATCCCCTAAGCATATGACTACTAGCAATTCCCTTTTCTCTGGAGGTCTGTTTCTTCATCTGTACAACAGGTGGAGAGGAATAAGAATGAGATGGTTCCCCAAATCCCTTTGATCACCAGTGAAATTCACAGACAAAGGGGCAAATTACCTTCTCCAACTTCCAGTGGTCTTGCTTTCCAGGCGCAACCTTTTTACCTTCCGCATTAACTACTCAGAAGGCTTCTGGTAGGACGGGAACCTGGAAAAGAAAGAGGCCAGATGTCAGGGGATGACAATACCATCAATGGCATCTAGAACTCCTCCACATCTTTGTCTTCAGGAACTCATTTTGGTCTATTCAGGCCAATCTCTAAGCCAATGCAACTCTGAAAGACTTCTCAGACTCTATGCCTGAAAGGCTGTAAAACTCTGCCAAAACAAGGACACCCACAGAAAATAAGCATCTTTTCTCTGTGCAGTTTTCCCAGCCTCACATGACTCTGGGCTAGCACCAAGTGAGTAGCTTTTTCTTGGCATAAGGGGGAAAGAAGGCTATCAGATGTATGAGAGAATTAAAGCAAAGGACATCATCCCATTGTCACAAGACCATTGCAGAGTTTAGCATTTCTGGAGCCAAGAGAAGCTTAGAGTGAGGAAAGGATCTCAGTCCAACCTGTACCACCTTTGCAACCAGAAACTACCTTTGCAACAGTTTCCACAAGTGGCGGTTCAGCCTCTGGAGAGCTCCAGGGAGGAAGAAACCACTACCTCCTGAGGCAGCCCGGCTCATTTTGGGACAGTTTTCTTTCTCATGAAGTTTTCCCTTACGCAAGTCAACATTATCTTCTCTGTAACTTGCCCTCTCTGGTGCCAGTGCCAGAATTTCAAGTCTCTTTTTCCCTCTTACCCATGTGCCCTCTCTGGTGCCAGTGCCAGAATTCCAAGTCCCTTTCCCTCTTGCCCATGGTACCTAACACGTAGATGTTCAAGAAGAGAAAACACAAAAGGAAGGAATAAACAAGATTTCTCCTTTAATATCCTGCTTTCATAACAACCCTTCCAAGCCAAAGAAATTAGAGTTGAGCGGTGGACACAGTAATGGATTTAAAGCCAGAATCCTTGGGAGTTTGAATTCTGGCTTTGCTGTTTATGATGGGTAGACAGGGTGTCAGGCCTAAAATCAGGAAGATTCCTCTTCCTGAGTTCAAATCTAGTCTCATACACTTACTGTGTGTCCCTGGGCAAGTCACTTAATCCTGTTTGCCTCAGTTCCTCAAAAAGCTGGAGAAGGAAAAAACTCCAAATAGGGTCACCAAGAATCAGACATGACTAAAAATGACAACACCACAATCCACTACTTACTAACTGCATAACCCTGGACAAATCACCACCTTTCTGGGCCTCAATTTTAAAAAAAATGATCTTTATAAAGTTCTCTTTCAATTCAAGCCAATGAAAGTAGTTATTAAGTACTTATGTGCAAGGTTCTGGGGATACAATGCCAGAATGAAAAGCAGTCTCTATCTTCACAGAATTTACAATAATAACTTTATGTAATATTCTGAGGTCTGCAAAGCACTTTACATATACTGTCTCACTTGACACAGACAAGTACACAAGTGATAAATCTGGGAAGGAAAAAGAGACTTTCAGCTTTAAATCCTATGACCAAATCATCCAAAGAAGCCAATGAAGTAGAGAGTGTACTTGCAAACTTCCCTAGCTATTGAGTGCCCAAATAATTCCAACACAACTGACCTTTTAAAGCATACAAATATCTTGTATTCCAACTACAGCCAAGGGCCGCAGATTTTGATTAAATGAATATGCCAATAACTGGGCAGACTTCACAGCAGAGATAAGCTATGTGATCTCCTTCCCCTGGAATTCTCTGTATTCCTGGAGCCTCAGGTGTTACTTCCCACCTCAAACTTGCCACTTCTACAGCTCTGAGTAGTACTTTTGGCTTGCTGCCCTTCCCTCCAGTTCAACATGGAGGACACTTTCAACTGCCTTGACTTACCCAGAAGTCACTTGGGAGTTTCAGCAAACTACTACAAATACACTACAGAATAAAAAACTGGTGATATTTAAACTTTAGTCTCAGCTCCTAAAAAGCAAGTTTACTCTTGTCTCTGAAATTGGTGACTCCTCCACAGCCCAAGCAAGACATCAATGAGCAGCTGGCAGAGGGCTGGCTGGGAACAGCAGAGTCACCAAAGAGATGCTGGGGGATAGGAAAGATGAAAATCCTACAGCAACTAAGAATAGACAAGTGACCCTCCCATCTAGAACTTGAAGGTGAAGTTTCTTCCTAAAATGAAGAGATTAGATGATCACTAAAACCCTTCTCAGCTCTAAATTGTAACATCATAATAGGACCGTAGCTTTAGAGCTGGAAGGGAACCCAGAAGCTATTTGGTCCAACTCCCTCATTAAACAAATGAGGAATTTTGAGGTCCAGATAGGTTATACTCAAGGTATTATGAAATAAGAATCCAAGACAGGATACTAACTCAGGTATTCGGATTTCAGGGGAAGCTAGGTGGCACAGTAAATGGAGTACTCATCATTATGAGTTCAAATCCAGCCTCTGCTAACTATTAGCTATGTGACCCTAGGCAAATCACTTAACCCTGTTTGCCTCAGTTCCTCATCTGTGAAACGATACGGAGAAGGGAACCAAAACCACTCCATTATCTTTGCCAAGAAAACCTGAAGAGTTAGATATAACCAAACAACTACTTTAGCTTCAGAGCAAGTTTTTTCAACTACATCACATCACCTAGTACAGTGGTTAAAGTGCTGGACCTGAAGTCAGGAAGACTCATTTTCTTGAGTTTAAATCTGGTCTCAGACTCATAGCTGTGTGACCCTGAGCAAGTCACTTAACCCTGTTTGCCTCAGTTTTCTCATCTGTAAAATGGGCTGGAGAAGGAAATGGCAAATCACTCCAGTACCTTTACCAAGAAAACCCAGGACTGAGCAACAACTTTGCTTTTTCCATTATACCACATTGCCCCTCAAATCTTTTTAATTATGGAAGAGAGAGACAGGGAAAGAGGAAGAGTGTGTTGAAGAAGGTCAAGCAGGAATCTGTTGCAAGATGTAGCTACAGCACAGACTCCCTCTGGGTCATCCCTGTTAGGGCAACAGGGAACAGAAGAGAAAGAAGGAAGAAAAACTGGAAGGAAGACCCAGCCCATGGGAGGGGTGAACTAAGGGCACCGAGGTAGAGAAGGGCAAGCAGGCTTCCTGGGGCTGTCCAGGTCTGGGAAGGTAGCCTCAGTGTCTAAGGAGAGAGACTCAACAGTCTGCTGTTCAGAAAGCTCTTGATCTCATTCAATCTGTACAACAATCCTGCGAGGCAAGGGCTCTAACAGTCCCCATTTTAAGAAGGAAACAGGAGCTCGCAGGGTTTGTGTGATTTGCCCAGAGTCCCTCGGCCAGATGGAGCTGGGAGGCAGGAGCAGAGAGAACTCATGGGCCTTGAAAAACAAGCATGGGGACAGGAGAAGAAAAAGGCAGCGTGGGAGAAGGGTACCTGGGGGAAAGGATACCTGCGGGGAGCCTGAGGGGAGAAAGCCTGGAGCTGCTTTACAAGGAAGACTGTATCCCTCTCACACGGCGGGGGGCTCCCCACTAGCACCCGTGGGGAGGGCCAGGTAGGAGGGGGGTCATCCACAGGGAGGACAAATTCACTCGTGGAATCTAGGGAGAGGTCAGACATTCACGGAGGGCGGGAGGGGGGGCACATGGGAGAGTGACACATATGGGGATGGAGAGACACACATACAGGGAGGGGTCATCCATCCCGGGGTGATTCAGAGAAGGAGGGTCACCCACACTCAGGGAGGGGCCTTCCTTACAGGGGTGGAAGGGGGGGCTCACATACCGAGGGGACACGCACCCGGAAAGGAGGGGGCCTTACACCCAAGGGCTCCACTGTGTGTAGCGGTAAACAGAGATAAGCCAGATCCCCTCGGGAGAGCAAGGGCGGGCAGACATTGCCCGAGGGGAGGCCGGGTCGGGCCGAGCCGGGCCGGGCGGGAAGGGGAAGGGGAGGGGGAGGGTGGGAAAGAGAGGGGAGGTGGGGCCGGTCAGCTCCTCACCGCGGCGGGGCGGGGTCGGGGTCTCGGGCTCGATATCGGGCTCCGGTTGGGGCTGCGGGGGGCGGCCTGACGGCTCGTCACTCACACCCGCGGCTTCATGGCCCCGGCAAGCGGCCCCGGAAACGGCCGCGGAGGGCGGAGAGGGGAAGGTGGCGGACACGGGGAAACCCGGCGGCTCCGGACCTTTCACCCGGAAGGGGATCCTCTGAGGCGGGGGCATGGACCCCGGAGGGAGGGAGGACAGCACAGCCGCCCGGATGTGACCCATAAAGTTAAGGGGAGGAGCGAGGGGAAAAAGGAAGGAGCCAATTGGGTGATGCTCGGCGAGAGACGGAGAGGTATCCTTCCTCGGGAGCTGAGCATTAGCCACAGAGCTACTGACTAGAGGGCTCTGGGGCGGGGCGTCTTGCGTAATGCTGCTGGCGGATTGGTCAGCAGCTGTCTTACGAGCTGGTGGGGCGGGTTCGATTTCCAGCTAAGGCACGCCTTTTCCTTCTCATCTCCAGGGAAATAGAATGGAATCCATGAGCTTATTTTTTTATTTATGAGAGTAGTGTTATCTAAACAAAAACTGTTGGAAAACACATTTTCGAAATCGGAATACGACTCCTGTCTGCCCCACCCTAAAAAAAAAAAAAAAGTGTTTCCGCCCGGGATCGAACCGAGGACCTTTCGCGTGTGAGGCGAACGTGATAACCGCTACACTACGGAAACCGGTGCTTGAAATATTTTCAGAAAATCCTAGAGATGTGAAGTCTGGCGGGCTGCACCTGCTTACCTCCCTAGTTTGTCTTTCTCCTGGTCCCTTCTGTGCTCTTATCAGAGGACAGGAGTGCACCGAACCCTTCTCCAAACGAAGTACACACACGGAGTGAAGGAGGGTGATCTGTATGCCAAACCCTGGTGCCCAGGCACACATGCTCGCTCGCTCTCTCTGTCTCTGTCTCTCTCTCATACACACAGGTAGTGATGATTGCCATACAAAAAAATTAAATAAAAGTCAAATTCGGTTGGACTGGAAATAAAGAATCCTGGGTTCTCAGATCCACTGAGTCACCTTGGTCCTCAGTCTCTTCATCTGTAACAATGGGAATGATCATCCTTGAACTATCCACCTCCCAGAGCCGCGCTGAGAAAAGGGCTTCATTCATTCGGTTAGTCAGTCAGAAGCTTTGTACTAAGCCCTGGGGATACAAAGAAAGGCAAGAACAGTCACTGTTTTCAAGAAGTTTATAATCTACTGGAGACACAACACGTAAATACTTAAGGACATAGAAGATGTATAAATAAGTGAGAGGATGAGCGCCTGGGACGTGCCAGGAAAGGCGTCCTGCAGGCTCTGTCGAAACTGGAGCTGATCCTCCAGGGAAGCCAGGAAAACCAAGGAGTGAGAAACGGACCATCCTGTGTAAGAGCAGGATAGAAGAAAGTGTAGCTGGACTCTAGAGTTTGTGGAGGGGTACAAAGTATAAAAAGAAGTGGAAACACAGAAAGGGACCAGGTTATGAAGGGTTTTAAAAGTCAAACAGAGGAGCTTCTAATTTAATCCTGGGAGTAATAGGGAGTCATTGGAGTTTAGAGAGCAGAAGTATGAGGCTGATGCTGGTATGGGAACATCGCCACTTTAGGAAAATCATCTTAGCAGCTAAATGGAGGATGGAAGGGAATGGGGAAAGACTAGAAGCAGGGACGACAATCAGAAGGTATTTTCATAATTCAGGTGAGGGATGCTTGACGGCCTGAAGTATGGTAATGTCTGGGTGAGTAGAGAGGAAGAAATATCGTGAAGTAGAAAAGACTAGAGTTGGCAACGGACTGGATATGTGGGATGAGAGTGAGGAGTCAAGGATGCCAGTAAGACTGTAAGTCTGAATGATAGGAAAGAGGGTGGCACCCTCCACTGAGAAGAGGGGAGTGGGGGGGGGGGAATGAGCTCAGGTTTTGGACATGTTGATTTTGAGATTATTATATATCAACTAGCTCCAGATATTCAGAAGGTAGGTGGTGAATCTGGAGGTTAGGAGAGAGGTTAGCCCCAGTAGATAAATCTCAGAACCATCTGCATAGAGATTCCCAGATTCAACCCTTCGGTTGAATCTCTAATGAGATCACCGAATGAGGTAGTAATAGAATCAGAAGAGGACTTAAAGCAGAGCTTAGGGGGCTCTCAAGGATAGTGGCTGGGACATGGATAAAGATCCACCGCCATTACCATCATCATCATCATCACCACCACCACTGACAACCTAGAATGGAGAACATATCTGGGTTTCATTGGTCTTCAAGCCTCCAGTGTCTCCTCTCTCCAATCCATCCTCTGCATAGCTGCCAAACAGATATTCTTAAAACGTATATCTAGCTATATTACTCCTGCCCTTATTCAAAAATCTTCAGTGGCTTCCTATTATCTCTAGGAGAAAATGCAAACTTCTCAGCTAGGCATTTAAAATTCTCCACCATCTGACTTCTCCCTACATTTCCTTTTATTTCATACGATTCATTAAATCAAGTATAATTAAATTCTATTCAACATGCCTTTATTAAGTACCTACTATATATCTGGCATGGTGCCAGCCTGAGGTTTGCTCACTCTCCATTCCATGCAAACTGACATTCTATTCCCTATACATGTCAATCTTCTCTTGTAAGAGACTTTGCTTTTGCACAGATGATGGCTTATGTTTGGGACACATTAGTTCTCTTTTTGGAAAGCATTCATTCCCTATTGAGAAGAAACCACTTTCTAATAATCTACTATTATCCCCAAATGTCATATGGGAAAGGGGAAAGGTGAGGACAGAAAGGTAGGACCCCAGATCATGCCTCCTAAATATAAATATTTTTAAACCTTATTTCTCTCTCTGTCTCTCTCTGTATCTCTCTGAGTCTCTCTGTCTCTCTGTGTGGATCTCTATCTCTGTTTCTCTCCTCTTTTGTATTTACTCATCTGTGCATATGTATCCACTGCTTCTTGAAGGCAGATACTGTTTCTGTTTTTTGTTTCTTGGGTGAGTGGGTTGGTTTGGGTTTTTTTTTTTTTGTTGTTGTTGTTGTTGTTGTTTGTTTTTTGGTCTTTATACCCACCAGGATCAGCAACCAGGCGCATAGCACGTTCTTAATAAATGTTGACTCAAATTGAATTGCTCTTGATGTAATGAATCTAATGGCCTCTGGGCTCCACATCCTGGTTTTGGAAAATGAAGACTTTTTAGTCTGTCTCCACCTTCCCACTTCCACTAGGTGGGAGTAGAAGAGCGGATTTGGAAAGCAGCTCTCTCCATTGGCCCCACCCCCCTTTTCTGACTTCTCTGGACCCCCAACTTCTCTTAACCCCCAACCCTACAGCCCAGCCCCTATCAAGACCTCCCCTTTCCTCTCCAGGAGTCACCCTCTCCCTTTTTCTTCTAACTTCTCCCTCCCCATTTCACAACTGGTACGTTAACTTTTGACCTATCCTCCTGATGGCCCATTTAAGGAATGGAGGGGGCAGGGCAAAATAGAAGCCCAATTAGTATTATAAATTTACATACAAGTGGAAGGGAGTTTAAGAGATCACCTAATCCAGGGAGACTTAACCTAAAAGGATTTCAGGGAGTCCCTGAATTTGGAAGCAGGAAAATGACATCTTTATTTTCACTGATCTCTAAATGAAATTTAACATGTCTTTGAATTATTTTAAAACATCGTTTTGAGAAGGGGTGCATAGGCTTCATCAGACTGCCAAAGGGGTTTATGTCTTGCCCACACAAAAGTTAAGAATTCTGACTTTAGAGGATGAGGACTAAGGGAAGGAGCTAGGAAATGAATGAGGGTCTCAGTTGGGGGACAGGCGCTGAATAGAGTGAGGACTCAGTAAGAAGAATGGAAATTCAGCTGGAAGATAATAGCATGGAGGAGGAATGGGGGTTCAGCAATGAGAATGGAGTATGCCAGGTGATGGAAATACCGTAAGAGAACAGAACCTCAGTGAGAGGATAGAGTCTTATCGAAGAAATCTGGGGGTAGAATGAGGGGAATGATGGTTCATTAAGAAGGACGGGGATCAGTGATCTAGTGGAAAGCTCAATGTAAGTATGGTGGAACAATGAGTGATGTTTGGATAGGGGACTCATTGAGTACACAGGGGTTCAATGAAAAGGATAGATTAGTGATGGAGATGACTCCGATTGGCATAGAAGTTTAGTCAGTTGGATTGGGTATTAGTAAGAATATAGGAGCACAGTGAGTTTGATAGGGGCATCATGGTCACATGGGGACTTAGAGAAGGGGAAGGAGATTCATTGGGTAAATAATGGTTCAGTGAGGGGATGGGGCATTGTGAGGGCATCGAAGCTCAGTGAGGGGAGTTTAGGGGGGATCAGGGCAATGAATGGGCATCCAATTAACAGGGAGTCAAAGTTCAATGAGAGGAAAGGAGATCTAGGAATGGGAATAGGAACTCAATTGAAGGACTCAGTGAAAGATTAAAATCCAGTGAGGGGAATAAGGGCTGGGGACTTAATGAGCAAGCTGAGATCTGTGAGAGGATGGAGGCTGAATGACGAGGGTGAAGAAACAGAGAAATGAGGATTTAGTGGGAGATGGCAGATCAGAGGAGAGAATATGGCAACAATGGGGAGAGAGAGGGCAGATTAAATAGGAAGGAGGCTCAGGAAAGGGGACTCAGAGAGGAAAGAGGTCTTGAATAAAAGAATATCTCAGGGATTTGTTGAAGGAGGCAGAAATTCAATTAAACATAAAATCATAAAATTTCTAATTTGGAAGGCATATCAGACACCACTTAGTCCAATTCCTAAACAGATTTTAGTGTTGTCTTTTGTTTTTACATTTCTCTCTGTATCCCTCCTCTTCGCATATCCCTGAAAGCTGTGCTTTTTAACAAAGAGTTTATTTTCAGAAAGAGAAAAACAATCAGCAAAACTGATCAATACATTAAAAATCTGACACTACATGAAATATTCCGCCCCCATGCACTCCCCCTCTTCTTCAAAGGAACAGGCAGAATGTCTTCTCGCGGTTATTCTTTGGAGCCAAGGTAGTTCTTTGTCATTTCACAACAATCATTTTCAGTTGTTTTGTGGTTGCTATTTACATCATTGTAGTGATAGAGTGAATTATTTTATTGGCTCTACTTAGTGAACTTGAATGCAGATATAAGCCTTTATGTGCACCCCTATTAGATTTCACCTCGTGAGCTTCAGCCCAGGATCCTAGCCTGTCAAGATTGTTTTGAAGGTCCACAGGAGGATGGGAGATGAGTGAAGGGGATTGGGACTTGATGAATGGAAAAGATGTGAATGTTGTCAATGACACTAGCTCTGTAACCTTAGACAAATTCAAAAATCATAGATGTGTCCTCTCTGAGCCAGCTTCTTCATTTGTAAAATAGGAAGGATAATATTCATGGTGTCTTAGAGAGTTGTTATGAGCATCAAAAGAGACAATGCATATAAAATGCTTTGCAAATCTTAAAGCACAATGTAGTTGTCATCTATAATAATTCATGGGATTTTCCTGAAGGGAAAGCCTGGTTCATTTTTGTCTCGGGATCCCCAGGGTTTAGAACAGTGCCTGGCACATAGAAGATGGGGATGGAGAGGGAATGAGTGTTTATTAAGCACCTACTATGTGCTAAGCACTTTATAAATACTATTTTCTCTGAGTCTCACAATAACACTGTAAGGTAACTGCCATTATTATTCCCATTTTACAGATAAAGAAACTGAGGCAGACAGTGACTTGCCCAGGGTCACTTTACAACTAAACAGTGGTTGAGGCTAAAGTTGAACTCAGGTCATCCTGATTCCAGGAAGTTGCTTAATAAATATTTGTTAACTAGTTGATTATTTGGGGGATTTTGTGAAGTCTTAGGGAAGTTAGTTGGGGGAGGGGGTCAGTAGTGATATGGGGAAATCTATGGGATAGGAGTACATTGAGAGTATGTGAATTCAAGGAGGGAAAAATTACACTATTAGAATGGAAACAGTGAGAGAGATAGGGGTTCAGTACAGTGATGAGGATTCAATGGGGAGGTAGGATTTTAGGTAGGGCTGTGAATGTTAAATAAAAAGGATAGAGGCTTATTGTAGAATACTCAGTGGTGAGACTGGTGCTCAGTGAAGGAGTGGGAGAATTGTAAAGAGAAGAACAGGCAAGAAAGATGAATACTCAGTAGGGGTGATTGGAGTTCAGTATAGGGATAAAGGGTCATTGAAGGGATGGTGGTTTAGTGAGATCTATGGGGCTCCAGGGGAATATGAGATTAATGAAGAGTACTGTGAATCAGTGAGGGGCTGGGGTTCAGAGAAGAAATTAAGGGTTTAGAGACCAGGGCTCAGTTTGGGGAATGGAAATTCAGTGAAAGGGTAGAGACTGAGTAAAGAGGGTCAGGGCTCAGTCAGGTGAATGGAGATATCTATCATTGAAATGTCTGAGGGCTACTTTGGAGAGCTCAGTAATGGGATAGAAATTCATTGTCGGAATGGGGGATTAGTGAGAGAGTAAGCAAACAGTGAAGAGGACAAAGATAATTGAGTGGGTCAGTGATGGGAGACTGGGCTCAGTTAGGGAGCTGAGGAAGAGGATCTTAGTGAGAGGGGTGGCTGCCTCACTGACAAGATGGATGCTTCGTGAGGATGATGAGGGCTGACTGAAGAGATAAGGATGCCGTGAAGGGGGTGGGGCTACAGTGAGGGGGGTAGAGACACAGGGAAGTGTTGTGGTGGGAGAAAGGGAGAGAGGGAGTCAAAGAGGCACTTGGTGATACATTTAGACTAGCTCAAGGCTGGGGATTTCCAGGGAAGGCACTTCTTATCATCCCTTACATATCAGCATGAAAAGTGTTTGCTAGACACTGTGAAGAGCCCTTGGAGAATTTGCAGAATCTGCCAGGTGGACTGGAGAGATGTTGATTTATCCCTTTCTTGCTCTCTACTTTTCTTTGTCTGGATACTCTCTTTATTTCCATCTTGCTCTCTCCCTCTCCCTCCCCCCTTCCCTTCCATCCTCTCTCTCTTTCTCTTTCTCTTTCTCTTTCTCTTTCTCTTTCTCTCTCTCTCTTTCTCTTTTTCTGTCTCTGTCTCTCTCTTTCCTTCTCCCTCTCTTTCCCTCCCTCCTTATCCCTCTCTCTCTCCTTCCCTCCCCCTCTCTCTTTTCTAGGCTGTCTGCTTCTCTGTCTTACTGTCTTCCTCTTTCTGCCTCTCGTATTTGCTTCTTTTCTCTTTTCCTCTCTATACAACTCCATGTGTGTCTCTTTTTCTTTCTCTTATAATCCCCTATCTGGTTCTTTGTCTGTCTGTTGGTCTATCTGCCTGCTCTGTCTCCCTCTCTCTCTGTCTCTCTCTGTCTCTCTCTCTCTGTCTCTCTCTGTCTCTCTCTCTGTCTCTCTCTGTCTCTCTCTCTCTCTATCTATCTATCTATCTATCTCTCTCCTCCTCCTCCTCCTCACTCCTCAAGTCTACCTTTTATTGTGCAGATAGGTTCTGCCCAGGGCATTTAGATTCCTCAGAATTCATCATTAGAAATATGAGTCATTAGTAGCATGGCTGACTTCAGAACCAGCAATGTGTCAGAAGTATTTGCCACCTCCTCTTCCAACCAGCCTTCCCTGATTCAGAAACCTGAGTCCAATCCGTCAGCAGAAGTGGGGGTGGGGTGGGACCTTCACTCCACGGTTCTGCCTTTTGGGCTCAGAGTCCTCTTTGAGGCAGGTTTAGATTGAAAGCCATAAGTCCTGGGTTCTAGTTAATATTGCAGCTAACTAGTTGTGGGCAAGTCACTCCTTTTCCCTAGACTAGTTTTCCCATCTGTACAGTATAAAAATAGACTAGATAATATCTAGGAACCTTTCCTAGATCCCTTCCTAATATTCTATTGTAACCTCCACTGACAAGTCCCATCAGCAAATAGCAAAAGACCATTCTCTAGTTCATGGGCTTTGGAAACAAACCAAAGCAGCCCCATTAGAGATATAGAATCTAAAACAGAAGCCCTCAGAAAACACCATAAAGGGAGGGAACCATGAATAAAACTGTTCCGCTTGGAAAGGTAATAGAACAAGTAAAAGGACATCACGATAGCCTGATAGGGGATGTCACCATCAGCAAACAATTAGAAAGGCTGAACTGTGGTTACAGTACAAGGGTGGAGAAGAGATTCAGATGTAGGCTAGATGTATTTGTGAAGAGACTAATGTTTCAGGACTGCAGAAGGTGGGGTCTGTAGGACCAGCATCAGCAAAAGGTGACTGACAAGAAGGTCACCCTAGACACCCAGACAAAAAATAAACCTGCAATGGACCAGAACACCAGGACAAGAGTTCAAGATGCCTTGAACTATGTGTTGGGCAGCTTATAGTCCTCAGTGTTCAACTTACATGGAGGAAGACAAGTCAAACCAATAAGCATTTATTAAATGCTTACTGTGTGCCAGGTACTGTTCTAAGTCCTGGGTATACAAAGAAAGGCTAAAACAGGCTCCTGCCACCAAGGAGCTTACATTCCTAATGAGAAGGCTGAGACAATGTTAAAAAAAAACCAAATCTGTGTATTTATAAGATATATACAGAGTAAATTGGAGGTAATCTAAGAGGTAAAGCATTAGTAATAGGAGGGACCAAGAAAAGTCTCTTAAAGAAGGAGGGATTTTGGCTGAGACTGGAAGGCAGCTGGAGAAGCTGGGAGACAGAGATGAAAAGGGATGCAGGCATTTCAGGTATGGGAGACAAAGGTTTAAAAAAAAAGGCATGAGTTAGAAGGTGGATGGTCTTGTTTGAGGAACTGCAAGGAGGCCAGAGTCACTGGACCATACTTGGAAGGGAATAAAGTATAAAAAGACTGGAAAGGTAGAAAAGGGGCAATTTCTGAAGGGCCTTAAAAATCAAATAGTGTATTTTATATTTTATCCTGGAGGTAACAGGAGCTCACTAGAGTTTGGGGGGGGTGGTAACATAGTTGAAACTGTGCTTTATGGACATCCCTTTGGCCCTTGAGTAGAGGATGAATTGGAGTAGGGAGAGACTTGAGGCAGGGAGACTTCCCAGCAGGCTATTGTCATAGTCCAGGTTTGGGGTGTTAAGGTACTATGCCATTGCGGTAGCAGGGTCAGAGAGAAGGAATAGCATGGAAGAAATGCTAGGAAAGTAGAGTCAGCATTACATAGCCACAGACTTGGTAGGGGGAGTAAGAGAGAGTAATTAGTTATGTGTGACATCTAGGTTGCAAACCTGGGTAACTGGGAAGATGATGGTGACCTCAACAGTAACAGGGAAGTTAGGAAGAGTGGAGAGTATAGGGAAAAGATAATGGGTTCTCTATTTTGGACATGTTGAGTTTCAGATGTCTATGAAACATCCTACTGGAGATATCTGAAGCTGGTGTTCAGGAGAAAAGATGGGGCTGGATAAATAGATTTGAGGATGATCAGCATAGAGATTATAAATTAATCCATGATAGTTAATGAGATCACAAAGAGAGACAGTATATGGGAGAGAGAAGAGGGTACACAACAGAAACTTGGTGGACACCCATGGTTAGCAGGTGCTGTCTGGATGAGGATCCAGCAATGGAGATTGAGAAGGAATAGTCAGACAGGCAGGAGAACTAGGAGAGAGCAGTGTCAGGAAAACCGAGAAAGAAAAGATCATTTAGGAGAAGTGTAAGATCAACAGTGTCAAAGACTGAAGAGATCAAGAAGGGTGAGATTTGAGAAAAGGTCATCAGATTTGGCAATTAAGAGAACTTTGTGGGGTGGCTTGGTGATTCAGTGGATAGAGCACCAGCCCTGGAGTCAGAGAGACCTGAACTCAAATGAGGCTTCAGGCACTTACCAGCTGCATGACTCTGGGCAAGTCATTTAATCCTGATAGCTCCCTCCCCTCCAAAAAAAAAAAAGAGAGAACATTGGTAACTTTGAAGAGAGTTGTTTCAATTGAAGGATTATGTCAGAAGTCAGACTACAGAAGACAGTGAAGACAGAAAGGAAATGAAGTCACCAATTAGAAACAAATTTCTCAGGTTTAACCACAAAAGGGAAAAGAGGTTCAAGATGATGGTCAGTGGTGGTAGACATAGATAAAATGAGGTGTTTTTGAGGATGGGGTAGGCATAAGTATGTTTGTAGGCTTCAGGGAAACAACCAATAGACAAGGAGAGATTAGAATCTAGTGAAATAGTGAGGACAGTAGAGAGAACAGTCTCCTATGCATGTAAAATGCTTTGTGCCTTTTCAAGGAGAAGGGCCACCTCTTCATGTGAGACAAAAGTGAAGGAGGAGAGAATGTGAGAAGGTATCTCAGTGATGTGAGTTGAGGAGGAGAGAAAGAGAGGAAACTCTCAGTTTTTTAAAGTGAAATATTAGACAAGGTTTTCCACTAAGAAGCTGGGAGGAGGGGGTGGTTAGGCTGAGGGGGAATCATGGGAAGCTTGAGGAGGGATGAAAAGGTTTGCAAACTGGTGTGCAGTGGGTCAGTGGGATAATGCTTCAATTAGGGGAGGACAGATAAGTCAGAAAGTTACAGGAGAACAAAGTCTATTTGACCTGTGACCAGACTAATTTATGATGTTATGGAGAAAACAGAAGTGAGTACATATGTAACCAGATGACGGTGCTAATGTTTACCCATGTAACCTGTGCTTTGCAAGCAATTGCCTATGCTCAGTGATGCATATATTAATTACTCCATGTTTTGAGCGTGCTTCTGTTTTATGATTTTCTTTTTCATGATTTTTTGCTTTTGGGCTAGTAGTATGACATATAATTTTATTTATATGGTATGGCATATATTTTATACGGCATGTTTTACATATAGTATTTTATATAACATTATTATGAACAATTATCATTATAATGCATTTATTATTATAGATACAGTTATCTGTTAACTCCATTATTTCATTGTTTATTTGTATATATTCTGCATGTCTTGTTTTTCTATAGGCCAGTTGATTCTTTGCTGTTCACATATTTGCTTGTGTTATATGGCTTTGCATGTGCTGCTGTGACATAGGCATGTAATTTAGATCTGTTTCTGAAATAGCTTGTCAAGCAATGCTTTATATTATGCTATGTCTATTGCATGAATTATTGAGGTATATCTGCTATGAATGGCACCCTGAGATGATTACTTGAGATGCTGGATCAAGCATGCATTTTCCACTAAATGATGCTGATTATTTTGTTACTATGGTGTGTAAAAGTGCAAATGTTAACTAAAGTTGATTTTGCAAGGGACTGCAAAATTTATGACCCCAGTAAGGGCATTGCAGGACAGTGGAGGCTGATAGAGGAGGAAAATCCCCCATATTCCCCTTCTCAGGATAGGAAGGGACTAAAATCTGGTACAAGACCAGCACTAGGGTCTGTCTCTAGGAGAATCAAATAAGAGAATGCTGGCAATTTCCATCTTCCAGTAGGTATGCAGAGAAGGGGGAGGTATGAGAGGACCTGGGCAAGGAAGTTGACCCATCACCAAGAGGTATACTAAGGATCAAGAGAAGTGCTCCAGGAAACCATGGAGGAAGAATGAAGACAATCAAGCCTGTAGTTCTTTATGGGCTACAAGAAAGGAATTGTGCATTCCAGCCATGCACCAGAATCTGAGTTTGCTGAACTTGTCAAAACTATTGATACCAAGGGGAATGACTCTTCACATTCTTCCTTCCTCTTACTCTCCCTTTTATTCTTAGAAGACCACATGTCTCTGTTCTCTAATATGTCTCTGTTTTCTTTCTATTTCCCTTTAAAAGTTGAATGAGGTTTAACCATTAACGGATCTGTGTGTATCTTTGTGCAAATTCAGTTGAGAGAAAATAGAGAGGGACTACCTGAAAGAGAGAAATAAATATTTTTTTTCCAAAAAATAGTGATATGTGTATGTTTTCATTGGAGATATATTTAGCTAGGGGTTTAAGCTGACAAAAAGAATTATGAGTTCATTCTTGCAACTTCTTAGGCCAAAGCCAAAATAATCTTAGACCTAGAGAACATATCTCAGAGAACAAATCAGCAACTTTTGGTTGTTTAGAAGAATCTTTGACAAGCTAAGACTGATATGAGGGGTAACATTTCATCCATTTTCCCGATGATTTACTGTGGCCAGTTTGAAAGGAAAACCATTAAAAAAAACTTTAAGGGGTGGGTAGGCAGTGCAGTGAATAGAGCACAGGCCCTGGAATCAGGAGGATCTGAGTTCAAATTTGACCTCAGACACTTGACACAAAAACTAGCCCTATGACTTTGAGCAAGTCACTTAGCCTCAATTGCCCTCCAAAAAGAAAAAAGAAAAAAAAAAGGAAAACCATTTCTCTAGAGAAGTAGATGGGAAAGTGACCAAGAGAGAAAGTGACATTGGAGACAAAAAACCAGGAAGAAATAGTGATGGGGAGATCAGGTAGAAGGGGGAGTAGTAAGGAGGAATAATGACTCTTGTCTACCATCCCAGCATAGCAACTCCTCATCACGCTATTTTGCTTAACTATACTCTAAGTTTCCTTCCATCATTGTCTGACATCCATGCTACAACATTATCTAATTCATTTTCTAAGCCTAGAGACTGGTTCATCCATTCAGTTCATTTAATAAACATCTATTAAGTACCTACTGTGTTCCAGGGATGATACTGTACCTGGGATACAAAAAGAAGCAAGAAACAGTTCTTAGTCGCAAGGAACTTACAAACTAAGGACTGTTGCCTATTGCATATATGCATGTGTGTGTGTGTGTGTGTATATGAGAGATACATATATATATATATATATATACATACACATATACACTCACACACATAAAACAATGGCATGAATTTGAAACAAATGTAGCTTCTCCAAAGATATTTTATTCTTACTCCCTCCCCCTTTCATTTGTATGAGACCATAGCAGCTTGGGAATATCTAGCTCTAAGTCAAAAATTGTCTGAGACAAAGGACTGAGATTTATGCCTAGGACAAGAATATTTAATAATCAGGTTTATCTTAGACTGGGGATATTCTGCCCAGTTTTGATCCTAGTTAGATGTAGTGGCTTGTAGCAATCAGCCCAGCCTTAACACAAAGAGGCTTTCTGAGTACTACACTAGTGTACAGGAGCTGAAATGGCCAGCAAGAGCTCTGAAAACAAAAAGCCCTAAAGCTGGTAGCAGAGAGATGAATAGCCATGAGAAAAGAAGAGAGTGCCTGGACAATGTCTTGGAAAGGCAGAGGCACCACCTCTCTGCTGTGTGGCAAAGTGTCCCAAAGAGAACTGACTCTCAGCCTGAGAGAAAGAAGCAGCTACATCAACAAGATGTGGAGAAGGAAGAATTCTTGGAGAAACAGTGAAAGAAGTAGAAGAGGAGTTCCAATATGACCTCAGACACTTGACACACTTACTACTGGGCAAGTCACTTAACCCTGATGGCCTGCTTTCTTCCCTCAAAAAAAAATTTGTCAAAGATGCATAGTGCTTTCAACTGAATGTCATCCAAGAGGTAAGAGTTCCTGAACTCTGATATTCTATTGAGAGAAGGAGATTTCTACACAATATACTTGTGATACTTACACTTGCGATGGTGCAAATGATTCATAAAGCTGGACAAACAACTAGAGACTATAAACCATGACATCCAGAAGCCAACGACTTGTAAATTATTTGGTCCACAGTGCATTGCTCATCTTGTAGCCCCAGGTGTGCTACCTTTCGAGAACTCACTAGAGACAGAGGATAATTGCATTGGTTGTTTAAAAGCTACTGTGAGTCCTTTTTGTGCTTTGCTGCTACATTGCTGAAGTACTATTGTGAGTTCTTTTTATGCATTTCTGCTTTCTCTGTGGGATAGAATAAAGGATGCCCTGGATCCAATATGTGCATTACTACCTTGACTGTTTGTGCAGGACCTGATGACTCTTTTAGCTACATCTGTGGAGATTGAGACATAAACTATATTCTGAGATTCCCCAAAGGAACTCTAGTGGAAGCCTAATGATCCTTAGAGAGTTTGATTTAGGAGGGATTATCTGCAAAATTGAGCCTGGTTTTAGCTCTTCTCAGCAATGCAATGATCTAAGACAATTCCGAGGGACTCGTGATGGATGGAAAATACTGTTCACATCCAGAGAAAGAACTATAGAACCTCAATGCAGATGGAAGCATACTATGTTCTTTTTTTTTCTTTCTCGTGATTTAACCGTTTTGTTCTAATTTTTCTTTCACAATATGACTAATGTGGAAATAGGTTTAATATGATTGTACATGTATACCCTATATGGAATTGCATGCTGTCTTGGGGAGGGGAAAGGAGAGGGAGGGAAAAAATTTTGGAACTCAAAATCTTGTAAAAGTGAATGTTGAAAAGTATGTATGGCTTTGCGGGAGTAGCACCCAACCCATGCGCCTGTTCGCTGGTCTCCCGCCAGCCCGGCCCGCCTCCTCCTCCCCCTCCCCTTCTTGTCCCAGCCATGGCAGACTATCTCATCAGGGGCGGCACTTGTTACGTTCCGGACGATGGGCTCACGGCGCAGCAAGTCTTCAATTGCGGAGATGGGCTCATGTACAATGACTTCCTCATCCTCCGTGGCTATGTCGACTTCACAGCAGAACAAGTAGACCTAACTTCAGCACTTACCAAAAAGATAACCCTGAAGACCCCTCTGGTTTCGTCCCCAATGGACACAGTCACCGAGGCTGGGATGGCCATAGCCATGGCCCTGACAGGAGGTATTGGCTTTATCATTCACAACTGTACTCCAGAATTCCAGGCCAATGAAGTGTGCAAAGTGAAGAAATATGAGCAGGGCTTCATCACTGACCTGTGATCCTAAGCCCCAAAGATCGAGTCAGAGATGTGTTTTGAAGCCAAGGCAAGGCATGGCTTCTGTGGAATCCCAATCACGGACAATGGCAAGATGGGCAGCCGCCTAGTGGGCATCATCTCCTCTCGTGACCTCAACTTTCTCAAGGAGGAAGAACATGACCGTTTCCTGGGAGAGATGATGACCAGGCGGGAGGATGTAGTGGTTGCTTCTATAGGTGTCTCACTGAACGAAGCCAATGGAATCCTGCAGCGGAGTAAGAAAAGGAAGCTAACCTGTTGTGAATGAGGTTGATGAACTCGTAGCCATCATTGCCCGCACGGACCTAAGAAGAACCGGGACTATCCCCTCGCATCCAAGGACACCAAGAAGCAGCTTTTGCGTGGGGCAGCCATCGGCACCCACGAGGACGACAAGCATCAGTTTGACTTGCTGGCTGGCCCAAGCCGGTGTCGATGTGGTCGTGCTGGACTCTTCCCAAGGAAACTCCATTTTCTAAATTAACATGATCAAGTACATCAAGGAGAAATATAACAACCTCCAGGTTATCGGTGGCAATGTGGTGACAGCTGCAGAGGCAAAAAACCTCACTGATGCTGGAGTGGATGCCCTGAGGGTTGGCATGGGCAGCGGCTCCATCTGCATCACACAGGAAGTGCGGGCATGTGGGAGGCCTCAGGCAACAGCTGTATACAAGGTGTCAGAATATGCACGGTGCTTCCTGTTGCAGTCATTGCAGATGGTGGCATCCCAAATGTGGGCCATATTGCCAAAACTCTTGCCCTTAGAGCTTCCACAGTGATGATGGACTCTCTGTTGGCAGCCACTGCAGAGGCCCCAGGCCAGTACTTCTTCTCTGATGGGATCTGGCTAAAGAAATACCAGGGGATGGGCTCCCTTGACGCCATGGACAAGAACCTCGGCAGCCAGGACCGTTACTTCAGTGAAGCAGACAAAATCAAGGTGGCTCAAGGGGTGTCCCGGCCCTGCAGGACAAAGGGTCCATCCACAAGTTTATTCCCTACTTGGCTGCTGGTATACAGTACTCCTGTTAAGATATTGGTGCCAAGAGTCTAACTCAAGTCAGAGCCATGATGTACTCAGGGGAGCTGAAATCTGAGAAGAGGATGTCATCTGCTCAGGTGGAAGGAAGTGTCTATGGACTCCATTCAGATCAGAGGCGACTCTTCTGAAAAGTGGCCTTGTTCACTTTTACTACCTCTCACCTCTCCCTCTCTAGGTTTTTCAATGAAAAGCTGGTTATAAAAAAAAATCTTTGCATGTAATTGGAAAAAAAATACTAATAAGTGGGGGGTAAATTTGAGCCTGATCCATGTAAATCCGAGCTAGGGATCCTGAGTAAGGCATTATCATGTAAAATCCCCTCAAATCGATAAAATTCCAGTCAATAAACATTTGATAGCTATATGCATCATGTGCAAAGTATAGTGGTAGGCCCTGGAGGTACAAAGACGAAAATTATATAGTTCCCCTGAAAGACTTTACATTCCACTGGGAACAGGATGTGACATACATTGATAAATACATAGACACAGCAAAATTAGTAAACTCTGGAGATGCCCCATTTGAAAGGCAGAACATGTGATGGTTAGGTTATAGCTATTTCTGTTAATTATATCTGTAAATTCCCTGAATATTTAGCAGTGTCAAAAAAATTCTTTCGGTGCAGAGTAAACAGCAAAAATGGAACTGGTAAAGGACATTTGGAGTTTTGTACGAGGAGCCAACATTGGTGGGGGAAGGGGAAGCTTACTCCCCATATACAGCCAGCCGGAGCACCAGCCACTCGACAGACCTGCTCCTTCCCTCTCCCAGGGTCTCAGGGCTTTGCCAGCACTTTCTCAAGCTCTCCTTTCCCATATGCCTCCTGGCTTGGAGATCCCTGAAGGACCAAGGAGGGTGAATAGGCAAAAACAGAATGCTCTGGCTGCCACCTCTTCCCAACATCTTCCCTCATCTGATCCAGCCTCTGTTGTCCTCTCTTTCCACTGTGGCTCCTTGAACCCTCCTCTCCCCTACATCCTAGATCCCTTTCTCTTAATGTTTCTTCAGCCTTCAGTTACTCACAGAAACCTAGCTTATCTCCTGGAGTTACCCTATCTCTAGGCACCCTCTTCAAGGCTAGCTGCTCCTCTCACAGTCCTTGGTGCACAGGGCCAGGATGAAATTGTAGAACACGCCTTGCTTCCCACTGCCCCCTTCATAGCCTTCCTTTGCCACCATCACTCAACAACTGCCCCTCCTTTAAAGTTCCCTCCATCCCCACAAGGTCCTTTTTGCTGCCATCTATGGAACACCAGGTCATACTTCCTCATCCTAAATGACATAGTAGTATTGACGTTACAATGTTTTTTTTAAGATGCTTTTTTTTGCTTTTTTTTTTTTTTTTTGCTTTTTGGAGGGGCAATTGGGGTTAAGTGATTTGCCCAAGGTCACGTGGCTAGTTTTGTGTGTGTGTGTGTGTGTGTGTGTGTGTGTGTGTGTGTGTGTGAAGTGTCTGAGGCCAAATTTGAACTCAGGTCCTCCTGACTTCAGGGCAGGTACTCTACTCACTGCACCACCTAGCTGCCCCACAATGTTTTTTTTTGTTTGTTTTATTGTTCTTCCTTATCTCCACAAATGGAAAAAGATCTTGTCTTTAAATTTGGGACTCAAGGACTGGAGCTGTCTTTGAACAGGTAACATTCTTGACCTCTTCAATACTCATTACCATCTCCTTCAGTGGCATGCAGGAGTGGCCTTATGTTAGAATTTCTTTCTACCCCCAGAGCAAGACAGACCAGGAGTGATTTGCAAACTTTTGTGATCATACAACCCTATCAGTAAGAATTTTTGAGTAGATCTCCTTCAATATACATGAATTTCTAAATTATATACCCATGCAAAGTACAATACAGATATGCAATAAAAATATTACTACCACAATATATTATACAATATGACATTTTAGCATCACATATGCAAAAACAGAAATTAGAAAAGGATGAAATAAACAATTTTATAAATTATTTTATTTGTTCACAGTTTACAAAAACCTTTCTTTGTTTTTAATTCAGAAATATTTTTGATGTGAACGAGATTGTGCTTTTTTTTGAAAATAACATTCTGTGATACAATAATTCAAAGTTCTAAGGTTTTAAATTCAGTGAATTTCAATACTTGCTTTGTATGACTGTCATGGATGAAAAAGGGATGTCACAGAGATACAGAAATGCAAATGGGAGAAGCGAACACATTATTGGCTGGGCCTACTAAATCATTGGACTCATTTTTATTTCAGTACTTAATTTAATTTTCAGATCTGCATTCTCTCCCTCCCACTTCTGCCTCCCCACTGAGAAAGCAAGAAAAACAAAACCCCCCATTACAAACATGTAGAGTCAAGCAAAACAAATTCTGACCTTGACCATGTCCAAGAAAACCAGATCTCGGTCTGCACTATGAGAACAACCACCTCTTATCAGGAAGTGGGCAGCATGTTTGGTCATGCTTATACTTATTATTATATTTGATTATACTTATTTTAAAATCTCATCCACCAATCATGCAAAAGTTTTGTTCAGATTTGGCTAGTAAATTTCCATCTGTCCTGACTGAGGCGGTGGAGCAGGCAGCATTGTGGAAGGAAAAGACCTAGGTGTCTGTGTCAGTTAGGTTCCAGGTCAGGAGACTGGTTGTTTCCAGGAGGGAAGAGGGAGCTACAGCAGGGCAGGTAGGGAGATGCCTGAGTAGTCCTTGGTTTCCAGCAGGTAGATGGCTTTCTTCATTTACTTCAAAGATATCTGATGGGGTTTGGGGGCAGGGGGAGGAGCAGTTATTGGAATATGAGATCTGAACAAGTCCTCTGCTTGGCTACTTGAACTCCAAGCTCACTCTGCCCTCTGCCTTCTCATTAGCCAATACTGCTGTTTGTCTCTTCTCTTGGCTCCTGCAGCCGCCGGTGCTGTATCTGTTCCTTGGTCTCTCCTTGCTGCAACACCTCCCTGGCCCTGTGGGAACCTCAGCTTCTTCATCTGCAAAATGGAAATAATAACAACCTACCTCACAAGGTCTTTGTGGGAATAAAGCATGGAAAGTACTTGGTAAACCTAAGTCACACATAACTGTACTTTCTTGTTAGTACATAGTACATAGTAACAATGACAATAGAACTATAATAACGATTTTGTCCCAGTGGTTATGTGCCAGGCTAGGCACCATCTTAAAAGGGCCTAGAGAACCTAAGATTGGTGTCCCAAGGCCCCACCCCCACCCCACTCTTGTTTGGTTTTATAGTTTGGGATTCGTTTTTTTACATTTCTCTTTTTGTCTTCTTGGATATCTAAAAGTAATCCATCCCTAGGTCCCAAGTAGCTCCATCCCATAGCTTTCATTCCTTTAGTTACAGAGCACTTCCCTCACAAAAGCCCAGGGAAGGAGGGAGCGCAAAGATTACTCAGATACAGCCAATAAATTTATAGCAGTTTGGGGGGGATGAGATTATAATTCACCCACTTGCCCATCCTGGGACACATTCAACACCTTCCCAACTCCCAGAGCCTCTTCTCTCCAACTGGAGGGCTGGAGTGTGGAGAAGGAAATTCCACCCAGAGCCTTCTTTTATAGAGGGCAGAATCTGGACTTTGTGTCTCACTCTTTTCACTAAATATCCTTTTGTGAAAGCTAATTAACGCTAATTGATTAATCAATGCTGAGTAGTGGTACAGCCAGTACAATGGAGTGGGGGAAGCCAAAAGCATTGAAAGATTTACCCCTCTGCCCCTCAGGGGAACCCCTAGTATCCTGAGAGGGGTATGTAATAACTTGGCTCTGGGAACCCACCCTGCCAGTGTTTTTAGGGACAGGCCTGACCCTATTGAACCTGACCCAGGTTCAACATTGGGATGAAATGAGACCCTCATAAGTCATCAAACATTTAACAAAAGGTCTACTTTGTTCTGTTACAGCAAGGACATGCAACAAGGACACAGAATTTAACTCCTATAGACCCTGCCCCTCAGGTAAGGAGTTCTGGCCTTCTGGGCCGGGAATGGAGACTCAAATAGCTGCCAGAACCCACCATCCATGGCCCTAGGAAGCCACATCAGTTCAGCCACAGGCCACCAGAAAGCTACATCCAGGCCTTGTCCCAGGCCAATGAAGTCCTAGCTTTCTCATCTCTTCCTAGTTTTTCCTAGTCCATGTTGTAGGAGAAAGCAGATACTGATTGTCAGTGGTAGCATACGTTAGGAGAGAGTTAAGCCCAGGGTCTCTTTATATTTTTATCCCTGGTGCCTGGCACTTAATAAATGTTTGTTGATGGACTAAATGACTGCGATGTTTAAATGTGCGTGCATTTGTACGCATGTGTTTTCTGGACGTAGAGGGCTCCTTAAGATTCCGAGGGTTCTTCCTGTCTCCCCCCAGATTGCAGAATGCTAAGGAAAGCTGAAGGGCCAAAGGGAAAGAGAAATTCAAATAGCGACTGATACAGATGGAGTAAGAGTGCCCCAGGCAGAGGAAGGGATGGAAAAAGCGCTAACTGGAGGAGAAGAGAGGCGATTTAGAACAATAGATGGGGAGGAAGATGCCCGCGAGGTAAAGGTTGCTAGAGAAATCTTGGCTTTCGTCAAGCCGGAGCCTGGTCCGCTTATTAAAAGGGATGTGGGGAGCGTCGGAGGCTCTTAGAGGCGAGCGCAGACCGTAGCCAAGGAGAATCAGCAAAACAAATCTACACACAGACAGCGGGCCACGTAAGTGCGGAGAACGCCGTGCGAGGGTCCCACCCCCAATCCCTCCACCAAAGTGAATGACGAACTGCCCTGCTCTGCCCTAGGGAAGAGAGGAAGCATACCCCTTCTTCGCAGGCGACAGAGACCCTGGCTGTGGCACGTTGCATGTATGGTCGCCAGGAGCCCATCATTTATTCATTAATGTTGCGGAATGTTTTTTTTCTCCTCTTTTTTATTCTTTGTTGCAAGACTCACAAGGGTGGCGGAGGGATATATTTGGAACCTGGCGACGTAAAAACAAAAATATCAATAAATGTGTTTAAAAGGAGAAGCTGACAAGCTCACGGACACGTGCCCACAGATGCCCACGTCCATACCCAAAAGCCAGGCCAGGCCCCTGGGCTCTCAGCCTTGCATGCGATCCTGGGCTCCCTCTCTGGATCCCTTTCTGCAGAGGCCATTTTGCCTCTGCAGAGGCACTAGACCACCGCTATCTAGCCCGAGGCCCTTCTCACTTCAAGGCCCCTCTTCTTCCTAGGTTCCAATTCTGGCTCCCCTGTTTACCAACTAGGAGTGTTGTCGGGATTAACCGAGATAATGTTTGAAAAAAATGCTTTACAAATCTTAAAGGCCTACACAAATGTTCTATTGTAATGATGAGTATTCTCTTGTCTTTCTTCCGGAGCACCCCTTTTCCCTTCTTTTGCAGCCTCCTCCTCCCCTCCTCCCAATACTTTCCCTTCTCAGCCTCCCTCTTTGATTGTAGTCGGGAGCTCTGTGGGGGACCCTGCTTTTCTCCACCTGAAAGGAGCCTCAACTTGCAGCTCCCATCCCCTAGGGCCTGGGGGGCTGGTTTACTTCTCCACCCTCCTGGGCCCTTGATGAGTGAAGGCCTGTAACTTGCACAACATTTCCTCCCCTGGGGGCTCCAACCCCTGAGGCCCAGACTAAGGACGAGACCTCTTCCCATTTGCCCTAATCAGGCCAGAGGCAGGGATGGTCCAGGCCCTGGTACAGTCACTTAGCTTTATTAGGGGCACAGGAAACAGAGCACAGTATTAAAGAGGAGGGGGGATGAGGGAGGAGGCAGTGGGAGGGGGCCCCAGCAGGCTGCTGGGACCACACAGTGCCTCCTAACATACAGTTCATGGCCAGAAAGGAAAAAGAAACATTTGCTGTCAGTCTCTGCCTAGAGCTAGGAATCCTGTGCCCCTCTGTCCCCCAAGACTGCTCTGTACTATCCCCGTCACCTGTTCTGGCCCTTGCAGTCTACCTAATACCATTCCCTAAGGCCTGTGGGGCCTTTGGGAATCAAAACCTTGGGGATGGAGCGCCTGTTCTGAGCCTGGGCCTCAGAAATGTGGGGTCCAGATATTGAATCTCAGGCTGTAGCTGGGTTAGCAACTTAGTCCAAAGCAGAGGTCAGCCCTGCTGGGCTGGAAGACGTAGCTAATTTGTCCACAAAAAGACACATACACACCTACACAAGTTCATACACAGAGTCAAACATAACATATTTAGAAAAATAGACAAAAACAGCCACGCAGTCACCTAAACATTCATGCACATCCAGTCTCATAGACATACAGGTATCCATAGATATCCACGGCTTCTCCTCCTGACTCCTAGGTCTTTGTGTAAGGCATGGCTGCCACTTGGGCAGGGAGCTGGGAGCAGGCAGCAGGGGTCTCTGAGGGAGGGGCCTGTGGCTGGGACTGAGCCTCTACAGAACTTCTGTTTCAGGGAACACATGTGGCTTTTTTTGTGTGTTTTGTATGTGCCTCGGTAGGCCCTGGCCCAGTTAGCAATTGAAAACACAGTGACTTAGCTCCCCATGGCCCTGCCCTCCTGAGGCCTGCAGACTTTTAATTCCCTTCAAGGGCACTTGAGACCTTTCATATTGTATCTGTTCAGAACTAATTCTGTCAAAGTAGATGGGGCTCAGAATTGCCCATTCTCCCCTTCACCCCTCACCCCATCCACCACAACAAGTACAGGACTCAGAAACAGCAGCCCTTAGCCGCTGATGCAGACCTATTCTCTGAGCCTCTTCTGAGGAAAGGTACCCCTAAAGCCCTGCCCTTTAAGATGGAACATTCACAAAGGGAAGACAGGACTGAAACCAGGAATGTGCCAGAGGCATCTCTCTCCTTCCCCCCAATTCAAATTAACCAAGCTATGTGTATGTCTCTTCCTCTTTCTGCGCCTGTCAAGTCAGACAATGTGTTAGAATTGTCCTTAGCAGGACCAATCTTGGCCATCTCTGTCCCTTTGAGACAACAGCCCTTCTCCCTACAAGAGTCCTTAAACCACTCAGTCCCAGAACCTCCCCCTGGCAATTCATTCTTTCTTTCTTTCTTTCTTTCATCCAATTACTTGTTTATTATTCAATGAAATATTTCAACCTAAAAAATACTTAGGGGTTTATGATAGTTGTTTTCAAGGATCTGAAGGGATTTCATGTGTCAAAAGGGAGTAGATTTGTTACTTGTGGTCATACAAGGCTGAACCAGAAGCAATGGGGAGTGTCTACTTGCCTATGCCTGGTGTGTATCTGTCTCTATGGATAGTTCTGGGCACAGTCTGGTATGTGTGTGTGTGTATGTGTGTGTGTGTGTGTTTCTGAGTCCAGTATGTGTATATGTGTGTATGCATGTATACATGCCAACAAGTATTCGCATGCAACTGCTCCTGATTTTCTAGGGCTAAGGGCCCCACTTGTGCAGATCCATTTGGAAAAGGATGCAAACATCAAACTAATGAGAGGCTCTTGTCTAATGCTGATGGTTTCTCAGAAATCTGGTCCAGGGCCCCAGAATGCAGTGGGAGTAAATGAGTGGCTCGGGCCTGAACGACGGCTCTAATAAGACTAAGTAGTCCCATTTCCTTCTGGAGTGGCTTTGCTAACCACCCCAATACATATGAGACCATTACAGTAATGAGGCCCAGCCCAACCCTGACCGCCCGCTGGTCAAAACGCCGTCGTTTTGTCTGTCATCATTTTTTTCCTCCAAAAAGGATCCCCCCTAATATGGATTTAAGCAAGATGGGGGTTGGGAATAAATGACTGATGGATAGATGGATGGATGGATGGATAGATAGAGAGGGGGGGTAGAGAGAGAGGGAGAGAGAAAGATGGACAGACAGATGGACGGATAGATAGATAGATAGATATCAGAAGAACAAAGTCTACAGAGGAGAACTATGGTTAGCCAGACAGGGCACAGACTCTGGGTCGGAAGATCCAGGTTCAAATCAGATTTTTTTTTTTTTTGCTTTTTGGAGGGCAATTGGGGTTAAGTGACTTGCCCAAGGTCACACAGCTAGTTTTGTGTGTGTGTGTGTATGTGTGTGTGTGTGTGTGTGTGTGTGTGTTTTAAGTGTCTGAGACCAGATTTGAACTCAGGTCCTCCTGACTCCAGGGCTGGTGCTCTACTCACTGCACCACCTAGCCACCCTCAAATCTGATTTTACTACCTGTGGGGCCTTGAGCTAATCACTTGCCTTCTGAGGGCTTCAGTTTCCTAATCTACAAAATGAGGGGGTGGGACCAGATGGTCTCTGAGTTTCCCTCTAGTTCTAGAGCTTTGGTTCTGTGATAGACATGGTCTCTCCATGCAACCCAGGGGGTCTTCAAGTCAGTAAGACCAAAGTCTCCTTGTATGTTACATCACCTCCAGTCCAGATGGCCTTTCTCTGCTCCTTACGCTCTATCAATCTTCTGTCACCCTACCTTTGCGCTAGCCATTCCCACCCCCACCCCCCACTCTCTCCATGCCTGCAATTCTCTCCTCTCCTTACCTCTGCCTCACAGAATTTCTTACTTCCTTCAAACATCTCAAGCACAACTTTCTAAATGAAGCCTTTCCTGATCCCCTAAACCACCAATGTTCTCCTTCCCTATCTTGTATTCATTCTACTTATGTTTATTCTGTCTACACTTTTATACATACTTGTTGTCCCTCTGTAGGGGGTAGCAAGGTGGTGCCGTGAACAGAGCACTGGCCCTGGAGTTGGGAGGATCTGAGTTCAAATCTGACCTAAGACTTGACATTTACTAGTTGTGTGACCTTGAACAAGTCACTTAGCCCCAACTGCCTTGCCTTCCCCCCTCCAAAGAAACCCCCACCAAAACCCAACAACTGCCTGTTCATACCCTTTGACCACATCTTTTGGAGGATGGCTTATAAATTATCCATTATTTTAAACTCTGAATCCATTCCTTTTACATCTTGGATCTGAGGCCTCTATCAAAGTAGGAATTGTTTTATTCTTTGTACTGGTATCCCCAGTGCTTAGCAATAAAATAGATACTTATTAGATGTGTTAATTGATTGACTGGGCGGCAGGATTGAGCCAAGCTAGAGTGGAGGGCATGTTCTGGTAAAATGACAGAGAGATTGGGGTGGGAGGGAGAAGAGGAGCTGGGAGGGAAGGGCTGGGGAATGAGAGCTCTCTTCTGTACTTCCTCAATCAGCTATTATTCTGTCTCTGCTTTCTGCCTCCTCTTCACTCAGACATAATGACAGGGCTGCAAAATTGGCTCCTGCAGATGGTGGTAATCATGGCACCGCCTGACTCTTTTCACGATGCCCATAAAGGGCCAGGGGTAACCCAGACATCAGAACTGTTTTCCTAAGGGAGCTGCCTCCTCCCCTGCCACCCACCCTGAGGCCTTGATGGGTCACAGACTTTACAGCTGGAAGAGACCTTGGACACCCTGTAGTCCAATACCCTCCTTCTACAGAGAAACAAATATGGCTAGCCAGGACAGATATAATAAATAGCAGAGCCAGGATTCAGACCTAGGTCTGCTGACTACAAATGCAGCACTCCTTAAGCTACTTCAAACTGAAACTTAAGGTTCTGTGGTTACACAGCGGTCTACAATCTGTTTCAACTCCTTACCCCTGCTTAGACTTCTCTGTCTATACAGCCTGTTGGTGGTAAACATATATAACTCCTTCAGGCCATTCAGTATACAAGTGAGACATAGCTTAGAGCCTCTTAGAAATCACTACCCCAGAAATCTTTGCAGTAAATTTCTCTAATAGAGGTCTCAGATCCAAGATGTACAAAGAATGGATTTGAACTTAAAAGAATGTATAATTCATAAGTTATTCTCCAATAGATAAACGGTCAAAGGATATGAATGGGTAGCTTTTTTTTTCTTGGAGAGGGAAGGCAAGGCAATCAGAGTTAAGTGACTTGTCCAAGGTCACACAGCTAGTAAGTGTCAAGTGTCTGAGGTTGCATTTGAATTCAGGTCCTCCTGACTCCAGGGCCAGTGCTCTATTCGTTATACCACCTAGCTGCCACCCTTTAAAAATTTTTTAGGCAATTTTCAAATGAAGGAATTCTAACTGTCAGTAATCATATGAAAAAATGCTCCAAAGCACTAATAATGAGAAAAAGCACAAATTAAAATAACCTTGATGTTTTCCTTCACACTCGCCAGACTGGCAAAGGTGAGAAAAAAGGAAAATGACTTTGTTGGAGGGACAATAGTCACACTAATGCATTGTTGCAGCTGTGAATTGGTCCAACTATTTCCCCAGTTCCAGGTGTTTTTCTCTGCTATCCCTTGGAATGCTCCCATTCGTTTTTGCTTCCTGGCTTCCTTCAAGTCCCAGTTCAAATCCCACCTTTCTCAATCTCCCTTAATTCTAGTGTCTTCGCTCTGTTGATTATTTTCGATTTTTCCTATATGTAGCTTGTTTACACATAGTTGTTTGAATCTCGTCTCCCCCATTAATAGTCTAGTTTGCACCTTGCAAATAGGTATTATCTTTTGCTTTTATTTGTGTTTCCACTCTTAACACAATGCCTGAGTGGGCAGAATTTGTTTTATTGCATGGCCAAAGGTCATAAGAAATATCATTTCACGAGTCACTTGGTCATCTCCTATTTCAGGACTCATGATAAATATTAGCAAAAAGATCACCATGAAAACAGTCTCATGCTATATGCCAATACCCTCCTGTTCCAGAGGATAAGGGAGTAGAGTCATAGAAGCACAAAATTTGAGATTTGGAAGGTATCTCAGAAAAAGAGTGAGGAAGACAGAGAAGAGAGACACTCTCTCTTCTCTGTCTTCCTCACTCTTTTTCTCTGTTTCAGATCTGTTCCTACAACTTGCCCACGAAAATGAGAACCTGAATCTTTTCTAATTACCAGAGCTTACCCCTCCCACATCCCAAACAAGGGAGAAGCAGCATGGTTTGGTGGTTAGGGTGCTGAGCTTGGACTTTGGAAGACCTGTGTTCGAAACGTACCTCAAACACAAACCAGCTTTGTGACCCTGGGGAAGTCACTGACCTCTACGTTTCAGTTAATTCCTTGACATTTACTTGGGAGGTAGCATCGGTTGTCCAGTGTATAGAGCACCAGACCTGGAGTCAGAAAGACTCCTCTTCATGAGTTCAAATCTGCCCTTGGATACATATTAACTATGTGGCCTTGGAAAGTCACTTAACCCTGTCTGCCTCGGTTTCCTCACCTATAAAATGAGCTGGAGAAGGAAATGGAAAATCACTCCAGTATCTTTGTCAAGATAACCCCAAATGGGGTCATGAAGAGTCAGACATTAAAAAACAACTCAACAACAAAGCATAATATGGCCAAAAAAAAAAAAAGCATTGGATTTTGGCTCAGGAAGAGTTGGCTTCAAATTCCGGTTCTGCTACTTGTTACGTGTTTGACTTTGGACAAGGCACTTTACTTGCCTCTACCTGTTCCCCCACTGTAAAATGAGGTGGGTGGACTAGATGGCCTCCCAGGTCTCTTCTGACTTTGGACTCACAATCCTATGATTGGAAGGACATCATAGATCTTTCCAATATTCTTGTAAAACAAAACAAAACAGGACCACAACCATTGAGAAGTAGCTGAATACATTTGGTATTTTAATGAAATATAATAATAGCTAGCATTTACAAAATGCCCTATGCTTTGCAAAGCATTTTATATATGCTATCTCATTTTGGCCTCAAAATGAGCCTCAGATGAGAAAACTAAAGCTAGGAAAGAAGACTCTGAGCTCAGGTCTCCCTCCTTCCCTTCTTCTACATCCTTCCTGCCATTTACTACAACACTTCAATATCTAGAAATATTGCAATCACACAAGAAAACATGAATATGAATGGTAGAAGAGATGGGGGCAGGACTGGCTGCTGGCTTTTAGACTACATGGGGACTATGAAGAATTCAAAGAAATACAAGACGATTTTTATGAAGAGAAAGAGATTTTAAGCAGAGAAAGCAGAACTCAAAAAAAAATGATTAACACACTGACCCCAGGTCAACAATAATGATTATAAATCCATGTTAAATACAGAGATGAAAGCAAATAAGAATTGTGAAAACCAGAAAACATGTTTCATGAAACAGATGGTAAGTACAATAGGAACCCTGAAGTTAAATACCAGTGTTGGAAGACATCATGAAGCATGTGGGCACTTGAGCTGGGTCATAGCCAAAGCAGAGCATTGGGCTAGAGAAAGGAGGAGTGGGGAAGACTTGGAAGGCCAGGAGAAAGCCTAGAAAAGGCTAGGGTTGAACAGAAAAGATAGGGGACAGGAGAGGATGAGGAGGGTAAAGAGCAGAGGGTCGACATTTTCAGCAGTATATAATAAGGCTAAAGGCCATGCATAGGAAGCCTGACTGGGCAGGGCTTTGAATGCTGGACGAGGGGTTTGAAGTTGATTCCTTAGGCATGAAATAGCTTGTTACTGAGTATTTCGGTTTTGTTTGTTTAAGTGGGGACAGAAAACAATCAGAGTGGCATTTCAGGAAAATCTGGTGGCCATAGACAAAGCAGATTGAAACACAGAAAGACCAGGAAAGGCAGATCAGGTAGGAAGCTGAGATTGTAATCCAGTAGCTATTAATGCCTGGATTAAAGTGGCTGCGAGGGAAATGGAAAGAAAAGAACTGATGGGTTACTTTGAAGGATTGATAAGACTTGGAAATGGGACAAATAAGAGAAGGGAGCAGGGGAGTGAAAGTTGACCCTAACAGCCTGGGAGAGAAGTAGTGCTATAAATGGAAATGGGTAAATTGGGTAGAGGAGCCTATTGGGAGTTAAGATAATTGGGATTTTTTATCTATTGAATCTGAAATGGCATTATGACACAGTATCCAACCCAGAGAGTGTTTACTAAATACCTCCTAGGTGCATGGCACTGTCAGGCACTGAGAAAACAAAGACAAAATGACAAGTAGTCCCTGTCCTCAAGGAGTTTACATTCTACTGGGAAGTCAGGGGTACAACATGCAAGCAGATCCATCTATAGCTGATAGTCTGAGGAGGATAGAAAGCACTAACAAGGAAGGGAATGGCACATGTATCACAAGTCTGGAATGAGATTCTAAGTGGAAGTGAGGAGTGAGTGCATTCCAGGCATGGAAGACAGTCTTTACAAACCCAAGGAGGCAATGGATGGAATGCTGAGGTCAGGGAAGAGAAAGAGAATAGTTTGACCTTGAAAGTAGAGTAGATGAAAGGTTGTATGTGTAAAATAGGCCTGGGAAGGGAGGCTACAGCCATAGTATGAAGGTCTTTTGATGCCAAGCTGAGGAGCATATATTTCCTTCTAGAAGCAAAAGTGAGCTACTAATCCTTTTTGATCAGGAGAGTGACATGGTCAGACTTGTGTTTTAGGAAGATTATTTTCATAGCTGTGTGGAGGATAGGCTGGAAAGGGAAGGGGCTAGAAGCCAGGAGTCCAATGAGGAGGCTGCAATAGTCTATCTATCCAGATGATTAGAAGAGAGGCAGTATCATGTAATGGGAGAGAAAACTAGAAATGAAGAGGCCCAATTATGCCACTTCATCTGTGCAGACTTGAACAAGTAGCCTCTCCAGCCTGGAATCTGTGATAGAAAAGAAGAGGAAATGGGGCATGCTCTGATGATGAAAGAGATTTCAAGGAGCTGAGAAAAGAGAAAGTTGAGATCTCATGAGTGAGAATTTTATGGGGGAAGTGACCCCAAGAGGCATGAGACGCTCTCAAGAATAGGATACTATTGGCACAAATATTAGCTATGTGACCTTGGACAAGTCACTTACCTTCACTGAGACTTAGGCTCCTTATCTGTGAAATGAGGATAATAAAACTTGCTGTACTGAGTCAGATGAGATAAAGCATGTAAGCTTCAAAGCACTTTGTCAGTGTTGGCTATTATGATTTCAGGTGAGAAAATTGAGATCTAGAGAGGGCGAGACTTGTCCAAGATTACACAGGTCAGAGAGACAGAGACAAACAGGGAGAGACAGAGACAGAGACAGAGGGAGACAGATAAGGAGAAACAGACAGACACACACAGAAAGAGGAGAAGGAGACAGAGATAGAGATAGACAGACAGATGGACAAAGAGACAGAGGGAAAAGAGGGAGGGGGAGAGAGAGAGAAAGAGAAAGAGAGAGAGAGAGACAGAGAGAGAGAGAGACAGAGAGAGAGAGGGAGCGCTCAGACCTTAACAGCATAATCTCCTACCTTTGCTGCTGTCATTAAGACATCATTCCAGGGCGGTTAGGTGGTGCAGTAAATAGAGCACCGGCCCTGGAGTCAGGAGAACCTGAGTTCAAATCCAACCTCAGACACTTGACACATTTGGGCAAGTCACTTAACCCCAATTGCCCTCCAAAAAAAGAAAAAAAAAAGACATCATTCCCAAATCCCAGGAAGTGACTAGGGGAGCTCAGTTCAGCTCCGTGCATCAACTACCCTTGCTATACACATATTTCTCTAATATAATCTAAGCTCCCACTTATAGTTTCTCATCCTGGAAACTACATTTACCTGATGTCATGATCCTCTTCGAAAACAAAAGACAAACACAACCTGTGAGTAGCCCAAGCAGCCTGAATGGGGACCCAGGCAATTGGGTAACTCAGATCATCCTGTCCCTCTTCCTCTCCAAGGTAAATGTTGACTGCCAGAAGTTGCCTAGTTAACTTGGGGTTTACCGGCTAGATTCCTTCCTTCCTTTCTCCTTTTTCTCTCCATCTCTCTCTCTTTTGTCTTCTTCTCCCTCTTTCTCTCTCCCACCTTCTCTGTCTCTGTCTCTCTGTCTCTGTCTCTCTCTCTGTCTCTCTGTCTCTCTCTCTCTCTCTCTCTCTCTCTCTCTGTCTCTCTGTCTCTCTCTCTCTTCTCAAAGACCAAACGTTAAACCCATTTCCTCATGGAGTGCACAGATTGGAACCAAGCTCCACTTAATTTTGGGCCCTCCTGGCTCAGAGAGAATATCATAGTAACTATTTCTCTTTTGACCAGCAATCCAGAGGGTCCTTCCCTCCCAGTCTGATTTTTTTTATTATTAATTAAAGGAGCCATCCCTTGACTCACTTCTTAAAGAGGCCTGTTCTCTGAATGGGTGTTATCTCACTCAAAATGGGAACCTGAAAAGACCTTAGCTTAAAAGGGTCAGTCTCCGAATGCATCCTGGGTCATCTCCAGTCATGCTGTTGAAATATCAGGCCACTGGACCCAAATGGCTCTGGAGGAGAAAGTGAGGCTGGTGACCTTGCAGAGCCCTCCCTCATTCAAATCAAAGTCAACTGCAAGTCAGGTCATCATCATTCCCTGATGTCATGGTCCTCTTTGAAAGCAAAGGACAAATACAGTCTCCCTAAAGAATCTAAGCTCCATTCATGAATTTTCATCCTGTGGGACTCTTGTCCATGCCCTCCCCCAAATCCTCCAGTGGGTGGGGAAGGGGCTCCTCCTCTGATGTGTAAGCACACAGACTGTCCAGTTATTATCATCCTTCACTTTTACTACACAAGCTCCTTTTCTGATGACACCTCACCTCAGGGATACTCTGTGTGCTGGACATCCTTATATTATGCTTCTACCTAATTAAAGCTATCAATTACATTTGACAAACATTTACTAAGCACTTGCTATGTACACAATGCTGGGTGCTGGACATACAAAGACAAAAGAAAAGGACAGAAAAGATCCTTGCCCTTGAGGAATTTCCATTCTATTTCTGCCTTTCTCTATCGTTCATTGATTGAACTGAAATTTTGGTTCTTCAGAGAGCATGGTTTTCCATGGTTCACAAGCAGGACTCCAGAAGGAGACTTTTTTTTCTACTTTTTTTGGAAGGGAGAGGGCAGGGCAATTGGGGTTAAGTGACTTGCCCAAGGTCACACAGCTAGCATAATATGTCAAATGTCTGAGGCCAAATTTGAACTCAGGTCCTCCTGACTCCAGATCCAGTGCTCTATTCACTGTGCTACCTAGCCACCCTAAGAAGGAGACTTAAAAATTTTTTTAAATCTTTTTTTTTCTGAACATTACAATTGCCGAATAAAATTAACATTTCCACGTATAAATGGAAGAGGGGACTGACAGATGACCCACTCCTTATGAAAATGCACAGTGGACTCTGCTGATGAAATCTCCATGTAGAGGTAGACCTTCATGGGGGCAGCTAGGTGGCACAGTGAATAGAGCACCAGCCCTGGAGTCAGGAGGACCTGAGTTCAAATATGATCCCAGACACTAACTGTGTGAACCTGGACAAGTCACTTAACCCCAATTGCCTTGCCTTTCCCCCTCCAAAAATTTTTTTAAAAGAAGTAGATCTTCTATAATTGGCTCTAGTTCACTAACTCTGTGAAGAGGAGGCTTTTTGGTTGATTGTGTAGCTTGAAGTGGGGGAATTTAAACGTCACTAATCAAATAGAGCCTTACTTTGCTTAACTTCTGTCCTCCCTGGCTATGTTCCAGGGGAGAGACCTTAGACTAGGGATAGGGAACCTTGTTCTGTGAAGTTTGGATTCAGTCAAGGGGACTTGAGGGCCTAGAGGGCCACATGTGACCTGGAGGCCCCATGTTCTCCACCTGTGCCTTAGATCCTCCCCGATGAAAGCCAACAACTGGCCCATCAATATGGGCCTCCTATTCTTTACCTCTTTCCATTTGTTCTTTTCTATTTTAGGTGAAGAAGATTAGAGATGGCCATGGCCATCTAATCAGGAGACCAAGCCATCAGAAGTCTGGGAGCAGGGTCCATGCCAGGATTTGCTAAAAGCCAGATGGTAGAAAGTTCTGAACAAACTTCAGTCTAGTCCAACAAGGCAGAGACATGGATCATCTATAAATAGCTATGCAGAATTAAATGAACTTACCAGAGCAAATGTTATATAAAAACTATATTAAATCTGAGCCCACTCTACCCAGGTTCTAAATAAGTATAGGAAAAATGTGTCCTCTGGGTGTTGGAGGGGATATTTATACTTAAGTTCTTGCTATATCATAGATGATGCTTGAGCTGGGCCTTCAAGGAAATTAGGAATTCTAGTGGGTTTAGGAAAAAAGATGAGCTTGGTCTTAGATCTGTTAACCATAAGATATCTATAAGGTATGAAATGTCCAATAGGCAGTTGGTTATGTGAGCCTGGAGATCAATAGATAAAACTAGGGGTAGAAATTTAAATGTAAGAATCATCCACATAAAAATTTAATTCATATAAGCTGATGAGGCAAGGTGACCCAGTGGATAGAACACTGGTCTTGGAGCACTGAACTCAGGAAGACTTGAGTTCAAGTCCAGCCTCAAACACTTACTAGCTGTGTGGCAAGTCACTGGCAAGTCACTTAAACTCTGCCTCAGTTTCCTTAATTGGAAAATGGGAAGACTAATAAGCACCTACCTCTATGAAGATCCAATGATATAATATAAGTGCTTAGCATACAGTGAGAGTTTAATAAGTGCTTGTTCCTCCCTCCCTTGGAGGGTATAGAGAAAGAAGGTCCAAGATAGAGTTTTGGAGGTACACCTCCACAGCTAGGGAGTATATTGTAGATGATGATTCAGATGAGAAAGAACAGTCAGACAAAGAGGAGAACCAGTTTGCTAAAACCTTCACAAAAACCCAGGGAGCAGAGGGGTGGTCAACAATGTTTAATGCTTACAGAGGTCAAGCTAGATGAATATTGGGAAGAGGTCATTTAGCAATTGAGATCATTGGGGGCAGTGAATGGAGCACAGGCCCTGGAGTCAGGAGGACTTAAATTCAAATCTGGTCTCAGACACTTGACATATTTGCTAGCTGTGTGACTTTGGGCAAGTCACTTAACCCCAATTGCATTGCCTTCCAAAAAAAAAAAGAGAGAGAGAAAGATATCATTGTACATACTAGGTACAGAATTACAGAAGTAATTAAAAATCGAGAAAGGAGAATAAGAGGAAGAACGGATTCGTGAAGGGAATGGTGGAGGGTCATAAGCCAATTATAACCTGGGATGGTGGATTTGTAAAAGGAGTTGTTTAAAAGGAAAGAAATGGAAATAACGTGACTGGGGGTGGGGTTGAGTGAAAGAATAGGGAGAGAGTCATTGGAGCAGAAGCAGATTGTATCAAGCATCAAGCACTCCCTTCTCGACGCCCTATATTCTTCATAAAAATAGGGCTGAAAGCAAAGAGGAAATGTCTGAAAGAAAAGCCGACCCTGGAAAGGACAATTTTCACTGGAGTGGTAAGGCTGGAAATAAGGTTGTGGAAGGTTTTTGAGGGAAATTGAGGGGAGAGCAAGTGAAAGTAATGAGAGGAGACAGCTTTTGTAAAGAGTTTGACAGAGAAGAGAGGAGATAACCGGAGGGTCTAGTGAGGATTTTTTAGGGAGAAAGAGACTTCAGTACATTTTTCATCAGAGGACAAGAAACAAATACATTGCCTGGAACTTTCTCAACACATATCTAACCTCTCTTCTATTCCAGCTACAGTATTCGTGGATATATTTCTCTCTCTGCCCCCAATGTCTCTCCATGGCATGGAGGTACCTCTGGATCAACTAATTTAATTCAAATAAACTTAACAAGCAGTTATTAAGCACCTACTATGTACCAGGCACTGTAATGAGTCTTGTAAATATAAAAAGAAAAAACTGCCCCTGTCCTCAAAGGACTTCCATTATATTATGAGGGAAAAAAAATACATGCCAAGAAAAGTAAATACAAAATTTATTGCCGGAGCAAGCTTCAACCAGAATGTTAAATTCTCATTGTGAGCATTTATGCCTCAGAAATTGACAATCGCTATTAATCAGGACTCAATTTATTGTTTTGTCGACTGTCTTCCAGATTTAAGAAAATGGAGAACATGCAGATTAACCTTAAAAGTGTATTATTTTTCCCCCCTGGAGAGGTAGCAGTTCATTTCCCAGCACACTGCTGTGTGTAATTCATCAGAGCTCCCTGCCTCTGGGTTTGCCAGGACAGCTTTTCATCTTGGGAATTATCCCAAAAAACAACTTTCTCTTTGGCTCATTATTGACTTTACTTTAGAAAATCTCCAGATATAGTTTACTGTATAGTTTAAATCTAGATTTCCATGGAGGTAAGTAACAAGGTCCCCAGCTCTAGTCAAGGTAACCAAGGTAACCTAGAGGCCAGTCTTTATTTCACCCCACAGAAAATTCATTAAAAACAAAGGAGTGGAAGGATCCTATAAATAAATACAGAAAACATAAGAAGGGAATCACAATAATCCATAAAAGTCAACACAATTCTCTCTCTCCAGGGGTATCTCACTTTTCCACAGGGTCCTAGAGTCCACCAATGAGCATAATCCCCTGGTTTGGCTCCCCTTCAGGAGGGAAATGAATTTAGGGTTGCTGGCAGGACAATGCTATGACATAATTACTGAATCCTTTTTTCCTACACAACTGTCTCTCCTTCCCTAGACTATAATCAGAACTCTACTAGAAGGAAAACATGATTTAGAGCTCCTAGATGAACAATCCCCTTTCCTTCAGACCAACATTGACCAAATAACTCATTGCAATAACTTTACAAAAACAAAAACCCATCAACCTGGTCTTAGGGTAGACTAAGGAAGGGATAGGTCTAAAGAGATTATGGTGAAGGTTGTGGTCTTGGGAGGATTAGTTTAAGGAAACTGAAATGTTTAGCCTGGAGAAGAGATGACTTAAAATGACATGAAAACCTTCTGTACTAAAGTATTTGAAGGGCTGTCCTATGATACAGGGATTAGACTGTTCTGTATGGGTCAGAGGGAAGAATTAGGAGCAGTGGGTAAACGAACCAGAGAGGTCAGGGCAAGCTTCCTAAGAGGAAACTCACTTGCCCACATGTCCTGAAGTGAAACGTGCAGCCTCTGCTGGCACTGGATTCCTCAGCACTAGAAGTCATCAAGGAGATGCTGGATGGTCAGTTGTCAGGCAACCTTATACTGAGGTTCAGATTGGACTAGCTTTTGAACTCCTTTCTAAATTTAAGATTATATTATTTTTGTTGTCCTTGTTATTATTGTCTGTGGCTCAGAGCCTCAGCTCTGGACTTACGTGTACTAGGTTCAATCTTGGAAGGCTAGGGATCAGACCTATGATTTCATTTTTATAGGAAACACTCTTCTACCAATGCAAGTTGGCCCCTGCTCTGTAATGCTTAGAGAGAGGTGCGTAGAAGATTGAGAGATTAAGTGACTTGCCCAGGGTCACACAGCCAGAATTTGTCAGGGGTAGGACTTGAACCCAAGTTTTCTTGACTCTGAGACCAGCTCTCTGTCCACTACATAACACTACTTCTCATAATTGGGAGGCTTCTCAAAAATTATCTCTTTTAAAAAATAATATTTTATTTTTCCCCAATAACATGTTAAAACAGTTCTTAACTTTTTTTTTAATCTTTGAATTTCAAATTCTATCCCTTCCTTCCCTTTCACCTCTCTGAAATGGTATGTAATCTGATATAGGTTATTCATGTGCAATCATGTAAAACATTTCCATATTAGTTATTTTGTACAAGACGATAAGGAAGGAAGGAAGAAAGGAAAGAAAGAAGGAACGAAAGAGGAAGGGAGGGAGAAAGAAAGAAAGAAAAATAGCATGCTTCAGTTTGTATTTAGCCAATATTAGTTCTTCCTCTGGGGGGTGGATAGCATGTTTTATCACGAGTCCTTTGGGATTGTTTTGGATGATTTTATCACTGGGAACAGCTAAGTCATTCACAGTTCTTCATCATACAATATTGCTGTTATTGTGTACAATATTCTCCTGGTTCTGTTCACTTTGCTTTGTATCGGTTCAGGTAAGTCTTTCCAGGTTTTTCTGAAGTTTGCCTGCTCATCATTTCTTCCAGCACAATAGTATTCCATTACATTCATATACCACAAATTTCTTAGCCATTACCCCAATTGATGGGCATCCTCTCAATCTCTAATTCTTTGTCACCAGAAAATGAGCTGCTATAAATATTTTTGTACAAGTAGGTCTTTTTCTCTTTTTAAAAAAATCTCTTTGGATACAGACCTAGCAGTGGTATTGCTGGATCAAGGATATGCCCTTTGGCCATAGTTCCAAGAAATTCTCTCTTTAATTGTCATCGATCTAGTCCCCATTGGGAGTTTCCCTAGGTAACACCAGAATTTGCTGTGTCTAAAAGTACTCCCAGGAAAGTACTCAGAAAACAAAATATAGAATATAGGATGGGTTTTATTTAACCTGATTGAAAATTCAAAGAATTTATGTCTGAACACATAAACAGTTAAGATAATTCTATTTCCCTCCCCATTGGGCCTCCACCTTTTCCATCATAGAGTCTTCCTCAGATATAATGCTAATTTGCTTAGGAGTACCCCTATAAGGAGAAAAGGACTCCAAGCTGCTGTAGAGTAAATTCCACATCTATCTCCCAGAAACCTGTACAATTGCGCTTGCTCTGACTAATAGTACCTGTGGGGAGCAAAATAGGCTGATTCCAGGACTCAGAGAAAGATGCTAATGATGTGCCTTCAGGTGTCTGTGGCTTGAAAAGGCAGGAGCCCTGGGAAATATGCTTTAAAAAACTTTTGTCTGAGATCCTGACTCCAACAAAACTTTTGCCCCCAGAGCTTCAGATACTTAAAAAAGACAAGTCTTTTATTAGATTATCCATCCTGTGTTGGTTCCAAGGTACAACAGAATTCAAGGCAATGATTTACAAAACCTAGATGTTTGGAGGCCTGCTCTCATTTGCATTCTCTTTGTTAATGCCTTTGAAAATGTTAATTGACTTCCCAAAGACCTGTTGAACTTCCCAAGACTTTTGGTGCCTACAATTCAGAAACTTGATTTTATCTGAGTTTACTTCCAGGATGTAGCAGATTATTGTAATGATAAAACTATGATAATATCCCAGGATATTGATGAGAATACTTGAATCTTTGTCCTTTGGATCTTTAAAAATCTTGTTCAAATCATCATTAAATGGAGTGCTTCCCTGAACTACCCACATGGCCTGGTCACTTCTTCTTTTTCACATCTCCAGTCATGCTTAATGCTGGACATTAAGCAGGTCCCAACAAGTACCATCCAAGATGCTTCTTCCCACCTCTACCTTTCACCTCTGAAAAGAACTCAGGGGTTGCTATATGTACCAATGAAGGGATTGGTACACATAGAAAGAACAGTTGTTCTTTCCCATCATAGCTCCTTGCCAACCCTTTAGAAGCCAATCCTGCCTGATTGGTTTGCTTCCCATCTGGTCTTGACTCCTGTATCTATGTCTCCTCCTTCAGGAGAAGGGAGCCCTTGTTGTCTTTTCTCTGAGAAGAACATCTATTCTACCTATTGTTCTTGTAATTTCATCTCTCTCTAGCTCCTCAGGAGGGGCCCACATGGATGCTCAGGCCTTTGTTGGGGAACCAGGCCTGTGCTTGAGTAGTCGCTCTGCAGTTCTCTATTAAAGCCCTAGCCCAAAGGCCAGTTCAAATGGATTGTTAAGGAGTCTGCTACTTGAACCTTTATTACTGCTATAACTCTGAAGGTGAAAACTTGAATCAATGTCAGCACAAAGGGTTAAGTCAGCAGACAAGGGGTCCCTGGACATGATGAATTGACAGCTTGTAAAAGAGTTCATACCTAAGTATGCTGTTGGACTGAATTGCTGTATTTCTATGATCATCCTAAGTGCAAAGGGATCTTACAAGGTTTGACAATCAGAAGATGAATTTCCTTAGCCAGGCAATTCCTGAAGACTGAAGCATGGGACTACTAACATCCAAGAAATCATGACTCCTTGCCATATTGCATCCAGTTTCTTCTCCTCCCCTCCCCATGCAAGAGTAAGTTAATTGAGAGTAGTATCTGTGTAGTATTCATCTTTATAGAGCCAGCACCATCTAGCACAAGGTCTTACCCAGAGTAGACTCTTTATAAACGTGTAGGGGGGAAAATCCCTTCCTATCTTTTCTGAAACCTATTCTAGGAGTCTAAGTGAGAGAAAATATAGGAAAAGTATGCCAAGGGGAGATAGAGACAATTTTGCTTGCCCTTAGAGCCCACAGATGGAGGTGGTCCCTCTGGCAAGTGTCTATCTCCCTTAATTCTCGGTCTCCAGTGCTTTTGGACAGGGTCTATCACCAAGAGCCAAGCATGAGCTCCTGTGTCATTCCATCAAGATGGTAGGCCATGGCAGGTGACCCACTTTATAGGAACAAAGGTCCAGTACCCCCGAAATTTCATCAAGTGAATCAAGGGCAGTCATCAAATTGAACATTAAGTTTCCTGATCATTTTCTCTCCCCTTCCTTTTGTCTCTAGCCTTACCTAGAATCGTCCATTTTTCTTAGCTTCATGGATCCATCCACACTCCGTGCAATTGTTAAAATGACATTCCTAAAGCACAGTTCTGGTCATACAACTCCCCTTGCCGAGAAACTTTAGTAGCTTCCCATTGCCTCTAGAACAAAACACAAGCTCTTCTGTTGGTCATCTAAAGCTGTTCTGTGATTCCAATTTACTTTTTCAAGATGACTACATATCTTCCTCTACCTCATGAACTGTATGTTCCAGCCCAGATACAGCCATCTCTCACCTTGGTTTCTTTTCACAGACTGCTCCTTAGGCTTAGAAAATTTTCATTTCTCATTTCCCAGTCCTTGGAACCAATACCTTGCTGTTTCCAAGGCTCAGTTCAAGTGCCAACTTCCACAAGAGGCCATTCTGGATTCCCTAGGTTGTTAATGCAAAACATCAACAACACAAAACAATTGTATTTATTTTGCACATATTTCATATTTGTTTGTCTCTCTACATGCAGTTTGCCTGCAGTAGAATGTAAGCTTCGTGAAGACAAGGATTCTTATTGGTTTTTGTTTTTCTTTTTGCATCCTAATTGTTTAACACATAGCATGTTTTGCTTTTTTGGGGTGGGGAATGAGGAATGTAGGGCAATTGGGGTTAAGTGACTTGCCCAAGATCACAGGGCTAGTAAGTGTTATGTTAAGTGTCTGAGGTCAAATCCCAACTCAGGTCCTCCTGACTCCAGAGCCAGTGCTCTATTCACTGTGCCACCTAGCTGCCCCACACATAGCATGTTTTAAATAAATACTTGTTGCCTTGAATTAGATTTTAAAGGTGGGACCTTAGAGGTTATCTAGTCCAACCCCCCTTATCGTTCAAAGGAAGAAACTGAGGCCTAGGGAAGGGAAGTAACTTGCCCAAGGTCACAGAGCTAGTAAATATCATAACCAGATTTCAGTCTTCTGACAATAAATCCAGTGGTCTTTCCATTATACCACTCTGTTTAATCCCTATACCATTTTGTCTGCTTGCCTTCACCCCCTTTCCTTTCTTCCTTCTCTTATCTTCTCTCCTTTCTCTTCCTTTCTGCCTTCTTCTTCTTCTTCTTCTTCCTCTTCTTCTTCTTCTTCTTCTTCTTCTTCTTCTTCTTCTCCTCTCTCTCTCTCTTTCTCTCTCTCTCCTCTTCCTCTCTCCTCCTCTCCTCTTCTTTCTCTCTATCTCTCTCGCCTCTCTCCTCTCCTTTTTCTCTCTCCTCCCTCTCTCTTCTCTCTCTCTCCTCTCTGTCTCCCCCCTTCCCTTTCCCTTTTTTTCCCCTCTATCTCTCTATCCATGTCTCTCTGTTCCCCCACCCCATTCTCCTACACAATCTTATTGGTCCTTTGGGGCCTCCATTGTGTGTTACCTCCATCCCCATCTTCATCTCCTTGTGCATGCACCCTGCCCCCACTGCACCCATCCCATCCCACTCTAATTCCAGTCCGTCTTCTGATTGCCTCTGGTTACTTCTCTCTCAAATCAGCCATCTCTCCAAAAGCCCTGAGGGTCAAAAGCTCTAGGACTATCTGGTGTAGGTGAAATTCTATGTTTAAAGGCTGGGATTAGGGGCTTTCTTGATTCCAGATGGAAAGCCAGGCCCCTGGTCTGGGGGCAATGAAAGGCTTCACACTTCTGCTTTCTGTAAATTCTATTTGCCCTTCTCTGTTGTTTAAATTTTAAGGTGATTGGCTGAGGGGGGGTGCCCCAGAGGGACCTGCCTTGTTCTGAGGCCCTGCCTGTCTCTCCAAAGAACTGGCACAGGTGCACCCTAAAGACCTTTCACTGGAGTCTCACATTTCTGGTGTTTTTCTTCCCCCAAGGTCCTGGGTAGGTATATACATGCTAATTAATGCCAATGCCCTCATACAGCCCGGTCTGGCCTGGCCTGACCCAGGGCACAGTGGCCACCCACATAAATATGCATGCACTCACATTCATGCCCCTGGGGCCCTGCCTTGTACCTGGCCTTCAATACATATGGCCCAGCAGACACATCTATGCAAACACACACACACACACACACACACACACACACACCTAAGCAAATATGCACAGTCCACCAGACAAAGATACTCACACAAGTAGCACACACAGGAGATAAACACAGACATACCCACAGACATTCATATGCCACCATGCAAATAAATATGCTCCCTCTAACCCACAGGACATACATATACACACCCAGATTCCCACCAGACAAATACAGGGACACCCATCAAACAAACACACAGAACAGTCATATGTATGAATGAATTACTAGATATGGAGCTCCTACTACGCACAGATTTGTTCCCTTGTGTCTGGCTCTACATAACCCCATGGAATTTTGTCCCCATGGAGTGGTTTGTCATTCCCTTCTCCAGTGTGTTGCCATTTTACAGGCGAGGAACTGAGGCAAATAGGGGTTAGGTGACTTTCCCAGGGTCACATAGTAGGTGTCTGAGGCCATATTTGAACTCATATCCTTCTGACCCCAAGCCTTGTGCTCTAAGCACTGCACCACCTAGCTGTCTCTTATTGTCTACAAAGCACTGTACTAACCACAGGGGATAGAAGTAGAAAGAAAGGCAAGACAGTCTCTGTTCTCCAGGACCTAAGATTCTAATAATGGAGATAACATATGGAACACATAGAGGTTTCAGCTGTAAGTTACATGAAAAGATCCCATGAAATTGCCCTTGGTGATCTCATCAGCTCCTATGGAGTCAATGATCTCTCTGCTGCAGATTCTCAGTTCTATTTGTCCAAAGCGAACACTCTCCTGACCTCCAGTCTCACATCTCCAAATGTCTATTGGACATCTTGAACTGGTTGTACCATAGGCATCTCAAGCTCAACATGGCTGAAATTAAACTAGTTATCTTTCTCTAAAACCCTCCCCACTTCTAAATTTTCTTGTTACTCTCAAGGGCACCCCCTTCCTCTCAGTTCCCTATGCTCCCAACCCAGGTGTCATCCTTGATTCCTTACTCTCTCTCATCCCATCCTGTATCCAATCTGTTGCCAAAGCCTGTTGATTTGACTTTGATAGAGTCTCTCACCTGTGCCCCCTTCTCTCCCCTGACCCTGCCACTTCTCTGGTACAAACCCTCATCACTTCATACCTGGACAATCAGAATAGCCTGCTACTTGAACTACCTGCCACAATTCCTCTTCTACTCAGACACCAAAGTAATCTTCCTAAAGTGTAGGTCTGACTATGTTATCCCCAGTTCAATCAATTCTATTGGCTCCTTATCATTTCCAGGGTTAAACATAAAATCCACTGTTTGGTGTTCAGTTTTTGAGAAGTGGTCCAGTCTTCACCAGACTGCCAAGAGATCCATGATAAAAAAGAACCCCTGCCTGCCTTGGGTTCCTAACCTGCCGCTCCTCATTCTTTCCTCTTACACCACAAACACACACACACACACACACACACACACACACCACCACCACCACCACCACCACCACCACCACCACACATGATCCAGTAACATTGGCCTTCCTATTGTTCATTGAACAAGACACTCCATCTCCTAACTCCAGGCATTTTCATCTGCTATCTCCTAGGACTAGAATTCTCTCCCTCCTCCTCTCTGCCTCTTAGTCTCCCTGGTTTCCTTCAGGACCCAGATAACATCCCATCTTCTACAGGATGCCTTTCCTGGTCTCCCTTAACTCTAATGTAGTGCCTTCCCTCTGGTGATTTATTTCCAATTTATCCTCTTCATATCTTGTTTGTGTTGTACATAGTCATTTACATGGTGTTTCTCATTAGATGGTGAGCTTCCTGAGAGCAGGGATGGGTCTTTTACCTTTCTTTATCTCCCCAGTGCTTACCATAGTTCCTGGCATATAGTAAGTGCTTAATAAATATCTGTTGACTGACTTACTAATGCCGTTTCCACCTACATCTTAGTTTCTGATGCTGAATTATTTGACAATGCCAAGGACTTTAGTGGTAAGAATGTTCCCTTCTAGCTTTTCAATATCTGTAGAACCCACAGAAGCTGTTGCTAGGCTACATCTCCATGGAGATTGTTTCCAAGGATGATAGCTAAGAGGGTTGGGTTGGAAGCAGAATCAGTGGTCTCGGGGATGCTGCCACTAGCCACTGTTGTTAATGGTGGCAAGGAAGGTGGTCCACTTCTGTCGGGTTCAGTAGGAGAGGAACACAGACACACACACCAATATGATGAATAAGCTGGTTCAGTTTATTGAGCCTGAAAGATTGCTTATATACCTTTTACATACGTAAGAAAATGCATGATTTTGCGTAGGCTATACAGGAGAAACAGATGGTCTTACAAAAGCAC
>CM053594.1:56789525-56912008 GCA_028646575.1 Pseudocheirus occidentalis
TATCTACTTTCCTGCCTTTGTGCATACCATTCGTGGTCTTATGACCTCTCATTATCTATGGCCAGCCTTAGCTAGGCTCCACGAAGTCTCATGGTCCTAAGTTGTTACTCTCATAACCTTGAGCTGTTTTTCTGCAGGTGTTAGCTGGGGCCTATTCTCATGATGTCATTTTGACCAAGAGCTTTTCTTAACTTTATAATGCCACGGCACACTTCTCCATGGTGATTTCTTTCTTCACTGTTGTTTGTGGGGCTCTAAATTGAAAGCAGGGCTGGTGGTCTGGAAAGTACTTCTATTTCTAGGGCTCTTGGGCTCAGAGTCCTGGAGTATCTCTTTTGGGGTATAAGAGGAGGTAGTGGTGGTAGTTTGAATTGACCAGCACATACCACTTCTTAGTTCTTCTAACAAATACACATGTCATGCTTGCTTATGCCCACACACTCCTCTGCATTTTGTAATCATACCAGTTGTAATGATATACACAGTAAATTATTGCCATTGTAATCATGGGTGTCCAATGTAAGAATCACCATGGTATCAGAGACATTGTCTGCCAACCTCTGAGAGCCCATTGAGGCATTTATAAAGTATAGAATCACCTTTCTTAAGAAGAAAGCTATCAGATTCTTGGAAGTCATGCAAAGCCAGAGGGTGCACTTCAGTGGGCTCATCTTGTTCCTTACACCCCAAGTGACTCAGCGGTCACCAACACAATATAAGCTCACAGCATCTGCTAAATGCTTCTTAGACTGAGTTGTCTGAACCCGAATGAAATTTTCTCTGCTCCCATGAGAGCAGGGGCTCTTAAGGTGGCAACTATGAACTTTTTTTTAAGATGATGACTGTCTTTTGATAGAATTGGTTTCCTTTATGTATCTTATACATTTAAAAATCTCATTCTGAGAAAGCTTTCCCAGACTGACTGTCCAAAGGACCCATGACCAAAAAGATTTAGAACCTCTGCCCTCAACAGAAATGGTCATTCTTCCTTCTGGCCCAGAACATTGTGTTTCTATGGCTCTCTTCTACATTTCACACCTTCAGGGGTACATGCAGGGGCAGGGATTTCCTAATGTCTTCCTAATTTCTCCCTACCTCCAGTGCCTACCACATTGGAGGAACTTGAGAAATAAATGCTTTGTTGCTTTGCAGATAGAGCAAAGTGATTTCTTAGAAGGAGCTGGAGATTTGGAGCCTAAAGACCTGAGGTTGGATTTGGACTCCTCTGCTTGACTAGGCAAGTCCTCTATACATCTCAATTTCTCCATCAGTTAATAACGATGGCTGTCATGTGCAGAGGGCTTCTAGGGTTTTAGAAGCATTTACATACAGTCAAAGGATCATAGATTTAGAGCTTGAAAAAACCTTAGAGGTCATCTAGTTTAACTCTCTCCTCTCACAGAAGAGGAAATTGAGTCTCAGAATAGTTAAGTGATTTGGTCACACAAGTAGTAAGTGACCTTTATTATCTCTTGATTCTCACAACAATGCCAGGCATTATCACCCTCGTTTTACAGATGAGGGACCTGAGGCTGGGTACTATTATCCCTACCTTACAGATGAGGAACATGAGGTTAGGTGCTATTATTCCCACTTTACAGATGGTTTCCAGGTTTCCCCAACTAGTAAGTGTCTGAGGCAGCACTTGAATCCAAGTCTTTATGACTCCAAGTCCAGTGCTCTAGCCACTAAACTATGCTGTATCCTTAAAGTACTTTTCCATTTCTAACTCCTATGAATACAATATATAAAATTAAAAAAACAGACATAAGAAATAATAAACATGAAGAATACAGAGAAGCATGGGAAGACTGATATAAACTGATACAAAGTCAATAAGCAGAACCAGGAAAGCAATATATACAATCACTATAACAATGTAAATGAGGAAAAAATGGAAACAATGAAATTATTATGAACAAGCGTGGCCCCAAAGAAGAGGTAGGAGAATGTGCCTCCTTCCCCACCTTTGCAAAGGTGGGGGACTATAAGAGTAGACGACTACATGTAATGTTGGATTTACTTTATATGGTGGTTAGTTTCACTAAATTGTTTGTTTGTTTCTTTATTATTCTTTGTTATAAGGGATGGCTTTCTGTCTGAAGGGGTGGAGTATGTATTGAGAGATATGGGCTGTGAAAACAAAAGATATCAAAACAAATTTTAAAGGAAAATAAATTTGAAAATTTTTTTTTGTTGTTTTGTTTTTTTGCTTTTTTCGGAGGGCAGTTGGGGTTAAGTGACTTGCCCAAGGTCACACGGCTAGTTTTTTGTGTTAAGTGTCTGAGGCCGGATTTGAACTCAGGTACTCCTGACTTCAGGGCCGGTGCTCTATTCACTGCGCCACCTAGCCGCCCCTGAAAATGTTTTTAATAAAATAAATTTTTAAAAATCAAACCATGCAGGCCTATACAAAAAAAAATTTTTTAAACATGAAACATTTAGCCAAAACAAAAAAGTACTTTTTTACAAAGTTAAAAGAATTGTGAGAGGGGTGGCTAGGTGGTTCAGTGAATAGAGCACCGGCCCTGGAGTCAGGAGGACCTGAGTTCAAATCCAGCCTCAGACAATTAACACAAAACTAACTGTGTGACCTTGGGCAAGTCACTTAACCCCAATGTCCTACCTTCCCTCTCCAGAAAGCAAAAAACAAACAAACAACAACAACAAAAAACAATTGCGAGTGTTCATGTCTAACTACATTTAGTCAACCTGGTTACAGAAGTACATGTGTAGAAACACTACCACAGTGGACAAGATTTTCTAGTGCAGTGTAGATGCAGCCATAACAGACTGCATTCTAGTGGTACGTGAATATAGGGAGTTAGGTAGCTCAGTGGATAGAGTACTGGTCCTGAAGATAGACAAGATGTGTTCAGATCTAGCCTCTGACACTTACAAGACTATGTGATCCTAGGCAAATCATTTAACCTCTGTCTGCCTCAGTTCCCTCATCTGGAGAATCAGGATAAGGGCATCTGTTGTGAGGATCAAGTGAGATAATTTTTGTAAAACAATTAGCAACCCCCAAAGTGCTACATAAATCTTAGCTAATATTATATTGGATTGGAATATAGAGAATACAGTGTTCTGAAGCACTCACTCATTCACTCTCACACACACACACACACACAGAAGAGTTGTTTTGCATGAGCAGGGCCAGCTGTCTCTCATGAGCTCCAACAAGGGGGGCCTTAGCAGGGTTTAGGCTAAAGCATCCAAAAGGTGTGCAGGGATAGTTCAGGGGATTATCTGGCTCAAACTGGACAATTAACCTCCTGTGACTCAGGCTGCCTCAGCAGCCTTGGCCCCTGAGCAACCTGGGTAACATGATACATGGATCAGGGGCCTCCACTGACAAACAAGCCTGGCCAGCCCTGGGAAAAAGAAAAATTAATTTTCAGTGCCCATATCCTCCCCCACCTCTAACTACTCTACTACAACTTTTGATAGAATTGGTTTCCTTTATGTATCTTATACATTTAAAAATCTCATTCTAAGAAAGCTTTCTCAGATGGACTGCCCAAAGAACCCATGACCAAAAAGATTTAGAACCTCTGCCCTCAACAGAAATGGTTGTTCTTCCTTCTGACTGTTGTAGAATCACACAACATCAGCGCTAGAAGAGATCTTAAAACATAACAGGAAAAAGTCAGAGCTGGAACATAGAACGTAAAAGATATCAGAACTGGGAGGTCCCCTAGAACATAGAACATGGGGTGTTAGAGTGAGAAATGTCTGTAGAACTTAAAATATCAGAGCCAGGAGGGACCTTACAGTAGATTTTAAGATGAACATTAACTAGATTGGGTCCAGTCTGGGCAACCAGGCTGATGAGAAGACAGATAGCTATGCTCCTAGACATTAAACTCCTTGAGGGCAGCAGCTCTGGCTTAGCAAAACTGTGTATCTCCAGAACGATCCTCTATACAAAGAAACATGGAATGTTTATTGTATTGTACTGTATGGAGGAACTGAATGAGCATTTGTATCACACCCATTACGTGCCAGGCACTATGCTAAGTGCTTTACAAACGGTAGACAAATAGCTATTGTATATGAGGACTGATTCCATTTGACCAATTCAATTCAGCAAATCATTCATTATGAGTCTACTATATAACAGGCACCATACTAAGCAATGAGGATACAAAAAGAAACAGTTTCTGCCTTCAAGGAGCCTTCTACTAGGACAACATGACATATACACCTAGAAATAAATAACAAAGAACACAGTGGTAGCTGCCATGTTTTAAATCGGCAAAGCACTTTACACATGTTATCTCATAGGATAATAATGTTACAAGGTACAAAGAGTACTAATCCTGGAAGGAATAAAGGCCTTGTATAGGAGGTGGTGCCTGAGCTGGGCCTTAAAGCAGCCTAGGGCATCTAGGTGGTTGTAGTGAGAATGAGAATCTGAAGATCTTAGATCCTGCTGCAGGTGGGGGCTGCCTCGGGTCTGCACCCCTGTGGCTCTTGCAGAATTGTGCTTGGCTCCCAGCTCAGTTCAATAGACCCTTCCTGTCAGCCTGCCAGGCTGCCTTTGGTGGGAAACTTGTTTCTCTCTGTCACTTTGTAGGTTCTGTAGCTCTAAAATTTGCTTGAAGTTCTATTTTATTGGTGTTAGAGGTGGTTATGGGGGAGCTTAAGCAAATTCCTGCTTTTACTCTGCCATCTTGGCTCCACCCCCTCTATCCCCTAATAGACTAAATATGGTCACATGGAGCCTGTGGTGGGAGGAGTTTGCTGAAGGGAAGCAGAGCCCACAGAAACCTGATCAGAGCTAGTGAGATGGTGGGGAAGAGAGGATGCTCATTAAGGAGATGTAGAGGTATGTGAGTAAATATTGATCTTGTATTGGTTTGTGGGAAGGCTGAAGGATGCTGTGGCTCTTAGTGTTACTATGGCTTCTGAATACCTTTGGTACTACAATGGAATTGGCTTACTGGTTTGGGGATTCAGTTTTCTGGTGTCTATATAAATGCTTCAGTTCTGTCCTCTATCTGGAGGGTTTGCTATATTTTGTGATCAAATGCCATCTGATACTTATAGTCATGGTCTTTATCGTTGACAGTAGGTGCTGTAAATGTTGCATTAGCACTACATTTGGTGAGCACTGGAAGTCAGGAAGACCTGAGTTCAAATGTGACCTCAGATACTAGCCCTGTTCTCCTGAGTAACTTGCCCAAGTTGACTTTTTAAAAAAATAATTAAATTTTAATTATTTATATTACTATATTACATTAAATATTATTTATCTTATTTGCATTTTATTTTTCTCAATTACTTGTAAAAAAATTTTAACATTTGTTTTTTAGAATTTTGAGTTCCAAATTCTCTCCCTCCCTTTGCCCAACCTTGAAAAGATATAGAGTATACATGTGCAGTCATGCAAAACATTTCTATATTAGCCATGCTGCAAAAGAAAACACAGGCCAAAAAACTATACTCCAAAATAATAAAGTAAAAAAAAGAATGCTTCAATCTTGTTATGGGAATCTGAAGATCTTCCCTCACCCTAGGCCCTTTGATAGGCTTAAGTGACTCTGAGAACTTTCCATGACTTAAAAATATGCTCTGCTCCCTAGTAGGCTGAATGTGGTCACGTGCAACCTGTGGAAGGAAGCTTGTTTTTCAGGAATGCCCATGCCTTATTACTTTGTGATTGGACAGTTGGTTAAAAGGGCTGTGACATTCTCTGATCCAGGAGAAGGCTATATGTACCCTGATGGGAGTTTTTGCTTTGGGGATCACTTTGGAAAGAGTTGTGTGATTTGCCTCAGCTTTGAAAACTCAGATGTTGGTGCTTCTGTCTCTGGTAACTAACTATATATGGATGTAATGGTCAGATGGCTGGAAGCCTGTCTGCCGATCTGTTTCTTTGTCTGCTTGTAACTTCTGCCTGAAACTTCTGTTTGTATTCTTTGAAGTTCAGCATGTTGACTTTTCTCCCTGAACTAAGTAAATGATATATATTTGCTTGATTAAAGTAAGATTGTGAACCCATTCTGAGTTACTTTCCTTTAGAAAAGTAGACCTAAGAACCTGTGGTAGCAGCCATCCCCAGTATGCTAGGGTGCTTACTGATACAAATCTGCATTCAGACTCCATCAGTTTTTTCTCTGAAGGTAAATAATATTTCTCATCACAAGTCCTTTGGAATGGTGTTGGGTCACTGTATTGCTGAGTCGAATTCACAGTTGATCATCATATGATATTGTTGTTACTGTGCCAAACTAATATTTTAGGAAGGGCTCCTGCCATGCTAACTTCACTACCAACTGAACTACTGAACTCACTCTGTAGCCTTCTCCCCCATTTGCTCCTCACATACAATGTCTTTTATGTGTTGTCTTCCCCTGTTAGAATAGAATTTTCCTGAGGGCACTGACCTTATTTGTTTACACTTGTATCCCAAGAGTTTAACACAGTACCTATCACAGTCTTTGATAGATGCTTTATCTCTACCTACCATCTATACTATCCTTTCATATTCCATCTATTTCTCATCTATCTATTTTTCTATGATATTGGAATATATGGGTGGCATATTTGAGTCTGTGTTTTAAGAATATTGGTCTTCCAATTGATAAATGGTCAAAGAATGTGAACAAGTAATTTTCTGATGAAATTAAAACAATTTATATTCATTATTGACTAGAGAAATGTAAATTAAAACAACCTTGAGAAGCCATTTTACATCTATCAGATTGCCCAAAATGATTGAAGGAGAAAGTGACAAATGTTGGAGGGAATGTGGAAAAACTGGAACATTAATTCACTGTTGGTAGAACTATAAATCAATCCAACTGTCTTGAAAAGTAATTTGGAATTATGTCCAAAGAATTGTAAAACTGCCTGTATCCCTCAACCTATCAATACTGTTTCCCAAGGTAATCAGAGAAAAAGCAAAGAACCTATATATTCTAAAATACTTATAGCAGCTCTCTTTGTGATGGCAAAGAACTGGAAACTGCAAGGATGTCCATCAATTGAGGAATGGTTGAACAAGCTGTGATATATGATCATGACAGAATATTACTGTGCTATAAGAAATGATAAACTCAGTGGTTTTAGAAAAACATAGAAAGACTTGCATAAAATAATGAAGAGTGAAACAAGCAGAACCAAGAGAAAGTTGTATATAATAACAGCAATATTGTTTTAAGAAAAACTTTCAGCAACTAAGTCATTTTGACAATTATAAATACCCAAATTAACTACAAAAGAGCTATGAAGGAAGCCACTATCTACATCCGGAGAAAGAAGTGATGAATAGCACTATGTTTAGTAAGGATTTATATATTTGTGTTTAATTGTAGCTACATATATATTTGTGTCTAATTGTAGCTATCTCTGGGGAGAGGGAAGGGAAAAAAAGAAAATTACATGATAACTTTATTATGCATTTAAAAGGGAAATCAAGTTGTACATAATAGATTTGCAGTTTCATGTGCAAAAAAATTTTTTTAAAGAAAAAAGAATATTGAATGGTAGCTGTATGGAATATGGATTGATGAGGAGAGAGATTGGAGATAGAGGGATTAAGAGACAATGATTCAGACAAGAGGTGATTTGAACTTGAACTAGAATAGGGGCTATGTCAGTAGAGGAAGGAATAAATTTAGAGAAGTTGTGGAGAAAAATGGACAAGACTTGGCAACTGATTAGCTATGGAGGAGAGGGGTCATGGAGAAGAAAGAGTCAAGGATTTGTAAGGCTGTAAATCCATGTGCCCGGAAGGATGGTGGTGCCATCAATAGGGATGAGAAAAAGAGGGGGAAATATAATGAGTTTCATTTTAGACATGTTGAGTTTGAAATGAGTAAGGAGTCATCTAGGTGGGTATGACTAGCAGGAAATTGGTTATATGGGACTGGAGCTAAGGAAAATGATTAACTCAGATGTACAGTTCTGGCAGCCAGCTATCTGCATAGACATGATAATTACACCCATGGGAGCTGATGACATAACAAGAATTCAAGTTTGGAAAGAGGAGAGGGTGCCAGATAGAAGACCTCTCCCAAGGGGAGAACCCTCACATTGAGTTAGTGGCAAGAGGATAATCCAAAAGGAGACTGAGAAGGAGCAATCAGGCAGTGAGCAGGATAACCAAAAGAGATCAAGGTCCCAGAAGCCAAGAGAGGAAAGAGTGTCCAGGGGGAGGGGTTGGTCAAAAATGTAAAAAGCTGCGGAGATGTTGAAAAGGAAACAAACTGGGGATAGTAGGACTGGAGAAGAAAAGACTTAGGGAGTATAGATTAGCTCTCTCCAACAGCTAGGTGGTGCAGTGGAGAGAGTGCTACACCTGAAGTCAGGCTGTCTGTCTTCTCAAGTTCAAATCCTGTCTCATACACTTACTAGCTGTCTGACCTTGGGCAAGTCACTTAACCCTCTTTGACTCAATTTCCTCACCTGTAAAATGAGCCAGAGAAAGGAATGGCAAACAACTTTAGTATCTTTGCCAAGAAAACCCCAAATGGGCTCAGGAAGAGTTGGACACAATTGAATAATAACTAGATAGCTCTGAGCAGCTGAAGAGCTCTCATACAGAAGAAATTAACTTTTTCTGAGCTAGGAGCAACCGGTGGAAGTTGTGGTTAGGGACACTTCTCTCTGCCATGAGGAAATCCTTCTTAAAAATTAGAGTGGACTCAGAATAGAAGAGGTTGTCTAAAGAAGTAATGAGTTTCCCATCACAGGAGACCTTCCAGAGCAGGCTGAGTGACTTGCCAGGGATGTTGTAGGAGGGATTTCTGCTCCATTACAGATGGGCCTAGATGACTTCTAGGAATCCTTCTCCCCTCTGATATTATGTAGTCTATAAGGTCACAGTGCCAATTTGTTGAAAGGTTGAGTTTCTCTATAAAAAGATGTAAATTGACTTTATAACTAAAATTCATTTCCCTGAAGTTTTTGAAGTCAGAGTTCCTTTTTTGCAGAAAATCACATTTGTGTTTAATTTGAAAGTGTAATTGTATTTCCTTGAAATGGCATTCACAAGCTCAGAACTAGTAGATATTTGTGTGACAGCATTAGATTTGTAGACATGAATTTTATTCATAAAGAAAAGCAAGCTTCATTGGCTTTTTGATTTCTATTTTTCAATTAACCAGCAGTTTTTAATTTCCATTTTACCTGGGTGGGGGGAAGGTCCTGATAACTATCTGACCACTGGACCCAGATGACTCTGGAGGAGAAAGTGAGGTTGATGACCTTGTACAGCCCTCCCTCACTCAAATCAAAGTCAACTGCAAGTCATGTCATAATCTCCCTGAGGTCATGGTCCTCTTTGAGAAGGAAGGACAAACACAAACAACAAGAACAACAACCCTCTACTCCCAAAGGGGGAATATAAAACCAAACTCTTGTAACAAGTATGCATAGTCAAGCAAAGTCAATCACTGTCACATCCAAACATATATGTCTCATTCTGTATCTGAAGTTTATCAGTTTTCTGCTTTATCGGCGGTCTGTCACAGTCATGGCTGGTCACTGCACTGATCAGAGTTCTTCAGACAATTGCAAAATTGTTTGTCTTTACAATATTATTATTGTACAACTTGTTTTCCTGGTTTTGTTTACTTAAGTCTGCATCAATTATATGTCTTCCCTTCTTTAGCTAAGTGAGATAGTCCCTGCCCACAAGGAGTTTATATTCTAATGGGAGAAATAACACACAAGCAATTCTCTAAGGTATGAAACCCATGCAGGATGTGGTCTTTGTGCTTGGAAGTCTGTATGCATCTCTGAACATGTATGTCTGCTTGTAAATCTGTGACCATGTATGTACTTGTTTCCATGTCAGTATTCCAAGAACATGTCTGTGTCTTGTGCTTGTATTTCTGGGAGCTGTGAGGGTGTCAACTTTGGTAACAAATGACCCAAGAGTCACGGAGGTTTTGGAATCTCTGTTAACTCCAAAAATACCAACTAGCTCGCACAGGTTAAAAGCAAAAGACTTTCTTTATTCTGTTGGAGGAGAGAAATTAGACTCATGTGTTGGGGCCTCCTCTAGTAGGAGATTCAAAGCAGTGAGGCCTTGATTTATGTATTTGTGACTAGACAAAGAATCAAACAGTGTAGTGTAGCAACAATAGTGAGACATAACAGCAACAATGAGGCAAGGTTATCTAGTGACAAAAAGTCCATTCCTGGCAGGGTTTCATGTCTGGGACTGTTGGTGCTTGCCTGAGTTAAGGGACCATCAGTTCTGTGATTTAGTTACAGCAGAGTTCATCCAAAGAGTAAGTGCAAAGGACTGTTGTTATGTCAAGCTCAGGGAGCAGCCTGCTTGATGAGCCTTAGCTCTAAAAAACAGGAGTTTCTCCTAATAGTAGCTTTTTTAAAAGAGTAAAAAAGAAAAGCATAGTCTTAGATTCTGACAAGGGTTAGGAGGGAATAGTGGGAGGGGTGCCAGAAGGCAGAGGAGAATTAGAACACAGAACATAAAGAAAGAAGAAACTTTAGAACGTGGAACATAAAATGTCATAGCTGCAAGGAAGCTTAGAGCCTATAACATGAAATATCAGAGCATAGAACATAGAATGGCAGAAACCAGAGGGACTTCAGAATATAGAACCTACAATATCATAGCTGAGAGGGCCCTTAGAACATATGGTATCAGAGCTTGGAGGGCCCTTAAGTAATTGGAGGGACTTTAGAATATACAAGGTCAGAGCTGAGAAGCTCCTTAGAACATAGAACATACAATATCAGACCTGTGAGGGACCTTGCTGGGTAAATATTTGTTTGAATGTTGCCTTTCCTATTAGATTGTAAACTCTTTGAGGGCAGGGACTGTCCTTTGTCCTCTTTTGTATCTCCAGTACTTAGCACAGTGTCTAGCACATGGTGAGCACTTAATAAATGTTTATGGATTGCTTGAAGTGTCAGAGCCGGGAGACACCTTAGAACATAAACTGTCGTGGAGTAATGAGGTCAGTTTTGAGCAGCCCATTTTAGGAAGGACATTAACAAGCTGCAAAAATTCCACATGAAGGCAAATAAGATTTTTAAAAGGTCTTGAGATCATGCCACACCAGGGTCAATGGAAGAGATTAAGAATATTTAGCCTGAAGAAGACTTGGTAGGAGAGGGCCTATAGACAAGATCATTGTCTTTAAAGGGTTGCCATGTGGAAAAGGGGTTACTTACCCCAAGATAGCAAAGCCAAGAGCATCGTGTGGAAGTTGCAAAGACATAGGAGGAAAACTGTCAGGAAGACTGAACAAAAATGCTACACAACAGGGCAGTAGGAGGGGAGAGGGGGAAGGTTGGGTTTTTTATGGCAAAGGCTAGATGATCATATGTCAGGGATCTAGGATTCACAGGGTTCCAAATTAGAAGGTACATTAGAGGCCAACTGACCCACATTAGGCCTGAAGAAACCCATCTGCTTGCCTCTGCTCCAAGAACCTCAGGGAGGGAACATCAACCACCTCTGGACACAGCCCATTCCACTTGTGTTGAACTCTAATTATGAGAAAGTTTTTCCAGCTATCAAAGTTAAATTTTCCTCTTTTCATCCTCTACCAGCTCTTCCTAGTACCCTTGGGGCTAAGCAGAACAGGATAGCCAAGCCTTCTTTGTGACAGTGGAAGGGAACAAGCATTGATCAAACACCTACTGTGTGGTGCCAGATGTGCTAGGCATGTTATAGATATTATGTCATTTGAATGTCAAAGTTGCCCCCAAGCCTTTACTCCAGACTAAATATCCCTGGTTCCTTCAAATGACCTACATGTGAGGCAGATCTTTCAACACCCTGGTTGTCTTCTTCTGGATGCTCCGCCAGTTACCCATGTCCTTCTTAAATAGGGTGGCCAGAACTGAACACAAACGCTCTAGATGTTGTCCGACCAAGGTAGAGAACAGAAGAATCATTGCTTCCCCAGTCCTGGACATTGCATCTTTTCATCATGTGGTCTGAGATCTCATTTATTTTTCTGAGAGGGGAAGGAAGGGCAGTTGGGGTTAAGTGACTTATCCAAGGTCACACGGCTAGTAAGTGTTAAGTGTCTGAGGACAGATTTGAACTCAGGTCCTCCAGACTCCAGGTCTGGAGCTCTATTTACTGTGCCACCTTGCCACCCTGATCTCATTTATTTTTTAGTTGTTATCACACTGAGCTTACACACCATTCAAACCTCCAGATCTCATCCAGACAAACTGCTATTCAGCCACACTTCCCCTATGTTGAATGTGTAAAACTGATTTCTTGGACCCAGACTCAAATATCAGACTATTCACATGCATGTATTGCTACTCAAATTCATCTTAGATTTAGTTCAAGGGCAAGATCCCTTCGGATCCTGATTATCATCCAGAATGCTGGCTCATGTGAACATGTCTTCTATGTCTTTTCCTGAGTCATTGATGAAACATGTTAAGTAGCACGGGACCAAACACATATCCTTGGGGCTAGTCACTAGAGAGAGAGAAACCTTCTACACTGACACCAAACCACTGATGACTACACTGGGTCAGACCATCCAACCAATTCTGAATCCAGTTCATTGTATTCTTGAGTGACCCCTCCCTCTCCCTTCATTATTCCAAAGGGGGTCTTGTCTGGTTATGTGGTCTCTGACTAGATGGTCTCTGTTTCTGTTCAGCTCTGAGATCAGTCAGTAATTCAGCCAATAAGCATTTATTAATTGTCTACTACGCGGCATACAAAGAAAGGTACAAGATAGTCTTTGCCTTTGAAGAGCTGGAAATCTTGGGGAGATACACAATAATGAGAAAGACAATAAACAAGCAAATATTCAGACAAACTGTATATAGGATAAATAGGAAATAATTAATAAAAGGAAGGCTTTAAAGAAGAATGAAGAGGGATCGGGAAAGGCTTCCTTCTTTGCTTCTGTAAATGTTAGCACTGGGAAGGATGTTAGGAAACTGGGCTGGCCAAGAAGGTCTGGTAGGTGCAGGGATGGGGTGAAATATATGGGGGGAGGGGCAGAGGAAGAGGGATGTCTAGAGTAGCAATAAAAGTCATGGGAATAGGGGAGGAATCTCCTTGTGGGGGGTAATGAGAGGCTGTGGATGGAAGAATTTCTGAGGAACATACACGGGAGTCTGATGGGGGAGGAGAAGAGAAACCTGGATGCTCTCACCAGTCTCTGTCCCTCCCCCATGGCTGAGTTTGCAGCCCCCTTTCAAGCCAACAATTTTCTCCCTCTTGTTGAAGAGGTTGTGCTGGAGAAGGGAGTCTCCATGGCAACCTAGGATGCCCAGCAACAAGTCTGAGGCCAGGCCACGTGACTGCGGATGAACTAATCAGATGTCTCCTGAAAGGAGGTCAGCGGGAGCCAAAGTCCCCAATGCTCTCAGCACAGCCTTGGGGCTAATTACCGTAATTGCTGGTGTAGGGCTCCTGGGGTGGAAGTGAGGGGGGACCCCGCTGGGCGACTGTTCAGGGACCTGATTCATAGGACCATCAAGGAAGCCTGAGTTTCTCTGTGCTGAAGGCACAATCTACCTTCCTGGGGCCCATCACTCAGACAGTCAGAAAGTCACAGACTGCTGGAGATGAAAAGAATTTTATTGCCCATTTTTCCAACCCCCTCATTTTCCAGATGTGGAAACTGAGGCCCAGGGAGGGAAAGCCATCTTCAATAAGCCACACAGTTAGTAAGTGGCTTAACTGGGTTGGACTCAGCTCCTCTGAGTCCCCTGAGGGCTACAGTTTGGCATAGTGGAAAAGGCACTGGATTTAAAGTCAGAGGATGTGGGTTCGAATCCCACCTTTGTTACTTATTATCCATGTATCCATTCTCCTCTCCAGGTTGTAATTGGATTAGATGAGCTCTGAGGCCTACTTAAGTTATGAATCTTGTGATCTGAAGACTCCAATGTTTTCTGTACCATAACACAATTCAGAATCTCAGCGTGAGAAGGGATCTCATTGGCTGTCTAATTCAGCTTCTATCCACTTCCACCCTCTCTATGACATATCCAACAAGTGGTTATCTGGTCATTCCACCCCCACAAGGAAGGGTGAACTCATTGCATCTGGAGGCAACTGTTTCCCCTTTGGAATAGCTCTCACTGTCAGAAAGTTTGGTCTTAATCTATCTCTGCAATTTTCATGGCCCATCGTTCCAACCTCTTGAGCCAAGATTAAGTGGAGGCTCTGTGGTGCACTGAAAGGTAGATTGGGTTTAGAGTCAACCCCAGTCCTGTCATTTGCTAGCCTTTGGACCTCAGGCAAGTCACTGAATCTCTCTAGGTCTCAGTTTCCTCATTTGAAAAAAAAATTGAAGCTTTGGTTGAGATAACCACTAAGATTCCTTCTGGCTCTAAATCTATGATCTTGTGTGTTGTTCCACATGACAGCCCTTCAAACTCTTGACAGAAGTCTATATCCTCCCTAAGTCTTTTCTTCTCTATGTTCAATATCCCCAATTCCTTCCAGTGATCCTTTTACGATCTGATCTCAAGACCCTTCTCCATCCTAGTGGCCCCCTTCTGGACACTGCTCAGCTTATCAATGTCCTTTCTAAAATGATCTTCCAGAACTGAACACAATATTTCAAATGTGGTCCAACCAGGGCAGAATATAATAGAACTGGGGTGGCTAGGTGGCACAGTGAATAGAGCACCGGCCTTGGAGTTAGGAGGACCTGAGTTCAAATCCGGCCTCAGACACTTAACACTTAGTAGCCCTGTGACCTTGGGTAAGTCACTTAACCCTAATTGCCTTACCTTCCTCCTTGCAAAAAGCAAAAAACAATATAATAGAACTACTGATTCTCAAATCCTCAATGCTATGCCTCCCTTAATTGAACCTATGATCTCACAGCTGTTTTTAGCTGAACAACTTTCTAACCCAGTTCTCATCCAGAGAGGTACTCCTTCTAACCATTCAGATCACATTCCATCCATGCCCACTCATCCCACATGCATCTCATGTGTTTTCCTATAAATCTAGTACTCTTGATACTATGTGGAGGTCAATGGGTCCAAATGGGCAGTCCATTTATTATCTCTGGCTCTTGTGTTGCAATTAATCCATCTTTTTCCACCAGTAATACATCTTTCTGATAATAAATTTTAACTTGTTTCTCTTGTACAAGCCTTCATTTGTTATGCACTGCAACCTGCTCTGTGTCCCTCTCAAATTGCCCTTCAGGTGACCCTCAACTTCATCTTCAAACACTGATCTTTTAGTATTCACTCACATGAGAAGAAGAGTTGTTTAAAAGATGAGTTTTTCTTCAGGAAGAAGCTTGGGGACACTATAATAAGCATATTATAAAGACAGGTAGACTAATAATACCATGAATAGAACTCTGAGTGGGCCCAACCATTCTGCAAAGCAGTTTGTGTATCTAAGTAACAAATTATAATAATGTGCATATGGACATAAACATCAATTTGTTTATAATGCAGTTTAACATCCCTTATTTCATTTGATACAGTTATTTAAGTATTATAATTTTACTTTTACAGATGAATTAACTGAGGTTTAGAGAAGTGATTATATCTAAAGGATGTGTAGAATAGAACTAGATGCTCACTAAGACCCTTTCCATTGCTAACACTCTATGTTGCATGTTCTAAGATTGTTTCTAACGCTGTATATTCTGTAGCTTTTCCCAAAATTACAAAGTGAATTAATGGATAATTCAGGATTAGAATCCAAGTCTCTTCAATCTCTAGCCAAGAATCTTTTCTTTGCACCATCATTTTCGGTTGAGAATGGCTTCCTTTTGGTAGAACTTCATGGTTCTTGTGATTTGTTCATTCTTGGGCTGTGGAAAGACAGGAACACTTATATATTGTTTGTGGAGCATGAATTGGTCCAATCATTCAAGAAAGCAATTTGGAATTACCCTAAGAAAGCGACTAAAATGTCACTACCCTGTGACCCTGTGATTTCACTGCTAAGCATATACCCTAAGGAGAAAGCAAAAAAGTCCCCTATACAATATACACACATATACATGTATGTGTATATATATGTGTGTGCACATATATACATGTGTGTATGTATACACACATGCTTTTATAGTAGAAAAAACTGGAAATAAACCTCCAACAATTAAGGAATGGCTAAATGAATTGTGATATTTAAATATAACAGAACGCACACAGGGTGAGCATTCACATGGTGGTCCAAAAAAGTGATACAAGGACACTATCAAGGTCTCTCTCAAGACCTTTGGAATTCATTGTGTGACATGGGAGATGCCGGCACAGAACTGTTCAGCATGGTGTGCCCACATCAGAAAAGGTGCTGTGCTCTACAAGCAAAGCAGAATTGAAGCCATTCAAAGGAAATGCAAGATGTGCAGATTTGGAGATTCCACCCCAAATGTTCACAATGGACTATTCATGCCCGATCTGTGGTAGAGCATTCCGAGCTCCTATTGGTCTGATCAGCCAGTCAGACACATTGAAACTTAACTTTAGTATAATGATGTCCTTTTGGTCCTCTTCAAGAACGAAGGACAACAACCAGTAACAGAACATTACCCTGCCATAAGAAACCACAAATATGAAGAACTCTAAGAAGCTCAAGAAGACTTATATGAACTGATGCAGGGAACTAAGAAGCAGGAAAACAACATACACAATGACTTCAAAGTGTTAAGAACAAAAATATTTGAAACAGTGCTGTGTAATGTAATGATCAAGCTTGACCCTGAATAAGAGATAAGAAAATGCATCCCTTCCCCTTTCCCTCTTTGCAGAGCTGGGGGACTAGGAATATGGAACACTGCACATAGTCAGACTCAGTTGATGTATTGGTTAGTTTAGCTGCACTACTTTTCCGCTCTTTATTTTTATCTTTGTTATAAGGAATGACTTTTGGAGTAGGGGAGGGCTATATTTGGGAATGAAGGCAATACAAAAAGAAAAGACATCAAGTTTTTTTTTTAATGAAAGATCCTGAACACATTTTGGAAAGTAAATCTGAAAAAAAAATGATACTTGATTCACTTCAGAAACCCAAATTCTGGTTTACTAATTTCATGTTCTCAACTGATTCCTTGCATTTATTAATTTAGAGCTGGAATGGATCTTAGATTCATATCTTCCAACAGAAGTAGAATGTACCTAAGGATCTGGTGGAGCCTGCTCAAAACAGCTCTCAGAAGCCAATTCTTATATTTTCAGCGTGAGCATTCACCCCTTAGAAATCGACAAATGCTAAAAAAAATCAAGATTTGGTTTATTGTTTTATTGATTATTTAGTCTTAAGAAAGTGATAGAGAAAATGTTAAGAACACAAATGTAAAAGTATTAAAAACAAATGAAAGATCTGCTTGCTCTTTAGGGCCATCATAGCTTTCGAGAGTCTCTGGCTTTTATGATAAGAATAAGTGAAGTAAGGGGCGACTAGGTGGCGCAGTGAGTAGAGCACCGGCCCTGGAGTCAGGAGTACCTGAGTTCAAATCCGGCCTCAGACACTTAACACAAAAACTAGCCGTGTGACCTTGGGCAAGTCACTTAACCCCAACTGCCCTCAAAAAAAAAAAAAGAATAAGTGAAGTTACAGTGTAGAGGGATGATGATAATTATAGTGATGATGATGATGAACACTCAAACTTCTATTGCACTTTAAGTTTGTCCAAGCACTTTTCTGAAGACAATCCTGTGAGTTAAGTGATGCAAAAATGATGATTACCTTCATCTTATAGTAGAAAACAGCCAAAGACAGGGATTTCAATGTGGAAGGACTTTGGAAATCAGCTAATCCGACTTCTCATCTTGCAGGTGATAAAGCTGAGGGTTAGGGAGGTTAAATGACTTGACCAAGGTCACGGAGCCAGTAAGCAGATGGACTATGAGCCCAGGTCCTCTGACTCAGAATACACTGGTCTTTCCATTATACCCCATTACACTTTATAGCCTCCCATCCCCACCACTAGTTGACTGCGTGACCATGAACAAGTCCCTTCATCTGTCTAGCTTTGGTTGTTCAGCTGCCAGTAGAAATACAAGCAACCATTCAGACTATCCCCCTGGGACTGTTGGAAGCATCGGAAGGGAGCAGACATGGGGAGATGCTTTGCAAAGTATCATAGAATCATGGAAATTAGAGCTAGAAGAACTCTGAGATCACTCAGTCCAATTCTCTCATCTTATCAATGGAAAAAAAATTAGTCTCAGAAAGGTCAAGAGATTAATTTAAGATGACACAGGAAGTAAATAGTGTCATCATCAACAAAATTTTCCTTATTGATGACAGTCGTGGTTTTCAGATACTTTGGTCTCAGCATACCTTTACATTCTTAAAAATGATTGAGAACTCCTCAAAGAGCTTCTGTTTATGTGTGTACTATTTATCGATATTTGCCATATTAGAAACCAAAATGTCTTAGTAGTATTATGAAAATAGTTTTGACCTTACAGGCACCCTGAAAGGGTCTTGGGGACTCCCACATTTTGGTAACTGCTAAGATACAGTGTACAGGGCCCCACGTGAGGTACTGGGAACAAAGAAAGGTAAGACCTGTTCTCTTTCTCACAGGCACCTGCAGCCTACTTGTGGGGCTTGAGTGGTATTATTATTAATCAAACACCAGAGAGGGGGAGAGATGGAAGATCACAGCAAACTCATTTAATCTTCCACAATCAGGCTCAGGTAGAGAAGGGCTGTTGTGTGCATGTGTCCCTCTTTTCTGGATGGCTGAGTCAATTAATCTCCTCCTAGGCAGCCAACGGGTTGAGTTTCTGGAAACAGGGCAGGTGTGTAAAATGTAACCTCATTTCCTTAATCCCCTAGGGCTACAAATCCTGACCTGAAAGCAACAACAGCGTAGAGCTCTCCTGTTCAGGTGGGCCAGGGCCACCATCTGTGCACTCTGGATTCATAAATGTTCCTAATAGCTACAGAGACAACATCTCTATAGCAACAAGGATGAAGGGGGGGGGATGTCTGGATGTGAGCAAGAGAAACTGAGGATGTGTGTTTGGGGTGGGGGGATACAGGACCCTTATTTTTTAGATTGTTTATATGGAAAAATGTACTATTAATTAATACTCACCACTTACCAGTGGCAATAATGGCAGCTCTCATGAGCGTAAGGGAATCTAACCTAGTAGATTTGTGTCTCAAAACCGAGTTCTGTTTGCTTTCTAAACAGATTGCCAAACCCAGGGAGCCTCAAGAGTAAAACAAAAGGTGCCAGTTTTAAAACATCCTGAGCCTCTTTTTCTTTTCTTCTCTTTTATTTTTTTTGAGGAAGAAAGGCAAAGCAATTGGGGTTAAGTGACTTGCCCAAGGTCACACAGCTAGTTTTAGTGTCAAGTATCTATGGTTGGATTTGAACTCAGATCCTCCTGACTCCAGGGCCCATGTTCTATTCACTGCACCACCTAGCTGCCCCCAAACTCTTTTTCTTCATGAAAGTTTGAAAATTCCACCATGGTAATAATAATGATGGTGGTAATGGTATTGGTAATAACAGTTCACATTTCTCTAGTAAGTTAAGGTTTACAAAACTCTTCACTTGTGGTCCCTGACTTGAGGTCATTTTGGGGAGAGAGTAGCATCCCTCCACCTTTGTCAGAAGACAATCCCTAGTCTCATTGGAAGTGCAACTCAGGTGCCCTCTGCCACATCAGGCATTTCTTGATCCCTACCCCCTCAGCCTTCCATTGGCATAACTCTCTCCCTCTTGAAATTATTTTGTATTTACTTTTTTCAGTCATGTTCTATCTCCCCGAGTAGAAAGTAAGTTCATTCAAGGTAGGCACTGTTTGCTTTATTTTTTACTTTGCATATATACAGTTCCTTGAACACAGCAAGTCCTTAATGACTGTCTGTTGAATTAAATAGAATGGAATTTTAAAAAGAAGACAATTGCTTATATTTAAAGGAAAGACACTTGGACTTGGAGACAGAAGATTTGAGTTCATATGTAAGTTTTGCCACTTGCTAGCTGTTTGACCTTGAACAAGTCACTTATCTCTTCTGAGCCTCTGATTCTCTACAATGAAGTAACACAATCCTTATGCTCCCTATCTCATAGGACTGAGTATCAAAGGAGATAACAGATGTATAGGGCTTTGTAAATGGGAAAATGCTACATAAATGTGACCTTTTCATAGACTTTGCAGAAGCCCACACAGATGACTGAGGTTAAAGCAGCTTAATGTGGTAGAAAGGACACTGAATATGCAGTCTCAGGAGCTGGGTGTGAATCCCATATATGGCCTTTAATTTTAGTGTGATCATTCAGGGCAGACCACTTCCCTTTCAACCTTAATTTTTTCCTTTGTAAAATGAGGAGGCCAGGCCACTAAATGACCTCCAAAACCTCTGCCGGGTCTAAATCTAATGATCTTCGGACTTAAGAGTATATTGTGATATGTTTCTGTAGGAGTCCACGGTGTAGCTGAAGTAGAGATAAGCAAAAAATGGAATTATTTGAGAAAGTCATTAAATTATTTATTTCCTTTGATCCACTGAGAATTTATAGAGTCCAAATGACAAAAGTAACTTTCTTAACATCATCCAGCAAGATAACGGAAGAACTGGTACTAGAACCAAAGTGTCCTGATTCCTTTTCCATGATTCCATGATAATCACTGTTGATTAGAAAATGCAAATTAAAACAACTTTGAGGTACCACCTTATACCTATCACCTTGCTGTGAAAAACAAACAAACATCAGGCAGAAAAGGGACACTTCTCACATGTTTAAGTCAACAAACATCTTATCAGGCACCTACTTTATGAAGGCACAACCTTCAAGAACTTAGTGTCACCTCCTTGCCATGATAAGGTATCAGAGGAAGATTTTAATAAAGCAGGAAGACAAGTAAATGAAAAACTATAACACAAAAGAGAATGTGACAAATGCCAAGGAGAGATAGAGGCAAAGGGTAATGATAAAACTGATCAGAGATGCTCTTGGCACCCTGTGCTCCTCCATATCTTTGCCCTGGCTGTCTCCCATGCCTGAAATGTTTTCCCTCTTCACCTCTACCTCTTAGCTTCCCTGGATTCCTCCAAGACTCTGTTTAAATGTCCTCTCCTTCAAAGGACCTTTCCTTGTCTCACCTCCTCATCCCTGCTTCTAATGCCTCCCCTCTGAGATTACCTTCCTTCTTCTCTGTATGTATCTTGAATGTACATACATATTTCCTTTGTTTTCCTCATCAGACCAGAACTCTTTGAGAACAAGAACAGTATTTTGCCTTTCTTTGTATCCCCAGCAAGTAGTACAGTGCCTAGCATATAGTAAGTTCTTAACAAATGTATTTTGACTGATTTAACTTGTAGTTGGGTTTGGGGTGAATAAAGGAAGGTTTCATGAAAGAGGTAGTATCTGAGGTGAACCTTGAAGGAAGAAAAAGGGAGTCTACCTGACAAGACAAACCCAGGAACTATATGAAGGCAATTATAAAACACTTTTCACAGAAATAAAGTCAGACATAAATGACTAGAAAAATATCGATTGCTCATGGATAGGCTGAGTCAGATAAAAGACAATTCTACCTAAATTAATCCATTTATTCAGTGCCATGCCAATCAAACTACCAAAATTATTTTGTAGATCTAGAAAAAAATAATAACAAAATTCATCTGGAAGAACAAAAGGTCAAGGATATCAAAGAAATCTATGAAAAAAATGTGAAGGAAAGTGGTCTAGCTGTACTAGTTCTCAAACTGCATTATTGAGCAGTAATCATCAAAACAACCTGGTACTGGCCAAGAAGTAGAGTGGTGGATCAGTGGCATAAATTAGGTACACAATACATCATGGTAAATGATCATCCTAATCTAGTATTTTATAAACTTAAGATGCAAGCTTTTGGAACAAAAACTCATTTTATGACAAAAATTGCTGGGAAAACTGGAAAACAGTATGACAGAAACTAGGTACAGACTAACATCCCACACCCTGTACCAAAATAAAGTCAAAATGGGTACATGGTTTAGACATAAAAGATGATGCCTTAAACAAATTAGGAGAATGTGGAATAATTTACTTGTCAGATCTATGAATAAGGGAAGAATTTAGGACCAAACAAGATATAAAGAGCATTATGGAATGCAAAATGGGTAATTTTGATTATATAAAATTAAAAAGATTTTGCACAAACAAGACCAATGCAACCAAAATTAGAAGGAAATCAGAAAATGGGGGGGAGAAGGGAATTTGCAAAAAGTATCTCTGATAAAGGCCTCATTTCTCAAATACATAGAGAACTGAGTTGAATTTATAAGAATATAAGTCATTTCCCAACTGATAAGTGGTCAAAGGATATGAACAGGGAGTTTTCAGACAAAGAAGTAAAAACTACCTATAGTCACATAAAAAAAATGCTCTAAATCACTGTTGACTAGAAAATGCAAATTAAAACAACTTTGAGGTACCACCTTATACCTATCAGATTTGTTAATATGACAAAAAAGGAAAATGATAAATGTTGGAAGTAATGTGGGAAAATTGAGACACAAATGTACTGTTGGTGGAGTTGTAAACTGATCCAACCATTCTGGAGAGCAATTGGGAACTATGGAATTATGCCCAAAGGGCTATAAAACTGTGCATACCCTTTGACCCAGAAATTCCACTGCTAGGTCTGTATCCCAAAGAGATTTTAAAAGTGGGGAGGACCTATTTGTACAAAAATATTTATAGCAGCTTTTTTGTGGTGGCTAAGAAATGGACATTGAAGGAATATCCATCAAATGGGGAAGGGCTAAACAAGTTGTGATATACAATTGTGATGGAATATTATTGTGCTATGAAAAATAACAAGCCAGATGGTTTCAGAAAAACCCAGAAAGATTTACATGAACGGATACAAAGTGAAATGTGCAGAAGCAGAATAACGTACACAGTAACAACAATATTGTACAATGAACTATGAACGACTCAGTTATTCTCAGCAATACAATAGTCCAAGCCATTCCCAAAAGACTCATGATGAAACATGCTGTCTACCTCAAGAGAAAGAACTGATGCTGTCTGAATACAGACAGAAGTAAACTATGATTTACTTTCTTTTTTTGTTTGTCTTCTTGTACAAAATGAATAATATGGGAATGTTTTACACGATTGCACATGTATAACCTACATCAGATTACTTTCTGCCTCAGGGAGGGAGAAGGGGAAGAAGGAAGGGAGGGATAGAATTTGCAACTCAAAGATTTTTTTTAATTTAAAATTGTTTTAACACATAATCAGGGGAAAATAAAATTAAAATTAAACAAGGAGAAAAAAGAAAGAAGGGAAAAATATCAAGTGACTAGAGTTAGGCTTGGGCTAAACATGAATACAGAAGGAAGCATGAAGAAAGTGAATGCAGAGTAGGCCAAATTGCCTAAAATACAGAGCATATGAGGAGCAGTAGTGTGTGGTGAGGTTGGAAAGATAATATGATCTCAGAATTGGAAAGGGACCTCAGAGGCTACCTAGGCTAAACTGTATCAGAACAAGAGTTCCTTTTTCAATATCTCCAACAATCAATCATTGAGTCTTTGTGAAGTTCTCCACTGAGGGAGAAGCTACCACTTCCTGAAGTAGTATATTCCACTTTGGGATAGCTCTCATTGTTAGGAAATTCTGCCTTATGCCAAACCCAAATCTACCTCTCTGAAACTTCCACCCTTTACTCCTTGTTCTATCTTCTGAGGCCAAGCAGAATATATATATTCAACCACGACAGACCTTCAAATACATGAAGACAACCATGATTTCCCTGCCCTGAGTCTTTTCTTCTCCAGAATAAACATTCCTACTTGCTTCAATCAATTCTTACATGGTATGATCTCAAGGTCCTTTCCCATAATGGCTGTCTTCCTCAAAATGCTCCCTAGAGTTTCCATGTCCATTCTAAACCATGGTGCCTCGAGGTGAATTCAAAGGCCCAAATGTGATCTGTCCAAGGTAGAATCCACTGGAACTATCCCCTGACTACCTAGCCCTAACTACCATGCCTCTTAATGTAACCAAGAATTGAACTAACTTTTAGCTGTCATATCATCCTATGGAGTCACAATGAGATTGCAGCCTACTCAAACTCCCAGAAATTTTTCAGATGGACTACTGCTGCCTATTCACTCCTCTATGATCTTGTACTTATAAAGTTGACATTTTGACCCCAAGTGAAAAATGTTATATTTATCCCTATTAAAGTTCATCTTGAGTGGCAGTATTGTATAGTGAATAGTACTGAATCTGGGAGGAACCATACTAGTTAGTTCTGTGACCATGGGCAAGTCACCTAACCTCACTAAGACTATAATTTATAGACACATGGCAATCTGCATTAGGGAAAGGAATTCACAGGTCTTTAATATATTGGTATAAATTTTATCTTAACAGACTTAGCCTAACATTGACTTTTGAGACTTTTTTTGGATGCTAACTCTGTTACCTAGACTGTTAGATCTTCTCCCTAGCTTTTGTCATCTACAAATCTTATCAAATGACTTCATCCAAGTCACTGATAAAAATGTTAAAAGGCACAGAGTCAAGTACAATTCCTTCAGGTTCATCACTAGAGAACTCCTTCCAAATTGAGGCAGACTCATTAATGACTATTTTTATGATCCAATCATTCAATCAGTTTTAAATCCACTTTAATTGCACTATCTGAGACTGGATCAAAGGAAAAGACAATGAGGAAAGTTGTTGAGGGGATCTGAAATTTGAAGTTGGGAGAAGAGGGCACTTCTTACAGATGGTCTCAATTTTCATAGTAAAGTATGATATGAGGTCCTCTGCTAAAAGGTTAGGAAAAGTGATGATGTAGATCAGTGATGTCAAATTTAAATAGAAACAGAACTACTAAACATATATAAGGATGCCTATGGGATGTATATTAACTTAAACAACTATATGTTTTCTACATAGTTTTGCTCTATTCTATTTTCATCTATTTTGTTAAGTATTTCCCAATTACACTTTAATCTGGTTTGGATCTCACTCAGAAATATTGGGGGCCTTGCGTTTGACGCTTCAGATGCTGATGACTTGAGGTAGAAGGTAAGGTTTGGAACAGACATTGTGAGAAGTATAACAATGTTACAAGCAGGGAAGGATAAAAAGGATTGATGTGACCCAAGGAGGACTCAGTTGAGATAAGATTTTTTCATAAACCATAACTTTCACTAATTTTTTTAAAATTTTGCCAGGAATCTAAGCCAAGTTCATTGGCCTATTTGTTTATGCATTTCATTCTCTTCCCTTTTTTGAAAAATTACATTTGCCCTTCTCCAATTCTGTAGCCCTTCTCTTATTCTCCACAGTCTTCCAAACTGACTAAGAGTGACTTAGTAATCATATTCACCAGTGCTTTCAGTATCCTGAGATATACTTCATTCCATTCTGGTGACTTAAACTCATCACAGATAACTTAGGCACTCTCTTATTATTGGGCTGGACCCAGACTAGGAAGCCATGGAGGTTAGTGCATGCAACTACAAACACCTCATTTAATCTCTCTGGGTCTTAGTTTCTTCATCTGTAAAAATGAGGGTGCTTGACCAGCTTTTAAGGTTCTAAGTTCTAGGGAATATATCGGCTCATTATCACTATGAAGGGACCTGGATAGACCACATCTAGAGTATTGTGTTCAGCTCTGGGTACCACATTTCAGGAAGGGCTTTGCTAAGACTTAGTGTATCCAAGAGGAAGGTCACCAGGATCGTTAAGGGATTCAATATGATGCCATATAAAGACTGGTTGAAGTAATTGGAAAGAGAAGGTTTAGGGAACACAGAACAACTATCTTTGAGTATTTGAAGGGCCATCAAGTGAAAGAATGATTGGACTTGCTCTCTTAACCTTAAAGGGATCAAGGTAGGAGCAAAGGATGGAAATTGCAGTGAGAGAGATTTAGGCTTGATGTCAAAAAGAACCTCCTAATACTTAGAGCTATTCCAAAGTCGTATGAGCTACCAGAGTACAGTAATAAAAGACCTTTACAAGATCTTCAAGCAAACACTGGATAATGGACACAATGTAATGAAATTCTTGTTTGTGTATGGATCAGGCAAGATTTCCTTTCCATCTTTGAGTATCTATGATGCTTATATCACTTTGTGCTACAGTGTAAAGGATGCATTAGGGAGCTGAGAAAACTAGAGCCTGGAAGATTGGTCAGGGAGGTATTACAATAATCTAGGTGAAAAGAAATGACAGCCTTTAGCAGAGCAGTTGCTATAGGAATAAAAGGAGTGGAGGGACCAATGAGAGAGATGTTGCAGGGGTAGAAAGGACACGTCTTGGCAACGGATTGGCTATGTGGGAATGAGAAAGGAAAGAATGATGAAATCCTGAGCCCATGAGAAGAACAATTCACATTTTTATAACGATTTCGGGTTTACAAAGCGCTTTCCTCCGTACAATTTTGTGAGGTCGATAGGGCAAGTACTATTATCCAAGATTTTCAAATAAAGACATTGAGGCTATAGAAGACAAGTGACTTGCCCAGAATCACATGATGTCAAAATAAAAAGGACCTTAGAGATTGAATTTAACCTCCTCATTTTATAGATGAGGAAATTGAGTCCTAGAAGAGGAATGGGTTTGTGCAAGGTTACAGTAGCAGAGAACTTCATTGAAGCATATGGGGTTAGAGGAGAGGGCCTGGAGGTTTCCTACTAGTCCACGGTATCTCTACTTCCAGACTTAAAAAAAAAGACTGGCTCCTGAAACTCCCCTGGGAGGAAGCCACCAGAGAGCCATCTCTACAAGCTCAAAATCCTATGATCTTCATAGGACCGGTGGAGAGCTGTCAGATGCCCAGAATGGCTTTGCTTTCCGCGCTTCCCCAGATTCCCAAGGCAGCTGACAGCTGGAGTGATGGGGAGGAAAGTAAAGGGGAGCACCGGGAGACAAAGGTGACTGCCTGCGCCTGCGCCAGGCACGCCCTAGCCACCAAAGGAAAGGGTTGAAAGAATGGGACGTTCAGGGACCAAACCAAGCGCCCCCTAACCCCTGCTCCCCCTGGCGAAGTACAGACCACCCTTCCCCCACCCTCCTTGTTTCCCCAACGTTCAGCCAGTAGCTTTCTTCTATTCTGAAAAGGAAGCTACTTTCTATGATGTAATCTGAGAAGTTGAGCTCCGAAAGAGGGTCCGATTGGCCAAATCAATAATCCCCTCCCAGCGACTCCACCTTCCCTTCTCCCTCCTCCCTTACCCAAGGGCTATAAAAGAGCTGAGCCAGGGACCTGGATGCTTTCTACACCAGGATCTGCTGGCGAAGTTCTGAAGGAGATGAGCGTATGTGTGAGGGGAAGGGAGCCAAGGGTGGGGGGTGCAGGAAAGGGAGCAAAAAGAGAGATGGGTGGAGAAGGATTGAAGAGACCATGGGGTGCGGGTGCCAAGACAACAAAGGAGGATCTAAGATGTTGACAGGTGCTTGGGATAAGACCACCTGGGAGGGTGCCTGCTGGGAGTCCTTAGGAATAGCGAAGCACCTATACTAGCGGTGTAGAACAGACTCCAGCCTAGTCCCAGGATGGCTCCGCGCTGGGGTATGGAGGCTAGGAAGTGAAAAGAAACTCGGAGGTGAGCAGTCTGCAGGTAAGGGTCCCGCTCATTAAGGGAAAGAAATGGTCTTGATTTGGCTCTAAAGCATTGCCACGGGGTCTTGCCGGTCCATTTCAAACAGGGTGCGGGGGAGGGGAGAGGAGAATCTTGGGTGGTGAGAAATGGAGCCGCAGAGTGGAGGGGGTTGGAGGGAGGCTTCAGAACTGGGGTCCGAACAATTCCAAGTTCAGAGAGCTGCTCTGGGCTGTGCCGGGCTCTCCCAGGAAAAGGGCAGGGGACTGTACACACAGGGGAGCTGTCAGAGGAGCAGAGCGCTTCAGCACTGGCGGTCGGAGAGCTCCCCGCCTTCAAACTGATCTGCGGTGAAGCAAGATTCTTCAGCAAAGAACGTTGTAAGGCAGTTTCCAGCAGAAGTGAGCAGAGCGCTTCAGAACCGGGCTTCCGGACAGTTCGCAGTCCCGAGACTGCCTGAACCCAGCTCTTTAGCCTGTTCATCCCCACCCACTGGGTAGGCGGGGCCGGGATAAAGGGCGGGGCGGGGCGGGGTTGGGGGAAAGAGTTCCTGCACCTAGGACCAAAGTAGCTTTTCTAGTAGAACTGAAGGATTCTACGATCTTCTGGTTAGTTGCGCTGAGCCAGAGGGAGGAGGAGAGGGACAGGGACATCAGTTGTTATTCCCATCTGCTAGAAGCGGACCTAAAAAAGTTAATCTCCCACACTCCCCTACCAGTCTAGAGAGCAGAGCTCAAGTTTCCAGGGTAAACTCTCGCTAAATTCAAGACTCAGGTTGAGGAAAATGGTGCTGTTTGAGGCTCTGGGAACCAAGGAGCTACTGAACCTGAGTAGGAGTGAGGGCTAAACGTGTATGCGGGGGTTTTATAGATGCTGAGCCCTTCATCCCTCACCCCTTCTGTCAATGCCAGAAGTATGCTTCTATGCAGAACCAGAACAGAGTCCGATTGTTTGAACAACTAAGCCTGTCAAGCAGGAACCGTCTAATCTAACTGGGGTGCCCACTGCAGGTTCCAGGAGAGAGCTAGTTGACCTTCGGGCAACAGGAGCAAGGGGGACCGCAATGCCCACTAGGTAAGCCCAACTAGTTTTTGTCTTTTTTCTTTTCGTTTGTTTGGTCAATCTACGTGCCTGGCGCCCCCTGCGACAACCAGGGTTAGCTCAAGTACATCTTACCCGACAATTTTGGGTGAGCTTCGGGTAGCCTTTGGGACACAAGGCAGAGAAAATCCTTGGGGCTCAGTTTCTTTGTTTGATAATGCAAGGGAAAGAACAATGAATTTGAAACAAAGGACTCAAATTTAATCTTGACCTTTTTTTTTAACTTCCTCTGTCTTTCTAGACCTCAATTTCCTCCAATGTAAAATTAGTTTAGACTGGATGATCTCTAAATTTAGCAACTAAATGGGGAAAGTGAGAAGATAAAAGATGTCTCCAGGTTCTCCTTTCTCCCCTTTCCCACAACCCTTCTCCAAGAGCCCTCTGCTTTCTTCAACCTATAAAAATGGAGGTAAACGAGGCTGCATGGGGAGCAGTTCTCATTTCATGGAATGGCAAAGTGCACTACAGGGGAGCCCTTGACTGGACACCCAATGGTAGTATCACCACCCAATTCCACATCCCGTATTTGGTTTTCATTGGGCAATGAACCCTTTCTCCACATCTCAGTTTGATTTCTTGGGAGAGGGTCTTTGGCCCTTCCAATTTTCTGTACCTAGAACCAAGAAAGTCCCTACTCCTATAACCCCTTCTCTCCATCCAACAATGAGAAGGCCAGAACAAAGCTGAACTTGCCCCTGACTCTTCTTCCCCCTTCCTCCAGACCATGCACCACAAAAACCATGGGATAAGGACCAATGCTAAAGATTACACCAAGGGAGACATGAGCAGCACCTGCATTCAGGTATTCAGTTCTAATGACTCTAAGAGATCTGAACCATACAGGTCTGCAGAGGTGGGGACTTGTTTAGAATTAGTCAGTCAATCAACTAGCTTTTAAGTGCTTACTAAATTACAGATACTCTGATAAGCACTGGGAATACAAATACTAATAGAAAGACAGCCCCTGCCCTCAAGGAGCCTACATTACTATGAGGAAAAACAACACATAAAAGGAAGCAGAAAGGGGGGAGGGAGATAAGGTTATCCACTGTGGAGACATGATACAGAAAGTTCCAAATACAACCTGGAGAGGAATGAGATGTGGCTAACCTAGGTGCTCTCCTTAAATGGAGGTTCTAGGAGAAGCCATCCAATCATAAGGAGAGGTTGAAGAGGGAAAAGGGTCTTCTAATTTGTGGATTTCAGGGCTGGAATGAGATTAGATCTTTCCAGGATTTCATGCTCTCATTTTCTTGGGGGAGGGGGTGAAGGGAGAGAGCAAATGGATCTCTCATCCTTAGTACCCCAGACAGGGGTTGTTAGGAGTCAGGCTGATGTTAGGAGTTGAGCTTCTGAAGATGCCCCATACTTCCCTTTATCCTACTTCAGCCCTGAGCACAGGCTCCTCCAGTCTCACAAAGGTTAGGTTAATGATCAAAAGATCACAGGTTTAGAGCTGGAAGGGACCTTGAAGGCCATTTGAATCCAATATGACAAATTAGGAAACTGAGATAGAGAGAGCATAAGTGACTTTTCCAGAGTTACCAATGTCTGAGGTGAGATTTGAACCCAGATCTCCAGGCTCTAAGTCCAGTGCTCAATCTGCCAAACTGCTCTCTAAATGAGAGGGGCCTTGGGAAACAGAGGGAGACAGAGGCGTACAGAGACACTTTGTGCACCTATACCCAGGAAAAACCAAAGCATATATTGGGTACCAAGGAATACAACAGTGTGCATGGAGAACACAGTGTACCTGGATATATCTGAGCAGTAGAGATAGCAAACTCTGAGCTCCAAACCAGTATGTCCACCAAATCTCATCTTCTTTTCCCCACCCTGTCCCAACCAGGTATTTCCAGCTCCTTAGAACCAGCTCTAAAGGAGGCAGCACCACTCATCACTAGTCTGCTGGTCCAAGGAGATCCCTGATTGTCCTATGCCCCTCCTACCAAGAATGTCAGCTAGAGGAAGTGAAGGAGGAGACAGGTAAAGCCCTAGGAGGCTGAGAGTGGAAAGAAAAAACCCATGAAGGCTCAACACAGGGAGAACTGTGAGCTAAGTGTATACACATTAGCTTCTGTGTGCATCTCTTCACCAGCTAGCTGGAATCACATCCCTTACTCATCTCCCCTCCCCATCCAATTGGCTGGACCCTGGGAGGGACTGAATAGTGGTTTCATGGTTAAATGAGAAAATTTCTATAATCATAGGATTTAGAGCTAGAGCATCCTTAGGTTCACTTCTAGTCTCAGTTCTTTCCTCCATTTTACAGATAAGGAAACAGGTTCAAAGATCTGTCTAAGGTAACACAAGGAAGCAAAGTAGCAGGGGCAGGGCTTGAACGTAGGTCCTCTTAGAGGTACTCAGACTCTACATTTGAGAAACTGGTTAGCCTCATTTCATCATCATGTCAATGCTGGGATGTAGACAAAGCAGAGATTGCTGTTATTAATGACGATCATTTGCAAAGTCCTTTGCTTACAACACTCCCGTGAGTCAGGTAATTAAAGCACTGCCTTCATTTATAGAAAAAGAAATTGAGGATCAGAGAGGGTAGTTGACTGGAGGCCAGGACCTAGGCCCAGGCTCTGCTGACTCCAAATCTATTGTTCTTCCTACTATGCCCATAGTTCTTTACCTTGGGTTCATGAACTTGTCTTTTTAAAAAATTGTCTTGCTGTATTTCAGTATAATTGGTTTTCTTTTTTTTTTAATCCCGTGCATTTTATTTTATGCATTTAAAAACATGATTCTGAAAAGACAACAGTCTTTACCAAACTGCCACAGGGATATAGGACATAAAAAAAGGTATAAAAACCCTGCACTAAACAATAGCTACCCCTCCTCTCTATTTTACACAGGGAGAAACTGAGACCCAGAGATGTATAGTAACGTGCCTAAGAAAGTGACAGAGGCCAGGTCTCCAAGATCTTAATTGGATGCTCTTTCCAATTTCCATATTGCCTTTTTTTCCCTGTGCCATCCACATTCAGAGAACCTCAAAATGATTAATAATGGGTATCCTACCTCCTTTTTCTCTTCCATATTGGAGAGGAGGATATTGCTTTCTGTAGCTTCTAACAGTCTTAATTCTGAGCTCCAGAATAATTTTCCCTGCCATTAGAAGAAATAAGCAAAGGCCTCTATCTTGTCCTCTCTCCCACTATTCATTCTTTCTACTTCTCTCTTTCTCAAAATGAGCCTGGGAGATAGGATGGGAAAGCATTATTTTTCCTAGTTTTACTAATGGGGAAACAGGATCAGAAAAATGAAGCCACTTTTCCAGGGTCACCCACATCAAAGTGCAATGTGCTAAAGTTGGGAATTGAACCCAGGTCTTTTGGCCCTCAAGTTTAATAATAGTATAGAATAATGGAGTTGGAACCACTAGACCTTGGAGTCAGGAAAACTAGGCTTTAAATCCAGGCTCTGACACTTCCTGGCTGTGTGACAATAAGCAAGTCTTTGAATCTCACTTTTCTCATCAGCCAAATGGGGATGATAGTACCTAATTACTAATTCTTAAATAAGATAACGTGTAAAGCACTTTGCAGACTTTGAAGCTCAGTCATTATTATTAATTAAATGCCAATCGTCGTCATCATCATCATCATTTCCACTCTATCCCTTAGTATCTCATACATCTTTGCCCTTGTGTTATCTCCCGCTTCTAAACAGTGAGCCCTTTAAAATCAGTAACTGAGTGTTCTGGAGGCATGATCAATATTTGCTGAGTGAGTGGGTATTCACTGGCCAATGCACAGAGCTTGTGTCTCCTTCTGAGCTGTTCTCAGGACCTTCTGAAAGGAAGGCTTTGTTTAAAAAACAACAACCCAAGAAATAAAGATGAATGTTCTGCTCTCCAGCTTCATACCTTCTAGTGTTATGGGACCTATACTGGCTGAATCTTCTGCTGCTTTTGTTTAGATATGAAGTACCCAAGACAGACACTTAGAGATAAACAGGGAGATGAAATTAGCCTAAGGTAAGGGGGCCTTTAAATTCCACAGTGACCCCGCAGCCAACATTTCAAGTGATGACTTTCAAAGTGGTTTAAGAGCTAATGCCTCTCAGAGGAGGAGGAAGTCTCATAGTTCTCTTTTCCTGTCCATCTCTATCATTTCCTCTCCTATTTCCCTCTCTTCTACTTTCTTTTCTGTCTCTTTCTCCTTTCATGTCTGTCTCTCCTGTCTGCTTCTCACTCCTTCCTTTCTCTGTTAGTGTCTCTCTCCTGTCTCTTTTCTGTCAATCTTCTCTTTCCTTCCTCTCTCTGTCCATCTGTTTCTGTCCACTTCTTTCTTTCCTGTCTCTGCCTATTTGTCCCTCCCCTCTATCTCTCTATGATAAAGTTCATCCAATTGAATGTATACCCATATGTTTGCAGTTGCCATAGAAACCAGGTAGGAGAGTGTTTCCTTTCTGTGGGCTGTCTTTTTTTTCTCCCACTTCCAATCTGAGCTATAAGCTTTCAGAGAATATGCTGGAATCCCATCAACCAGGGAAATTTAACAGTATTCATTTCTATCTCCTCCATCTAAAACCTTCTCTCCTCCCACCCATCTCCATTTTTCTATTCTTTAATCTGTCCTCCCTTTATTACCAAACTTTTCCTTTAACAAACTGAAGTGAATACTTCTTCCACCCATCCTAATCACCACAGTCCTTTTTCAGTAGCATCTCTAAGGAGTGAACCTCAAGAACTGTTTCTCTCCATCATGCCAATTCAAGACAAATTTCATTGATCCCCAGTTCAGGCAATCTAGACTGTTAGACCATCAGGATGGCAATCACACTGTCATTCAGGGAGAGCTGAAGAGATATGCAGCCAGGAACAATATGGGTTTGTTTAAAAACAAATCCTATGGTGAAGAGTGGTCAGGGAGACTGATCACCTCTAGCAAAGGGATAAAAATTGAAAACTCCAAAGATATCCTGTAACCCAAATGTTTGGGAGGGAAATTATCTTTAAAAAGTGATAAAGAGTAAATACAGCTCTCATTTGTCTTAGGGTATGAAAAGGAACATTTCACTGAAGTGGGACTGACATCAGATATAAAATAGAATTCAGCCTCTTTTAAAATGAAGTGCAAGGCCTATAATACTCTATTCAATGAATAAATCTAGTATAGTAGAAAGGTTCTTGAACTAGCAGGTAAGAGCTAGAGTTTAGTGTTGATTTCTCATTGATCTCAATCTGTGACCTTAGTAAAATCACTTCTCTGTGTTTATTAGTTTTCACACCTGAAAACTGAAAGAATTAACCAGAATGAACACCAAGTTCAGCTCTCATATTCTATGTTCTAAGAACTCCCACCTTTCATTTTCCATGTCCCAAGGCCTTCCTAGTGCTCATTTTCTGTGTTCTTTGTTCTAAAACTGCTTCTAACCCTAATATTGATTGACTCTAGATTAGTATTTGGTCTTTTCCTTTAATGTCACAAAAACTCAAAGTAAAAGAGAAAAATCTAGCTACTGACTTTCCTTCCTCTCCAGACCACCTTTCTAATGACTTTTTATTTGCCTGTTGTACCACAGTTTTGGCCAGATGGAGAAAGACATGTTGATAAGAACACTTGACCTAGAGGTGAGAACAGGGGCTGGAACTGTCCAGATGCCATTGTTTGATTCTGTTGATAATGCTCCCCTAGATCAGGTGACAAGCTAATGGGGTTGTCTAAGGTGTGTGCACCCTAGTGCAGAACAGCCCTCAAGGCTCCTAATTTCCTCATCTCAGCCTTTTTAGAAAGCTAGCTACTGTCTGCTTGTCCATATGGTGCTTCTGAATGCAGATATTAGAAGTAGCTGTTTTTATAGCACATGGTGGGGGGAAGAGGGATTGGAAAATAGAAAGGGAGAGAATTGCTTTTTTCTTTTTTCCAGGAATGAACATGACAACTGAATTAAGATCCCATTTAGATAAATCACAATTTCAAAATAGAACCTTCTACATCTCTTTTCACCATTGACTGGCTGTGTGACCCTGAGTAAGTATTGGCTTTTTCCTCTTCCTAAGTATCAACTTCCTACTCTATGAGAGCTAGACCCAATGATTTCTAAAGGCCCTTCTAACTCCCACATTCTGCAATTCTATTAATGTTTCCCTATTCTGTCTTTTTAAAGTTTTATTGATGCTCTTCTCTTGCCCTATTCTTTCTCAGAAATTCAAGTTAAGGAAGAAAGATGATCAGGGGACAAAGGTCATCAACAATAATGACAATAATTATCATAGTAATTTATTTCTATGGTACTTTAAGATATCACAATATACCCAATAATCATATAGTTGCTTTAAGGTTTAAAAAGAGCTTTATATAAAATATCTCCTTTGACTCTGAAAACAGTTCTGTGGGGGAGAGACTAAAGACATTATTAGTCATATTTTACAGATGGGAAAGCTGAGGCTCAAAAGGGTTAAGTAAATTTGTTTATAGTTATATGGATCTCAAATCCATATCTTTCTTGACCCAAAGCCCAAGGTTCTTTCCACTATACCATAAGGCCTCATAGCATTCCTATGATGCAGGCAATCCACATGGTATTATTATCCTTATTTATAGATGAAAAACCTAAAGCTCAAGAGAAGGTAAGTGATTCTCCTTAGGTCACCCTCCTGAAAAAGGTTAGATTTGAAACAAATAGCAGAGAGCCCAGGTGGGGTGAAGAGACCCGCTAACAAAGGAGTCCCAATATGGCCTTCCCATAGGCTAGTTATAAGCAGAGGTTTACTGTACAGAGATATTTAAGGAAAAGAGATTGATTGGCTAAACAGCCAAAAACTGTTAAGCAGAACATTTCATCAGAGGCTTGATATTAATAATCAATCATATTTCTAAATCTGCAGCATGGGAATGCTGAAGACAACTTGGAAGCAGTGGCCAGAGATGGGAAACAAGGACATCAGTTTGGTTCCTAGCCAGTGAAGGAACTAAGCAGAACTTGAGAGCTAGGAATGCCTAGGAATGTACTGAATGTGTAATATCACCAAAGTGGGGGAGGGGAGTTGGAGGTGATGGCCAAAGAGAATCTAATTGAAGAATTAGTGCTATAACTAGTATCACCTAAACAAGGCTGGTGGGAAATGGGACTATAATAAAAGCTCCCATTCACTAGAACTATAAGGTTTACAGAACACTTTCCTTTCAGTGTCTCTGTATGTAGATAGTACAGGTATCATCACCATTTTACAGATGAGAAAATGGAGGCTCAGAGGGAAATGGCATGAAAAGTTCACATGACTGAGAAGTGACAAAGCCAGAATTTGAACCCAGGTTGCTGCTGAGCCCCAAATCCTACACTCTTTCTTCTGTACCTGGCTGGTCTGAGGCAATATTGGTCAAATGCTGTATGGAAGACTAGTGATTTTGTTGTTCTGATTTATGAAAAAGACAACAAAACACAGCCTACCTTACAGCGTGGACCCTATCCCACATCTACCCAAACTGGACGTGATGGGGCTGGCAGCTGGAGGAAGTGGGAGGTGACCTCAGTCTTATAAAGTCTAGCATCACTATGAGGGATGAAGGCAAGAACTCTGAGGAAGAATGAGGAAAGACATCGATTTCCAAAGAATTATAGGAATTCAATCTGGGTTCAAACCATGGCTTCAAAAATCCCCATTTAATCCAACCTGCTCATTTTTCAGAAAGAAGAATGAAGAGACAGAGGGGAGAATGTCAATGCCACAGAATCATAGAGCCAGAAGGCACCTCAGAAACCATCGGACCCAACTTATACATGACCAAGAATTCCCTCTACAATCTGCCTATCAGTCTCTGATTAAAGACTTCCACTCAGGGCAAACGCCCTTCCTTGAAAGGCAGCCCATTACATGTTGGTCTTATACCTTCCTGTCTTCTCCAACAGACTGAATTCCTTTTCTATCTTTAATCTTTGGTATTTCTCTACTCAAAGTGACCCAAAATCTCTTGACTGCCCAAACTGATGGCCTTTTCTCATTCCTCATCCTTCTTGACCTCTCCATAGCCTTTGGCCATTCTCAGCTCTCCTGGCTACTCCCTCTTCTCTGGGTTTTCATATTGCTGCTTTTTCTTGTTTCTCCTACATCTTTAACATGTTATCTTCCTTTACTGGTACATGATCCAGAGAGGGCCTCGTAAACCCCAAACCCCATCTCTTCTCTCTTTTTTTTCACTTTCTTGCCTATTAGATTGTGAGCTCCTTGAGAGCAGTGACTGTCTTGGATTTTTGTATATCCAGTAATTAGAATATTACCTAACACATAATAGGCACTTAATAAATGTTTATTAACTATGATTTCACTGGCTTCTTCTCAGTCATCTAGGTTTTGAGCTTAGCACACACTAGGCACTTAATTAATGCTTATTGGTTGATTTGTGGATCTCATTGTTAGGAAGTTTTTCATTTCTAATTTCTTTCTTATGTTTGTATGTACCAAAAATGATTACTATCACTTATTAAATGTCTGGTTATGGTCAGCACCATGCTAGACACTAGGAATACAAAGACAAAAATGAAACAAGCCCTGCTCTCAAGGACTTTACATTGTAGCAGGGGATATAACATGTACTCCCATAAGTAGATCCCAAATACATACAAATATATATTATATATTTGGAGGGGTGGCAGTCAGGAAAAGTCTTACGTAGGAGGTGGTACTTGAACTGAGCTTTGAAGGAGGCAGAAATGATGAAGGTATGCATTCTACTTGTGGGAGACACTGTGTAGAGACATGGAGACACAAGATATGAAATTATGAGTGAGAGACAACAAAGAAGTCCAGTTTGATTGAACCACAGAGGACAGGAAGGGGAGGAATGTGCAGTAAATGTAATAGGTGACAAAAACAAGAGTTAACATTTGAGCCTAGAGATAACAGGGAGCAACTGAGTTTATTGAGCAGAGGAGCTAACACGGTGGGACCTGTGCTTTAGGAAAAACCCGGGGGGTATCTGAATGGAGGATGAATTAGAATGAGGAAGACTTGAGGTAGAAGACCATGGCAACAGTATAGGCCAAAGGACCTGGGACAAAGATAGTGGTATGTGAATAAAGAGAAAGGGGTGGATACGACAGATAACACTCAGTTATTGCTTGGATGAGTGTGAAGAGAGAAAGTGACGAAGCAGGGATGAACCCAACAACACTCCTGAGAAATGCTCATCCAGATCCCACTTAAAAGATCTCTAGCATGGTGGAATCCACTACTTTTTAAAATAAAAATCTATCCCTTCCCTCTAACATATGAGGTAGATCTTTTATGGTAATTTTTTTGGAAGAATATGAACAAGAGTTGCACGGAAATGAGTAGGCATGGGTGAGACAGGAGGGAACTCCTGAAGCGATGGTATCACAGATCTAATTAAATATTCATGTAAACTTAAGTGTCAACAAAGCAATCCAATAATGTTCAATAAACCTGGGGGGGGGGGGAATCTATCCCTTCTACTGCCTCCCCTAATAAAAAACAAAACAAAACAAAACAATAACAACAAAATTGACGTCAAAAACATGAACAATCCAGCAAAACAAATTCCCATGTTGCCCATACCTGAAAAGGTATGTCTCCCTCTGCATTTTCAATTCAATTCAATAATCATCTATTAAGTGCCTACTCTGTGTCAGGCACTGTGCCAAGCACTGGAGATAACATAAAGAGGCAAAAGACAAGGAAGCTCCTCAAGGAGCTTACAAGCTAATGGAGACGACAACATGTGAACAAATATGTAAAGTGCAAACTATTTTGTTGAGTCATTTTTCAGTTATGTCTGACTCTTCGTGACCCTTGTTGGTGTTTCCTTGGCAAAGATACTGGAGTGGTTTGCCATTTCCTTCTCCAGCTCATCTTACAGATGAGTAAACTGAGGCAAACAGGATTAAGTGACTTACACAGGTTCACACAGCTAGTGTCTGAGGCCAGATCTGAACTCAAGAAGAGAAGTCTTCCTAACTCTAGACCTGGCACTCTATTCACTGCACCACCTAGCTCCCTGCAATGCAATCTATATAAAGGATAAATAGAAAAAAATTAAAAGAGGGAAAACACTGGAATTAAGAGAGGTTGGAGAGGGCTTCCTGTAGGAGGTGTGATTTTACTTGGGACTTAAAGAAAGCCAGGGAGGTCAGTAGTATGAGTGGAGGAGAGAGCATTTCAGGCATAGAGGACAGCCAGAGAAAATGCCTGGAGAAGGTAAATAAAATGTCTTGTTTTTGGAACAGCCAGGAGGCCAGTGTCACTAGACTGAAGAGTATGAGGTGAAGAGTAAGGCACAGGAAGACTGGAAAGGTAGGAGGGGACTAACTAGGTTATAAAGGGCATTGAATACCAAACAAACCATTTGGTATTTGATCCTGGAGACAATGGGAAGCCAATATAGTTTATTGATTGGGGATGGAGGGTGGGGTGGTGACACAATTGGACCTATGCTTTAGGAAAATAACTTTAATGGCTGAATGGAAAATGGACTAGAGTGAGAGCCTCAGTAAATACATATATATACATATACCTATACACACATGTATATGTAAAATAAATAATATACATATAATTATGTATATATTATGTAGTATTATTTTATTATATATATTAGTTGAAAATTTGAGGGACTGGGAGAATGGTATTGTCTTCTATAGTAATAGGGAAGGTAGAGAGTGGGGTTTCAGGGGGAAGGATAATGAGCTCTGTTTTAGACATATTGAGTTTAACCTGTCTACTGGACTTCAATTTTAGAGATGTCTGAGATGCAAGATTGGAAATCAGCACAAAGATTGGGGCAGGAAAGGTAGAGCTGAGAATCATCAATATAAAGATGATTATGAAATCCATGGAAGCTGATGAGATCACCTAGTGAAGTAGTACAGAGGAAGAAGAAAAGAGGACTCAGGATAGAAGCATGAGGGACACCTCAGAAGGCATGGTCTGCAGAAGGATCCAGCAAAGGACAGAGAGGAACAGTCAGAGAGGTAGCAAGAAAACCAGGAGAGAGAGGTGTACCAAAAATTTTGAGAGAAAACAATATCAAGTAGGAGTGATCAACAGTGCCAAAGGCTGTAGGGAGGTCAAGGAGAAAGAGGATGGAGAAAAGCTCATCAGATTTGGCAAATAAAATGTCATTAGTAACTGGTGGAGAGAGCAGTTTCAGTGGAATAATAAATCCAGAAGCCAGATTGTAAAAGGTTAAGAAGAGCATGAGAGAAAAGAAAGTGGAGGCATCTATTGTAGACGGCTTCTTTTTTTAAGGAGTTTAGCTACAAAGCAGAAGAGAAATAGAACTACAGTTAGGAGGGATCCAGTAAGGCTTTTTTTCAAGAAAAGGGAGACATGGGCATGTTGGTAGGCAGTAGGAAATAACACTAGTTAGGGAGAGAATAAAAATAAGTGAAAGAGTGGGGATGGCAGAAGGGACAATCTATTGGAGGAGAAAGCATGGAATAGAATCACTTGAACAAGGAGAGGAGTTAGCTTTGGTAAGAGATAAGGAAAGTTCATCATTTGAGACAGAGGTGAAGGAAAGAGTGGCCAAAGGCACCTGACTGATAGGAGATGAGAAAGAGGGAAGATGAAGGAGCACATGGCAAACAGCCTCAATTTTTTCCGTAAAATATGAGACAGGGTTCTCTGCTGAGAGAGTCAGAGAAAAGGAAACCATGGGAGGTTTGAGAAGGGATGAAAAAGTTTCAAATTAATCATTTCTCTAGCAAGAGGAGAGTGGCATGTTTCATTTCATCTTCAGTCTTGTGGGCTGCTGGTTTTGCATTGATCAAAATTCTCAAGTCTTTCAAAGTTTTTTCTCTAAAATGTAATCGAATAAATTGTTCTTATAATTCTGTTTACTTTGTTCTGTATCAGTTCATTGCAGTCTTCCCAGTTTTCTCTGAAACTGTCCGTTCTGTAATTTCTCGTGAAACAATAATATTCTATTACATTCACATATCATAATTTGTTAAGTCATTCCCCAATGGTCTACCTATTTAGTTTCCAATCTTTGTCTACTGCAAAAAAAAAAAGAAGTTGCCATAAATATTTTTTGTACACATAGGTTTTTTCTTCTTTCTTTGAGTTCTTTGGAATATAGCACTAGTAGTGGTACAGCTGGGTCAGACTTCCTTTCTTGTCTCACCATCATGGTCACCTTCCTTTGGAAATGCTTCAGCTTGTCCATGTCCTTTTAAGCCAAGTTGGTCACTGTATAGGAGAAGGATGTAGCTGAAGAAGGAAGTTATTGTGAAGGAGATTTAGAGGGTTTGGGAATTATGAAAAGCCAAAGATTATTGGGAGGGGGGAACAGAATATGGAAAGATTTTAGGATTTAAAGAAAAAAAGGAGAGCTTCAGCTGAAAAGTGGACTAGAATGGAAGGACCTGAAAATAAAGAAGAGGAGATGGCACAGGAAAAGGAATTGAGGAGAAACAGAAGTAATTTAAGTGAAGGAGAAGTGAAGCAGAAAGCACTTGAGGAGAAGAGGAAGAAAAAAAATTCAAGCAGGAGGAATTAGTAAGGCAAGGTAAATAATACAAGATAAGTCAACTTGGTAAACTTGGTAAAAGGGTAATAAGACAAAGGAAAGGAAGTTTATTGTGGTTTGCAAAGAGCTAAAAAGATAAAGAGACAGGGGAGAATGCCAGAATTCAAGGTTCTCACAAACTACCATTGTACCTCTCTTAGACAATGACTAAGGGCTGAAGCCATTCATTCCAGCAACAACAGAGAGTAGAGAGGTTTTTGCACTGACCTACGCAGTGTGTGATGGTTGTATATCTGCCAGGGTCCAGAGACTGCTACCTATAATCAACCTGTAGGTTGATTTTAGGTGTAAGGCCTTGAGATTCTTCTCACTTTTCAGATTACCAAGGAACATGAAATGGACCATTTAAAAATGGGTCCTTCCATTTTAAATTGGTCCTTCTAATTTAAAAACAAAGAGGAAAATAATTTCATGAGTTAGTAGGTTGAGGGGTGGCAGAACACAACAGAGTAGAGAGGAAAAAAAAAGATCACTCAACCCTTCGAGGCAAGGAATAGATATAAAGACTCTTTCCAAAGAAGAGAGAACTGGTCCCCATGAGGAGGAAGCTTCTTTAGTTAGGACTAAAAATAAGGGGTGTGGACTAGATGACCACTGAGATCCCTGTAGCTCTAAATCTATGCTTTTATGATCCTATGACTAGCAATATGGACCTGAAAGAAATGATTACTGATAACCAATTATGGGGGAGATCTAGGCTTTTACCCTGACCGATTTCCTTGTTCAAAGCCCAGCCTTTGAAGGACATTACTGGCTTCTGTCAAAAATTTACCCTACCTAGACCATCTTATCTAGGTGAATTCCTGCCTATCTGGTTCTACTCAGGTTGAGGTAGGGATAAATTATTTTATTAGATTGCCCAAGGCTGGGGGTGATTTGGAAAGAAATTACATAAATAAAGTCATATCTCCCAGCCCCTCATTAGAATAGGTTCATGTCTCATTACAATATTCATTTTTCTCATTACTTGTTAACCAATTAGAGTAGATTTTTACCCTCTAAAACACCTACTCTTCCAAGAATATATAAGTGCAGAGTGGGTTCATTGAGAAGTGTTTGACATTAGAGAGTATCACTGACCCTTTTTATTAATTATATTCTAGCATTATTCATAAAGTGATTAATTATACAGAAATTATCTCTCTTGAACTTTTTAAATGTCACAGACCCACAGGTGACTGGTGAGAAATCATCCAGAAGGGACTGGAAAAAGGAGACATCAGTAATAGTGGATGGTAACCCCCCCACTGAAGGGGACTGAGATAGCCATTTGTTGACCTGATAATAATGGAAAGGTCTGTTGTTTTCCTAGGGCATATGTTCATGGCATGTGTTTGTGCAGGTATGGAGAGCTTCCTAATGATTATTACCCACTTCTGCTCATATGAGTGTAAGTGATATTGCCAGAGAGAATGTGGAAAGCACAGCTAAAGATCACTAAATCTTGGGCAAGAAAGTGAAAACTTTAGACAATGAGTGCCTTGTTTTATCATTACTGATGAGTGAAGGGCAAGAGCTGCAGGGGAGGAAAAAAGGTAGATTTGGGAAAGAAACATCTAGCTAAGAAGGTGGGATTGAGAATAGGATTGATATTTCTGGGCCTCAGGTGAAACTAGAGTGACAGGCTCCTGACCAGAGAAAGAGTACATCTAACAAAGGCTGCCAAGAATGTATTGGTCTAGAGACTTGCAACTTTAAAAACTTTAGAAAAAATATTTAAACCAAAAATGAAGGTGGGGTTAAATAGCATGGAGATGAACAACAATATAGGAATAAGAATAGCAAGAGATGCCCATAAATCCATTTTGGAAATGCTGATTTTTAAATGCCTAAAGCACATATAGTTGAAAATTGTCTTGGGGCAGCTAGGTGGTGCAGTGAATAGAGCACTGACCCTGGAGTCAGGAGGACCTGATTTCAAATTTGACCTCAGACACTTAACACTTACTAGCTGTGTGATCTTGGACCAGTCACTTAACCTCAATTGCCCTGTCTTCCCTCCTCCAAAAAGCAAAAAACCAAAAATCTAACAGGCAGTTGTTGCAGGAGTAGAGCTCAGGAGAGAAACCAAGCCTGCAGTTATAAATCTGAGAATCATCTGCATAGAAATAATTGAACCCTTTGAAAATTATGAGATTACTAAGAAAGAGGGTATAAAGGGAGAAGAAAAAAGGACACAGGTCAGAGCCTGGAAAGACACCCATGATTAGGTTATGAGACATAGATGATGATCCAACAAAGGAGACTGAGAAAGGTACATTAAGACAGGTAGAAGGTGAACCAAGAGAGAGCAATGTCACAAAACTCAACGAGGACAAGGCATACAGGAAGAGGGATGATCCACGGATTAAGAAATGGCCATCAGATTTAGCAGATAAGAGATCTCTGGTCATTTTGGAGAAAGCAGTTTCAGTTGCTTACTCAGATCTGAATCCAGACAGCAAATGGGAGAGCAGTACATGAGAGAAGAGGCAGTGAAGGCACTGAATATAAATGGCTTTTTCTAAGAGCTTGACTGCAAAAAAAAATGAACATCAGAGGACAAGATCTTGAGCAGGTGATAGAATGAAGAGTAATTTTTCTTAAAGATATGTGTGGTTATAGAAAGCAGGGAAAGAACTAGTAAATTAGGAATGATTGAAGGCACAAGCCCCCAGACAAGATAGAAGGGATGAGATAAAGAGCACAAAGTTGCAATGTTGGTCTTGGCAAGAAGGACCAACTCTTCACAGCAAAGGAGGGAGCAAAACATGAGAGAACAGGGAATGCTGTCAAACGATTTTGGTCCTCAGATGATAGGCACATAATCCAATATGGGGCTCATATGCTAAGCCGTTCCAGTTTAGTAGAACCCAGAGTTTATACTTGGTTAGCAGGGTCTTCAAGAGTCTACACAGTGATGAAGAACTCAATATAATAATTGTTGAATCAATATGGTTTGAAATCGCAAACCTCAAGGTGCCAGTTTCGTCAGTGCTTTTCCCCAAAATCTCAAAGTGAAATATATGAGTTTGAGATCCGGTATGGCTAGGTCACCTTTCTTAATATTTTTTCCCATTAATTCTCTTGATAGTCTTGACCTCTTGTTCTTCTAGATGAATTCTGTCCTTTTTTTCTAGCTCCATAAAATAATTTTTAGTAGTCTGATTGGTATGGTACTTAATAAGTAAATTAATTTAGGTAGAATTGTCATTTTTATATATTGTCTTGGAGACCTGATTCTTTTAGCATAAATCTACCCTTCAGCATCTCCTCCCACCTTCCTTTCCTATTTTCTCCTTTTCACATCCTGTACACATGACTGTAACCAATGTTACAGTCAGGAATATGTTTCAATATGTGAAATGAACTGACTTCCCAAAATTGAAAGATGGCTTAAAATTGTAATCTAGATTGACTTTAATTCCCAATGATGCTTTGACAGAACTTTATCACTGGAAGTATCATCTAGGCTGATGCCCTTCTCTTATAGAGGAGGAAACTGAGAAAGAGAAGGGAAGTGACTTCTGCAATGCCACATAAGTGGTTAGAGGAAGAAGTAGGGCCTAATTCTGACTCCCAGATCTGTGTTCTTGCTTCCATTCCCACTATCTTGAAGTTTTGGAGTTAGGTGATGCAATAGATAGAGTTAGGTCTTAGAGTCAGGAAGACATGAGTTCAAATTCTGCTTCAGACACTCACTAGCAGTGTGATCCTACTTAATCCCTCTGAGTCTTCGCTTCCTTATCTGTAAAATGGGGATAATAACAGCATCTACTTATAAGAGCTGTTGTGAGGATCACATGTAAAGCACTGTGCAAATCTTTAAGCACTATATATACACATGCTAGCCATTATTAATTATATTAATATAATTATTAATATCAAATTAATTTCTAAGGATCCAGAAAAGTATTATAACAGAATTCTTCACCAACCAATCTGTACGTACTGCTTTTTGTATAGTCCTGTGCTTGTCACTGGGCAGGGTGAGAGGGGTGGAAGAGGACAAGAAGGGACAAGAAAAGATTTTTTTTACTCAATTAACAAAATAATGGAGAAGTCCCTGAATGGAATGGAATAATACCTAGGAAAATAATACCTAGGAAGGAATGATTCTGTCAACAGAGGTATTCAAGCAGAGGCTAGGCAGAGGGAATTTGTGTTTTAGGTGAAAGTTAGGAGGCCACTGGGGATCCTTTCCAACTCTGGGATTCCCTGGTACTATGAGACTTGACTCTGTGTGTGACAGCGCATATATGTGTGTGTGCGTGCATGTGCATGTGTGTGTGTGCAAATTTTTTTAAATTTATCTTTCACTTTTTTCCAATTACATGTAAAAACAATTTTTAACAATTTTTAAAATTTTGAGTTCCAAATTCTCTCCCTCCCTCATTGAGAAAGCAATTTGATATAGGTTATACATGTGCAGTCATGTAAGATATATTTCCATATTAGTCATGTTGAGAAAGAAAACACAGACCCCTCCAAAACAAACACACACACACACACACACACACACACACACACACACTCACTCACACCAAGAAAAATAAAGTTTAAAAAAAGTTTGCTTCTATCTGCACTCAGACTCCATCAGTTTTTTCTCTGGAGGTAGATAAGCATTTTTCATCATGAGTCATTTGGAATTGTCTTAGATGATTGCATTGCTGAGAATAGCTGTCATTCGCAGCTGATCATTGTATAATATTGCTGTTACTGTATACAATGTTCTCCAGGTTCTGTTCACGTACTTTGCATCAGTTCATGTAAGTCTTTCCAGGTTTTTCTGAATGCATCCTGCTCATTATTTTATAGCACGATAGTATTCCATCACAATCATATAACACAACTTGTTCAGTCATTCCCCAATTGATGGGCATTCCCTTCATTTTCCAACTCTTTGCCATCAAATAAAGAGCTGCCATATATATATTTCAAATAGGTCCTTTTCCTTTTTTAAAAAAATCTCTTCAGGATACAGACCTACTAGCGCTATTGCTGGGTCAAAGGGCATGCACAATTTTATAATAACCCTTTGGGCACAGTTCCAAAATGTTTCCCAGAATGGCTGGATCAGTTCACAAATCTATTAACAGTGTATGTGTTTCAGTTTTCCTTCATCTTCCCCAAAATTTGTTTTCTTTTTTGGTCATATCAGCCAACCTGAGAAGTCTTAAATGGTACCTTATAATTGTTTTAATTTGCATTTCTTTAATCAATAATGACTTAGAGCATTTTTTCATATGACTATAAATAGCTTTCATTTCTTCTTTTGAAAAATGACAGTTTGTACCTTTTGACCATTTGTTCATTGGCAAACGACTTATATAAATTTGACTCAGTTCTCTATATATTTAAGAAATGAGGCCTTTATCAGAGAAACTTGCTGTTAAAAAAAAAAAAACCACTCGTTTCCTCCCCCTCCAGTTTTCTGTTGTCCTTCTAATCTTGGCTGTATTGATTTTGTTTGTGCAAAAAACTTTTTTGTCGTTATTGTTCAATCATTTTAGTTATGTCTGACTTTTCATGACCCAACTTGGGGCTTTCTTGGTAAAGATACTAGCTCATTTTACAGATGAGGATCTGGGGCAATCAGGGTTAGGTGACTTACCCAGGGTCACACAACTAGCATCTGAAGCCAGATTTGAATTTAAGACGTCTTCTTGACTTCAGGCCCAATGTTCTATCCACTAAATTTAAAGTAACCAAAATTGTCCATTTTACCTCCCGTAATGGTCAAAATTCTTCCCTCATCTTTAGATCTAACAGATAAACTATTCCATACTCTCCTAATTTGCTTCTGGTATCATCATTTACATCTAAATCATGTACCTATTTTGACCTTATCTTGGTATGCAGTGTGAGATGTTTGTCTATACCTGATTTCTGGCAAACTGATTTCCAGTTTCCCCAACAGTTTTCATCAAATAGTGAGTTCTTGTCCCAAAAGCCTGGATCTTTGGGATTATCAAACATTACATTACTATGGCCATTTACTATTGTAAATTGTGTGTTGCGTACCTAATCTATTCCATTTATTTATCACTTTTTCTTAGCCAGTTGTAGAATGTTTTAATGATTACTGCTTTGTAGCAGATAAGATCTGGTATGGCTAGGCCACCTTCCTTCACATTTTTTCCATTAATTCTCTTGATAATCTTGACCTCTTGTTCTTCCAGATGAATTCTGTCATTTTTTTCTAGCTCCATAAAATAATTTTTCGGTAGTCTGATTGGTATGGTACTGAATAAGTAAATTAATTTAGGTAGAATTGTCATTTTTATTACATTGTCTTGGAGACCTGATTCTTTTAGTATAAATCCACACTTCAGTATCTCCTCTCACCTCCTCCTTAGCTACCCTCTCCTCCCTCCATTTTCTCCTTTTCACATCCTGAATGACCAATGTTACAGTCAGAAATAAATTAGATCTGTGAAAACTCAGGCTGCCTGTGAGGGACAGGAGAATGCCAAGATCCTTCCTAATAAAAATTAAGGTGCATTGATTCAACATTATTTAGTGCTACCCTCTAGCTCTCATGTCTGCTCCAGACAGATTGAAACCCTCTTTCCAGGTAACCAAAGCCCTGGCAGCTTGTTAGCAAGAAGAAAAAATGCTATCATCAGACACCTTAATAAAAAACATGGTTAAAGTTCCCTAGAGGGGGTGAGTGGGAGCTTGAGATTGACCCCTAGCACAAAGTAGGAGATTAGAGTATTTTTAGAATTGTCCTTGTGGGATAGTCAGGAAGCCTCAGGAAAACTTAACTGACCTATGATATCATCCTCAATGACCCTCATTGTATCAGACTAGTAGCTCTCAATGCCCCTTTAAAATGAATCATAGACTGGTTGTAGAGGCCCACACATATAATCCCTGCTGAGAAGGCTGAGGCTTGTTGAATTTGGGAATTCTGAGCTGCAGTAAGACTAAAACTAATTAGGTGTCCACACTATCTGGCACCAAGGTCACAAGCTTCAGGATCAGAGAGCCACCAGGAGTCCAAAGGTGGGGTCAATGACCCAGGCTCAAAACAGCTGGTAAAGGCTTTCATCCTTGATCAACAGTGGTGCCAGGCTAGTGTATTTCCAGACTGGGTGAGGTAGGGAGCTCCAGTCTCTAAAATAAAATAAGACATAGAAAGGTAGATGTAAATGAGAGCTTAAAAGTGTCTGAGCTTTAAGGGCCTATAAAACAGAGAATACTGAATGTTAAAACTGTGAGGGACACAAGAACATAAACATCAGAGCTAGATAGACCTTGGAATATATCAGGTCATAATTTAGACTTTCCAATATGGAATGGCAGAATTGGAAGGGATCTTTGAATAGTGTCAGAGCTAGATTATCCTTTAGCCCAATCTTCCTAGTTTATAGATGAGTGAAAATGAAGCCCAGAGAGTTGGCAGTATTTGCCCAAGGTCAGACAGCTAATTAATAGCAGCCCTGGGACTGGAACCCAGGTGTTCTGACCCCTCCCTAATTCAGTGTTCCTTCCACTGATACCACACTGCAGGACTCCTCAAAGTGGGGGAGATGAGCATTTTCCGTATCAGCTTTTGGTATACATGTGTGAACATAAACAGAAGACGTGCATCCAACCTGTTTATTTTACAGATGAGGAAACTGAGACACAGAGGTGAAGTGATTCATCCAGAGCCACAGAGCTAGGGATTGTCTAGCACCCTATATTGGAACTCCAATCTTCCTGACTTCAATACTGGTGTTCTATCCACTGTGACATCTTGTAGTCTCAAGCACAGAGGAAGACTAAAAAGCTATGGAGGCATCAGATTAGTGGGGTGGGGAGCTTGGGGGAGAGGAAGACAGATATCCAGCATAATAACTTGAACCTTAACACACAAGTGAAAAGTGGAAAACAAAAACAAAACCTAAGATTAGACAACACTGTGAGAAACGTGCCAAGGCCGTGTGTGATTAAGTCCTTGCCCAAGGTACTGAGTGCTGCTGGAGCTCAGGAGACCACCTCGCTGTGGACTGGGATGGCTGCAAATGCTTGCTGGAGACGGTCAGACTCAGGAGGACCTTGGTATCTAAGTCCAGTGGTGGGAATGAGCATAGCAAGTGAAGTGGAAGTGGTTCCTGTTATTCACTAGATGTTACCAAAGAAAGATCACTTTTGCTTCTCAGAAGGCTGCTGTCTAGGATTGTAGTTAATAAAAAGCAGAAAGACACAGCCAACTCTATTTCAATTGCTCATTTTAAATCCATGCCAAGGCCCCTATCACAGATTCATAGTTTTGGAAAGAACCTTCGAGGTCATTTAGTGCAACCCCCTCCCTCATTTTATGGATGAAATGGAGACAAAGAAAAAACTTGCCAGTAACTGTGCAACTAGTTATTAGCTGAGGAAGGTCTCAAAACCCCTGCTAACCCTTGTGCCGACATCCAGCTGAGTCTCTGTTTTAGCCCACTCTCAAATGGACCCTCGGCTGGATGGCCATGGCCAACTTCTGGGACCTTTCATCCAAACAGATAACAGTATGTTAAATTTGGAAGGAACTCTGGAGAACACTAAGCCTCAACTCTTTTATAGAGAAACCACAGCCCAAGGGGGAAGTCATTTACCCAAAACCACACAATGAATCTCTGCCATGCAGAGCTGGGATTAATACTACAGTCTCTGAACTCTGAAATCCACTTTGCTTTTTGTACCATATTGGTGGGGGTTTGGGGAGAGGGTTAAGGTAGGAGGGGGTGCCGGGATGCAGAAAGCAAAGGAGGAGTTATCAGAGGACTCCTGGTTTTGGCTGGGAAAATGCTGATAGGTACTAGTTACTTAACCCATGGGATATAGCACAGGACATTCAGAGCATGAGGGCAATGGAGGGCAATTAAGAATGCTGAGTAATGTTAGGTTAGGACACTTAAACCAAAATGCCCCTATTAAAAGATGGCATGCAATCTTGCACTTGCCTGTTCTGACACAGATGGTCCATTATTATTCAGTAGTACTTAATGGGCCCTTCAAAGAGAAGTATTGGCTGCATCTGGTCCCCATAGCAACAAGTCTGCAGCATCAGAAAGAGGAAATAGCCAAGTTTCTTCCCTACCTCCCTCCTTGTCTGCAACTGGAAACTAGTTGTTTGTGATAATCTCCCCAACTGTTCATGCCTGTCCTAAAGCCAGAGGAATAAATGATCTCTCTCTCTCTCTCTCTCTCTCTCTCTCTCTCTCTCTCTCTCTCTCTCTCTCTCTCTCTCTCTCCGTCTCTGACTCTCTCTCTCTCTCTCTCTCTGTCTGTCTCTGACTCTCTCACTCTCTCTCTCTCTCTCCGTCTCTGACTCTCTCACTCTCTCTCCATCTACCCATCTACCTACCTATATATCTATACATGCATATATACACATTGTATATATTACATACATAATAATTATGTACATTGTATATAACATGTTTGGATACACATGTATATGAATATACATAGATACAGATATTTTTACTTTCATTCACAGGTGCTCACTCATCTCAGGGCATAGAAAGAACTTGCTACTGAAAAGACCAGCAGATAGCCGAGAAACTGGTGGAGAGACGATGACTGAGCTGTTGTCAGTAACCTCTTCATGACCAGGGACAATAGAAACAATACAGATGACTCAGAGAATGGAAAACGTCTTGATTTACAAGCAAGACAAAAGATTGGAATCAGCACATTTTAGGCCGCTGAGCCTGATTTCGGTTCCTGGACAAATTCTAGAAAGTATGACTAAGGGGCGGCTAGGTGGCGCAGTGAGTAGAGCGCCGACCCTGGAGTCAGGAGGACCTGAGTTCAAATCCGGCCTCAGACACTTAACACACACACACACACACACACAAACTAGCTGTGTGACCTTGGGCAAGTCACTTAACCCCAACTATCCTCCAAAAATTAAAAAAAGAAAAGTACTACCAAAAGGATGGCTAGGGTACATATAGGAAAGAAAGCAGTGACCACCAAGAGCCTACATGAGACCACCGAGAGCGTGTCTACCTAACCTTACTTTTTTTTCCAACAAGGATACTAGGCAGAAAGATGAGGAGAATTTATTTCCCTTTCAGGAAAGCATTTAACAAAGTTTCTCGAGGTTTTCTGGTGGAAAAGATGGAGAGATAAAAGCCATTACTAGCTGTACAACCATAGATAAATCTCTTTACCCCTCTGAGCTCAGACCTCTCACATTTAAGTGGGAATAATAATACTTGTAATATCTACTTCTCAGGGTTGCTGTTAGAATCAAATAAGATTCATTCATTCAAAAAAATATTTATTAAGTACCTACAATGTGCCAAGAACTGGAAATACAAACAAAAAAATAACCTCTCCTTAAGAGGTTTCATTTTTTGTCTTTATATTCCCAGTAGACTTAACAGTGTACACAGAAGGCATTTAATAGATGCTTATTGATTAACTGATTGATGAGTGATAGAAGGGTAAGCATCCAGAGGAAGATAGGAGGGATTATGGGATCAAGGACTCAAGTAAAGGGGTGGGCTTTGACAAGAAAAGCTACCTCTTCCACAAAGAATCAATAGGCCAGCAACCACTTATTAAATGCCTTCTATGTTCCAGAAACTGTACTAGATGCTGGGGATAGAAATAAAAAGGAGTCCACTCCTATCCTCAAGGAACATATACCCCAAAGATTTGGAATGATATAGAAGAGTTTTTGCTCATATATGAGTCAGGCACTGATTCTGTGGTTGTTTAGACGTCTGACTCTTTGTGACCCTATGAAATGCAGCATGCCAGGCTCTTCTGCCCTCCACTGTCTCCTGAAGTCTAAGTTCATGTTCATTGCTTCCATAACACGATTTATCCATTTCATTCTCTGCTATGCCCTTTTCCTAGGTCTTTTCCAATGAGTCCTATTTTCTCATTATGTGGCCAAAGTATTTAAGCTCCAGTATTTGACCTTCCAGTGAATATCCTGAATTAATTTCTTTAAGTACTGACTGGTTTGATCTCCTAGCTGTCCAAGGGACTCTCAGAAGTCTTCTCTAGCACCATAATTCAAAAGCATCAATTCCACAGCACTCTTATAGTACAAATAGCACAGCACTACTTATAGTATAAATCTATACATTGCTACTGGAAAAGCCATAACTTTGATTAGACCAGCCTTTGTCCCAAAGTGATGTCTCTGCTTTTTAGTATGCTCCAGATTTGCCACACCTTTTCTTCCAAGGAACAAGTATCTCTTAATTTCATAGCTACAGTTACCATCAACAGTGATCTTTGAGCCCAAGAATATAAAACCTGATACTGTTTCCATTTCTTCTCTATCTGCCAGGAAGTCATGGGACCACTGACCAAGATCTTAGGGCTTTTTTATGTTAAGCTTCAAGCCAGCTTTTTTTTACTTCCTCAGTGCAAGAGCCATGAGAACTCCCAGATCAGATGCTTTATGGAGACGGGAGGGGTTCTCTTCTGACAGGCTTGGCTGGTTTCCCCCTCTCCATCTACTCCTAGGTTACAGTAAGGGAGACACCAATTGGCCAGAAAACTAGAAACCTGGAATATTCCAAATATAGAAGTTTCTAGATTTGGGGGGGGGGGGGATATGGAAAAGATGAGGAACAGAGAAGACAAAGAAAGAGAAGGCTAGAAGAAACAAGTTTTACCAGACTACATGAGCATAGCAAGCACTCTGTAAAGTCTTCCAACCCTATGTGAAGATCACCAATCAACAAGGAAATAGCAATACTTCACTTTTCTACAGCATTTCGCAGTTTACAACTTCAGAAACATCAGGCATAGAGCATGGTCCAGTGTGTTGGAATGGGAGTCTGAGGACCTAGGTTCCAAATCCCAGGTCTGCAGCCTAGAACCTCTGTGACTACTGGAAGATACTCTTTGAGTTTAAGCCTCCTCTATCACAAAGAGAGGCAAAAATAACTAGGTGGCCTCAAAAGTCTCTTTCAGCTTCCAATCTGTTAGCATATCATTTGATCCTTACAACTTCTACTAGGCAGGTAGGGCAAATATTATCCCCATCTCACAGTTTAAGAAATTGATGTTCTGTCAATGACTTTTCCCACGGTCACACTGCCCATGGTGACAGAGCTGAGACTTGAACCCAAATGGTCTCCCTCCAAATCCAGTGTTCTTTTAACTCAATTACAGAAAAGCAGATACAACACATCCAGCACTGCCAGGGGCTACAGAATGGACCCTGCGAAGGTTATGTCCTGAAAAAGATATTCACTTCAAAGGGATACATTCACTTGGAGATTATTTCTTAGTAACTTGTGAGATTCAAATAGTCAATCTCCTAAACTGTGGTGAACTTCATCAGTGAGAAACTCCAGGCAATTCTTTCCAAATCCCAGGGGTTTTTTGGTTTGTTTTGGGGGTTGGGTTTTTTGGGGGGTTGGGTGTATTTTTTTTTAATCCAAATGTCCTTTTCTTAGATTGAACTAAAGAAGGAGCAGTGGGCCCTGATCTAAAAGTGGAGTCACAGAGCCAGTTTGTCAGCTAGGGGAGACCTTAGGACATAGAATATCACAGCCAGAAGGGACCTTCTAACATACAACACAGAATGTTAGAGACAGGAGGGACTTTAGAACTCAGAGAAATGATAACAACAAATTATTGGGGAGATCCCTGATCTTTCCCAAAAATTTAACCCACTTAGACTATATTACCTAGGTGGAGCTGTTGTCTTACCTTGCAAAAAATTCAATCTAAAGAGAATTCTGGCCCACTGTGTTCCACTCAGGCAGGTTTGGGAAAGGGGAATGGATCCTTTGTCTAGACTGCCCAAATCTGGGGGTGATTCAGAACTAAATGACATGATCAAAGTCATAGTTCCTCAGCACCTCATTGGAATAGGTCCAGCTCTCATTATAATATTCATTCTTTCTCATTACTTATTAACCAAAATCAATTGCCACCCTTAGGAACATCCACTCTTCCAAGGGAATCTAAGCACCGAATGGGTCTTTGGCATTTGGGAGTGTCGCTGACCTTTTTTATTAATTCGATGCTAGCATGATTAATAAAATAATTACCCAGAAATTATTTCTCTCAAACTTTTTATGTCACATAGAACTTGTTAGCTTTCCCCCCCCTCCCCCCGCCACACACACACACAATCCACCCCTCCTGTAACTTCCAGATTATTGGTGAAGGGAGTACTACCCTTCCCACCAGGTTCCCAACCTCAATTAATTACATTCTTTACCCCACACTCACACAACCCCATAAACCCACTAAGTTGCCAAATCTTGTTTCTATCTCTACAAAACATCTCTTATGAATCTTCCGTTCTCCATTCACTCAGCCACTATTCAACAGAATACACACCCTCCTCACTTCTCTCCTAGACTAAAATGGTCTCCCTAACTCAAGTTTTTCCCCCACTTCAATCCATCCTCTATAAAGCCGCCAAAGTGGTTTTCCCAAAGCGCAGGTCTGACCATGTTACTCCTCTACTCAATATTAATTTCAGTAGTTATTACCTCTAGGATCAAATATAAATACCTCTTTTTGACATTTAAAGCTCTTCCTAGTCTGGTCACCTTTTGCAGAAAGCCCTCCCTCTCTCCCCAACTGCTACTGGCTTTTCTTCCCTTCTGCATGTTTCTACTTATTTATGCATATATCATTTCCTCCATTAGAATCTAAGTTCCTCAAGGACAGAGGCTACTTTTGCTTTTCCTTCGTATCCTCAGCGCTTATCATGGTGCCTGGCATAAGATGAGCATTTAATAAATGCTTGGAGATTAGCTAATTAGGTAGATATGACAAGTATGATTATCCATGTCCAACAGGTGGAGAAACAAAAGCTAACAGGTTAGGTGACTTCCCCAAGGCTATATGGCTAGCAAGTCAGAATTACTAAACAGCATAACTAGAAAAGAACACAGAGATCATTAGCTTTAAGGGTTTTAGACGACATCTAGGCCAGTCTGCTCATTTTACAGAATAAGGGACTGAGGCACAGAGAAGTTAAATGATTTACCCAAGGTTACATTAGTAGTAAGAAGCAGATCTGGGATTTGGAACCCAGGTCCTCTGACTTAAAAGCTAATGTTCTTTTCACTCTTTCCCAACTTTTTTTTTTTAGCTTTTCTTAATGTTAAAATATTTTTATGCTACCACATTATAGTAATTATGATATTATTATTTACTGATTTGTTTTTAAATGACAAAAACTGCAATGAATTCAGTAATGTTTTAAAATGAAGATGCACTTTAATTACAACAGGATCTTTTTGGTGGTACAGGCTTGTAATCTAATTTGAAAAATAGTAATACATCAATATTAGGAAAACCCTCAGCATAAATGACCCATATCAGCAACAAAAACAAAACAAAAATCACACAATTATCTCAATAGATGCAGAAAGAGCTTTTGACAAAATACAACATCCATTCCTGTTTAAAAAAACAACACTAGAGAGCATAGGAATAAATGGATCTTTCCTTAAAATAAGCAATAATTGTCTAAAACCAAGAGCAAATATTTTCTGTGATGGGGACAAACTAGATCAGGGGTGAAGCAAGGATGTCCATTTAGCATCATTATTATTCAATACTGTAGCAGCAATGCTAACTATAGCAAAAATAAATTGAAGGAATAAATGGAGGTAATGAGAAAATAAAATGATAACTTTCTGAATATAATATGATGGCTTACTTAGAGAATCCTAGAGTCAACTTAAAAAATTAGTTGAAACAATACAAAATTTTAGCAAAATTATAGGATATGAAATAAACCCACACAAATCAGCATTTCTATCTATATATTATCAACAACAAAACACAGCAGAAAGAGATAGAATGGGAAATTCCATTTAAAATAAATGCAGACAATATAAAATATTTGAAAAACTACCTGCCAAGGCACACAGGAACTATATAAACACAATTATAAAACACTTCACACAAATAAAGACAGATCTAAATAAATGAAGAAATATTAATTGTTCATGAATAGACCAAACCAATATAATAGAAATGACAATGCTACCTAAATTAATTTATTTATTCAGTACCATACTAACAAACAACCAAAGAATTACTTTATAGAGTTAGAAAAAATAGTAACAAATTTCATTTAGAGGAACAAAAAGTCAAGAATATCAAGGGAATCAATGAAAAAAAAAGCACAGGAAGGAGCCTAGCAAACAGTACTACAGAGTCTTAATCACAAAATTTTTAAATTGAATAAGAAATAGAGTGACTGATCAATGGATTAGATTAGATATACAATATGCCAAAGCAAATGAGCACAGTAACCAAGTGTTTGATAAGCCAAAGATTCATGTTTTTAGGTCAAAAACTATTTGAGAAAAACTGCTGGTAAAACTGGAAAGAAATCTGGCAGAAACTGGGCATAGATCAACATCTCACACTGTAATATCTAATATATAATACCAAAATAAGTTCAAAATCAGTATGCAATTTAGATATAAAGGACGTTATCATAAGCACAATAGGGAAACATGGAAGAAATTACCTGTCAGATACATAAATATGGGAAAAATTTATAACCAAGCAAGAAATACTGAGGCCCACGGGAGACAAAATAGATAATTACATAAAATTTTAAAATTTTTGCACAAACAAAACCAACCCAATCAAAATTAGAAGGAAAGCAGGAAATTGGGGGGAAATTTTGTACCACGTTTCTCACTTCTTAAACAGGTAAGAGAGCTGAGCTAAATGCAAAGAAATAAGAGCCAATCTCTTAATTACTAAATGGTCAAAGAACATGAACAGGCAGTTTTCAGAGGAAGAAATCAAAGCTTTCAATAGTCATAAGGAAAAATACTCTAAATCTCTAATTAGTAGAATACAAAGTAAAACAATTCTGACCCACCTACCTCACACCCATCAGATAGACTAAGATCACAGAAATGAATAATGACCAGGGATGGGGGCGCAGGGGCAGGAGGGAAGATATACTAATACTGGTGGAGTTATGAAGTAGTTCAGCAATTCCAGGGGAAAGAATTTGGAACTGTCCTAAGGACTATAAAACTGCATACTTTTTGATCCAGCAATACCACTACTAGGTCTATACCCCAAGGAGATAAAAGAAAAAGGAAAGGAGTCTGTATGTACAAAAAATATTACTAGCAACTTTTTTGTGTAATAAAAGAATTGAAAACTGAAGGAGTCCACATCAACTGGAGAATGACTGAACAAGCTATGGTATAGGATTGTAATGGAATACTACAGTTCTGCAAGAAATGATGAAGGGGGTGGTTTCGGAAAAGCTTTGGAAGACTTATATGAACTGATGCAAAGTAAAGTAAGCAGAACCAGAACAATGCACATAGTAACAGAAACATTATAAAAATTGCAAAAGACTTAGTAACTGTGATCAATACAATGATCCATCAGAATGCCAAAGGACTCATGATAAAAAATGTTATGCACCACCAGATAAGAGAACTGATGGACTCAGAATTCAGATTAACATATACATATTTTTACATAGAACATAGCTAACATGGAAATGTTTTGTGTGACTTCATATATACGGTGGGTATCATATTTCTTACTATTATCAATGAGTATAGGGGGTAGATGGAGGTAGAGAATTTGTAACTGAAAAAATAAAATAGTAATACATGCATGTGTGAGGCTTTTATTATTTATAGAAGGTATGTCTCTGAGTCACTTGATGATCTAGCTACTGCTGTTTTATAACTTTCAGTCTGGATGAAATAATGAAAGCTTCAACCTCAGATTCCATGTCCATCTTGTTTCTGAATTTAGATTTTAGCAACATTTGCAGAAAATCTACTCTCACAAATATACGTGGGAAAAGGCATCACATACTTCCCAGATTTATCAGATTACTCACTTCCAGGAAGTGAATTTTGGCAAAAGAAAAGGTTTCAAAAGGCCAGAAAAAAGCTCCCCCCTCCCCATCAAGCACAAATGAATCACTAAGAGTAAATCCGCTGAGCCAAAAATAGCTGACATTTATGTCACCTTAAGGTTTATGAAGCTTTATTACAGAAATTATCTCATCTGAGCCTTAAAAATAGTCTGTATGGCAGGTACTTCAGGTATTATAACCTTACTTTACACATGAGGAAACTGAAGCATAGAGAAACGAAGTAATTTTCCCATGGTCAACCAGCCAGTGTTCCTCCAAGTCTAGCCTTCTCCATGATGCTAATCTACCATACAGGGTGGGTGGCAAAAACGTCAAGCTATTTTTGGCTCAGTGGATTTATATTCTCAGTGATTCATTTGTGTCTGGTAAGGAAAAAAAAAACAAGATTGGGTTTGGGAAAGGAAAAAAAGTCATCAAATGACTCAGTCAATATACCTCCTATAGACAATGAAAACCTTACACATGTATGTATTACTAATTTAATTTTGTTACAGATTGTCTCTACCCATTGAGATGGTAAGAATTATGATATTCTCAGTGATTCATTTGTGCCTCATAGGCCTTTTGGAACCCATTTTTTACCCAGATTCACTTCCTGGAAGTGAGCAATCTGACAAATCTGGGAAGCACCTGATGCCTTTTCCCCATATCATGTGCTCTGAACACAAAATGGGATTTTATCGTTTGCCTTTTTTGTGTCTTGGACACCTTTGGCAGTCTGGTGACCTATGAACCCCTTCTCAGAATGTTTTTAAAGGCATAAGACTGCAAAAGAAATAAACTATATTGAGTTATCAAAATTTTTGTAAAAAAAAATAAATTCACACTCAATGTCAACAACCCCTGGCTTGTCCTATCTCTTATATAAAATGGGGAACCTCGGGGTGCGCAGTGAATAGAGCACCGGCCCTGGAGTCAGTAGTACCTGAGTTCAAATCCAGCCTCAGACACTTAACACAAACACAAAAACTAGCCGTGTGACCTTGGGCAAGTCACTTAACCCCAACTGCCCTCCAAAAAAAAAAAAGCAAAAATTAAAAAAAAATTAAAAAAATAAAATGGGGAATCTGAGACCTAGAGAGGACAAATGACTAGTTTAAGATGAGTCTCAGTGAGTCATTGGGATTAAAATCCAGTTCTTCTGACACCCCACCGCACCCCCCCCCATGGCACATACTGAACATCATGGTCTGATCTGAAACCCCAGGGCAAAGGGCTTTGGGGAAGCAGTGGCAGTGTGGAAAATCTGCAGGATTTGTAGCCATAAGTTCATAAATCTACAACTAGAAAGAATGGACCATGGAGTTCAACCCCCTCATTGTATAGATGAGGAACCTAAAGCTGGGAGAACGTTTAGTCACTTGTCAAGGGGTCACACAGCAAGTCAAATCTGAGGCAGGATTGAAACTCGAGTCTTTCTGACTCCAAGTGCCCTACTCTTTGCACTGAATCACTTAACAGTTGAGCAAGCTGGTAGTTACAGTCACACAAGCAGCCCGATGTGACCCGGGTAAGTCACCGCCAGACTGCTGGCATTTTCACCGGCTGTTTCCAGTGCCTGGAATGCTCTCCTTCCGCATCTCCACTTCCTGGTCTCCTTCATGTCCCCACTAAAATGCCACCTTCTAGAAAAAGCCTTTCCCAGTCCTGCTTAATGCGGGTACCATCGCTCTGCGATCTTCTCTCATTGACTCCCATCTACACTTCGTTGTTCACCTGTTGTATCTCCATTAGACTGGGAGCTCAGTGAGGCCAGGGGGCTGTCCTTTGACTCTTTTTAGCTCCAGTGCTTAGCGTGACCCTGGCACACACACACACACACACACACACACACACACACACACACACACACACACACACACACACACACACACACACACACACACACACACACACACACACACACACACACACCCTTCACCCCTTTCCCCCACCTCCGTTTTCAACCCCTCCCCCTGCTCCACCTCCATCCCTAACACGGTCCGGACGTGTACCGTTGGGACGATTGCGTTGGTAACTACTTCGTCCCGCCTACTACACAGACGAAATAAAGCGGGAGTGAACAGGCCACGGTCTTCTGTGGCGCAGATATTATCCATCTCCCCGGGGCTCCCCAGCCCCCCCGGGCGCTGCCCAGCGCCATCTACCGCTCTCCTCTCTACCTCTCTAGAGGGCCTTACAAACCACCCCCAGAAGGAACTGACAAAAAAAACTCCTCCTCAATACTCCCAACCGGAAAGGTTGTCCACCATCCAAGCTTCTGATTGGCTCTTTCCCGTTCTCTTGCTCCCAGAGATCGCCGGGAAATGGAGTTCTCTGGTGACCGAACGCGGGAGCGGCTGGGATAAACGAATCGAGAGTAATTAGCCACTTGCTATTGGCCAATGGCCGGTGACGTTTGAAAGAGCCTATCCTATCCAAAGATTCCTCACTTTTCTTGGCTAGCAGTTGAGAAGAGGGACTGGAGAGGTGCTTTGCATGCTGGGAAGCATAGTTCAGCAAAGATCACCAACCCTAGCCCCGCAACAGCCACATGTTCGTCCTAGAAACTACAATTCCCACAAAGCCGCTCTCCTTCCTGGTTCATTCGAACAGCGCCCCTGCGTCCTCCTAACACTTCCGGGATTGTTAGTCTGCGTGGCTGCAGTCTCTAACAGAGAACTTCACTTCCCAGCGGCCCTTGCGCGCGGCGAGCCCCTCCAGACTCCTCCCCGCCGCTGGGCGCCATTTTGTTCTGCCTACGGCAGGCCTAAGATGGCGGCGGGGGAGAGGGTGAAGGTTGCTGGGCTCTAGTTTGCCCGCCGCCGATTTCGGTTCGGCTCAACTCGGCTCGGCTCGGCCCTGCCCCGGCCCCGCGCGGCCGATGGGCGGGGAGCGGCGCGTGCCATGGATCTGCGCACGGCCGTGTACAACGCTGCGCGCGACGGCAAGCTGCAGCTGCTGCAGAAGCTGCTGAGCGGCCGCAGCCGGGAAGAACTGGACGAGCTGACCGGGGAGCCGGTGGCCGGGGCGGCTGGGGGCCCGGCCGCCGGGGGCACGCCGCTGCTCATCGCGGCTCGCTACGGCCACCTTGATGTGGTGGAGTACCTGGTGGACCGCTGCGGCGCCAGCGTGGAGGCAGGCGGCTCGGTGCACTTCGACGGGGAGACCATTGAGGGCGCGCCGCCGCTGTGGGCCGCCTCGGCTGCTGGGCACCTGGGTGTGGTACAGAGCCTGCTGCGGCGCGGTGCCTCTGTGAACCGTACCACACGCACCAACTCCACGCCGCTGCGTGCAGCCTGCTTCGATGGGCACCTGGACGTGGTGCGCTACCTGGTGGGTGAACACCAGGCCGACCTGGAGGTGGCCAACCGGCACGGGCACACATGCCTCATGATCTCCTGCTACAAGGGCCACTGCGAGATTGCACGCTACCTGCTGGAGCAGGGCGCGCAGGTGAACCGGCGCAGCGCCAAGGGCAACACAGCGCTGCATGACTGTGCAGAGTCTGGGAGCCTGGAAATCCTGCAGCTGCTCCTGGGTTGCAAGGCGCGGATGGAGCGTGATGGCTACGGCATGACCCCGTTGCTGGCCGCAAGCGTCACCGGCCACACCAACATCGTGGAATATCTCATCCAGGAGCAGCCCACCCCCGAGGTCCAAGTACAGCCGAAGGTGCAGCCGCAGGACGAGGAGGAGGCCGCCATGCCCAGCACCAGCCGGGGCTTGGAGGATGCCCAGTCGCCAGAGCCTTATGAAAGCTGCTGCCCCACTAGCCGAGAAGCCGCCGTGGAGGCCTTGGAGTTGCTGGGGGCCACATTCGTGGACAAAAAGAGGGACCTACTGGGGGCTCTCAAGTATTGGAGGAGGGCCATGGAGCTACGGCACCAGGGTGGGGAGTATCTGCCCAAGCCTCAGCCTCAGCAGCTAGTTCTGGCCTATGACTATTCCAAGGAAGTGAACACCACAGAAGAACTGGAAGCCCTCATTACCGACCCTGATGAGATGAGGATGCAGGCCTTGTTGATCCGGGAGCGCATCCTGGGCCCCTCCCATCCAGACACTTCCTACTACATTCGCTACAGAGGGGCAGTGTATGCAGACTCAGGCAACTTTGAAAGGTGCATCCACTTATGGAAGTACGCCCTAGACATGCAGCAGAACAACCTGGAACCTCTGAGCCCTATGACAGCTAGCAGCTTCCTCTCTTTTGCAGAACTCTTCTCCTATGTGCTGCAGGACCGAACCACCAAGGGCAGCCTGGGTACCCAGATTGGCTTCGCTGACCTCATGGGTGTGCTCAGTAAAGGAGTTCGAGAAGTAGAGAGGGCACTGCAGCATCCCAAAGACCCTGGTGACTCGTCACAGTTCACCAAAGCCCTAGCTATCATTCTCCACCTAATCTATCTTTTGGAAAAAGTGGAATGTACCCCAGAACAAGAGCACCTCAAACGTCAGACTGTCTACAGGCTTCTCAAATGCAGTCCCCGGGGCAAGAATGGCTTCACGCCTTTGCATATGGCTGTAGACAAAGACACAACTGCTGTGGGCCGCTACCCAGTGGGCAAGTTCCCTTCTCTGCACGTGGTTAATGTGCTGTTAGAATGTGGAGCTGACCCAGACAGCAGGGACTTTGACAACAACACCCCATTGCACATAGCTGCCCAAAACAACTGCCCCCTGATCATGAGTGCCCTGATGGAGGCCGGTGCCCACATGGATGCAACTAATGCCTTCAAGAAAACCGCCTACGAGCTGCTGGATGAAAAGCTGCTCAGCAAGAGTACCATGCAGCCCTTCAACTACATTACCCTCCAGTGCCTTGCAGCCCGTGCCCTAGACAAGCACAAGGTCCCGTACAAGGGTTTCATCCCCGAAGAACTGGAGGCTTTCATTGAACTGCACTGAATGGGGGGAGGGTATCCCTCACCATCCCTCCTTGCTCAGTCATCCTCAGCGGAGAGGGAGGTACCAGGGCTTTGTAGCACCTTACATTTCCCAGCTTCCCAGATGGTGTGGGATGGCTTCTGGTAAAATGTGCCTCGGGCAGGGTCTAGAGCTTCCATATTCCCCATTGACTTCTCCTTTGAGTGAGAAATCCAGAGTTAGTACACCATAAAGGCCTTCAGGGAAGTGCACCAGGAGAGCTACCTTCCCTCAATCAATTCTTTCATGAATTGTGTCTTTTCCTGTGCTCCCACACTAGGAGGCTTTCATTGATCTTACCCTAGGGGCAGAAGGATGGAAGCCATTGCCTTCCTCACCTACTGGAACGTGGAGACAAAGTAGAAGGTGGTGTGCTCCCCTCTTTCCCCTTGGATGCCCGATGAACTCAGCTGTCAGGGCTCTTGAGTGATGGGTCACAGCAGCACAGTTTAGCAATTTAAGACGCAAGGCAGTTTCTCGTCCAGTTTGTCCCCAACTACTCTGTGTTGTCCTAGTTACCATGGAGTGGGAGTCAGCTGGAACCCAGTAGAACTGGCCACCACTTAACACAGCTTTCAGTTGATTTGGTTTTTATTTTCCTGGTGGCCAGGTCGCAAGTGTTGTGCAGAAGTCCTAAGATTTTGCTGCCTGTTTGTGAAGCTGGATTTCTGTGCTTCCCCCTACCCCCACTGACAGATCCCTTTAGTTTAAAGCAGTATTAGTCCCTGGGACAGGCAATGCAGGCCAAAATGGCATTTGAAGACTTGTGTGTGCTTTACATTTAAGATGAAAGTCTGTGGCTTCAGTCCATAAAGCTCTATAGACATTTCCATTTTTAAAACCTCATGCTACTCTTTTGCACATGGGCCTCCCAATTACTCCACTCACAGTAGGAGAGCCCCTAACTCTTTTGCTTAGAAACCATGAACCAGCACTATTTAGAGGAGCTGTGCTTGATACCAGTTCTCTGGTACAGGAATAGCTACCAAAGCTACATTTCCATGTTAAAGCCAGAGAACGTTTCCTACCCAGTGTCACAGTCTCCATGCCTATTTTGTCATTTAATTGATAGACTCCATGAGTTGGGGGCTGCAGTTGTTTTTAAAACCATCTTCCAGAGTTGATTCCGCAAGCAAGGTCCCATGTAGGGCAACAGTTTAATAAAGCAAATGCAATTAGAATGTGGGTATAGGGCATCAGTGACAGGCTTTAAACTGGAGTTTGCAGAAATCTGGTTTCCCCTAGCCCATGGTTAAATGCTGGCCAAGAGCAGGTGGTCTTGGAAAACGTGCTGTCACGGGTTTTTTCTCAGGAGAAATGACTGTTACAGAGGCTTTGGCAGGCAACAAGGAGATTATTGGCCTGGCTAAAGTGAAAGTCTAGTGGAAAAGGCTAAACAGCTGCCCCCCTTCATTTTGGAAGAAAGATCAGGCTCAGGAAAGTGAAGTTTTGACATAATCCACTGTACTGCATATGCTAAAAGCCACCATTAGATTAGTGTTTGCAGGCCACCAAAAGACCAGGATGCTGATAATCTGATGTCCTGCCCCTTTAAACAAACCAGGTCTGTCATTTAGTTTTGCAGTGTTAAACTATAAGTTGATTTATTTATAAGACAGCTTAACTTCTATCAAGGTGAAAAATGCAGTTAATGTTCTCACTGGAATGCAGAATAAACTAAAAAAAAAAAATAAGCTTGTTTAATGTGTGAGCCTAAGCTCCTATATTTAAGTAATTAAAAAGAAAAGGCACTAGAGTGACTTGCCTGGGAATTGGTGATTGCTGGTTTGTGTGGCAAAGGGGACTGGTGGGGTGGGTGAATGGGTTGGATAGGGGAGGGGGATTCTGCCCCTTCTAGCTCGGTCTTAGATTCCAGGACTAAGACCTGCCCTTGACTCCATGGTGGTACAGACTGTATAAATAACTGGACAGGAAGTCTGGTTGTGAAAAGATTTCTTTTGTCCCTTTGGACTTTGTAATCCATGGGTTAATGGAGTCTTAAGGCTTCGAAGAACCTCAGAAATTTAACCCCTCTCACCCTCCCCTTTGAGTAAAATTGTCCTGCAAATTAGCACAGAGCCCAACTTTTAACACGGGCTGAAGCCAAGTAGGAAGATTAGTTCTGATGAAAAACAGTTTAGGCAAGTGTCTTGTCCAGGCGGTTGTCCTGCTCCTGACAGACTGGGGATAATATCTTTGGACCGCCAGATTTCATCTACTGGATCTACAATTCTCCAATGTTGACTTCTGTCCTAAAAGAAAAGGCATCTGGCATGTGGCTGGATCTCAGGGGAAGGAGCTTCTTTTTGATGAACTCTAAAGTGAAGCCTGCCTAATGACTATTCCAGGAGCAGTATCTCCCTGGAAAGAATGCAAACTGGGGGAGAAGGTAATCCCTTTCCCCACTTCATGCCTTTTGACCAGTTTAAGTTGGAACCTTAAACTTGTTGATTCATCCTATTTTTGAACAAATTGGTGTGGTAGATTTTTTTCGAAGTTAGCCATTCTGTAAGTTTTGTTTAATTCTGAAAATCAGATCCTAGCCCCTCTACAGTTACTACAACCCTTCTCACTGTGATAGAGGCCATTAGATGGTGAGGCTACGTGGCCCAATACCCAAATATTAAAATGGGTTTCTGCTGTAGCTTCCTAGTTCCATGCACCTAGCAATACTGAGTGTTAAAAGAGCCAGCACTGGTATTGTGTAAATTCCATGCTGCCGTATGTATCCTGTTCCTTGAAAGAGCAGTAACCTAGTATATACCACTTTGACTACAAAAGAAAAAAAAAGTTGTTTATATTAAGGTTTCTAAAAAAAAACTTTTTTTCAGAAGAAAAAAAAGACCGAATTAACCTAGAAAGTTATGCTTCACCAACCTAAAGGTCACAACTGCACCTGATTGGTTAACAAGCTTCCTTTGCATGTCTTCCCAACCCCTCAAAGTCCAGTTTGGCTTGAGAAAAGAGCAGATACTGGATGGATTTCCTTTTCCCACTCCACATGCTATCTCACTGAATTCATGGCAGGGATAATCTCAAGGACCCAAGTACTGGGACAAAAAAGACCCTTGAGATTTTGTTGAAGCCCAAGCCTCTAAAGGCTTCACTTGTGGTGTTTTCCTCACCTGTAAATTGAGGATAATACTATCCTACCTCACAGGGATGTTGTGTGGCATTCAAGATTGTAAAGTGCTTTTAACTTTAAAAAACAAAACCCTATTTGATGCTAAGTCCTTTTATTTCTCAAGAAGTAACCTTCAAAAAGTTGTGTGTACATTTTTTTAAGTGTGTGCATTAAAGAATTATGGAACATACCATATGCTTGAACCTATGGTGGCCAAGGGTGAAAGGGTGGGAATTCTTTATGTAAATTTAGGGTCCCAGAGTAACAGCAGCATGACTTGGTGAATGTACTTTTATGTTCATGTTAGTATAAAATCCAAAAAGTATGAAACAGAAACTGTCGGAGACCGTCAGTGCTGCAACAGTGCTCTGTCAGCTGTTAGAAAGCACAGCATTCTACCTACCAAACTATAAATTGGGTTACACGGGAATCAAGTCACATGTAAAGGGACGTGTGTCTTAACATCTCTTGCTAGAACATGAAGTACTGATAACAGCCCAGAGACATTGGCATGGGAGAAATATGACTTGGAAATGTTGGAGTTTCTCAGCCACTGAGAAATGTTAGTTAAGGGCATATAAAGCTGACCTGAAATCAACCTTGAGAGACGGGAAACTAGGAAGGAAGTTTTGTATTTTGTTCTGCAGTACCATCTCTGTGTGTGTGTGTGTGTGTGTGTGTGTGTGTGTGTGTGTTTGGTCTTTTTGACTACAAAAAATAATTTAAGTCAGTAAGACAAAGACATCCTTTGTCTTGTCACTTCAGATTCAAATTTTAAATATAAGACACAGTGTAAGGTAGAGTTTTTACAATATAGTGGGCAAAAGATATGTCCACAAGTAACTGAGTTAAAGAGGATGACAGGGAGGCTCAGACAGAGGTCTGGGAAATGAGAGGATGGAGCATCACCTTTAGTTGGAAGGATGAGAATGGTGAGAACTTCAGGGATGGTTCGGAACCTGAGACCGAGTCTAAAGGAAAATGAGAATGTTGAAAGACAAATATAAGAATGGATTCCAGAAATGAGGTATGGTTTATACCGACGTATGGATTATACAGCAGTTCAGCTACGATAACAAATGTGGTTCTACTCGAGTTGTCTGAGGTTAACCTCTGTCTACCAATCTTTTCCTCCCAATGGCGATCTTTAAACCAATAGGGGAATAAGGAGAAGGGGAGGAAGAGCCCCTCAGATCTCCCCTTCCCCACAATCACCATCTTTATACATTTTACTTACATACAATGCTAGGAGTTAAGCAGAAATATCGGGCATTGTCAGTTCAGCTCAAAGGCCATGCTTAGATATAGGCTGGGAGATATAAAGACCGTCATTGGCAGAGCATTGGACTTGGAGTGAGATGACCTAGACATGTGATTTGAGGTAAGTCAGGCCTTTCTTCTGAGCCTCTGTTTCCTCATCTGTAAGATGGGGCATTATTGCTTGCACTGCATGTCTTCAGAGGAAGAACATGCATTGTAAACCATAAGGTGCAAGACCAATACAAGTTACTCTGAAAACAAGACATGGCCTCTGTCCTCAAGTTTATAATCCTGTCCAGTGATGGGAATGAGATAAATAAGAAAAGTGAGACTAATTACATAGAAGTTGGAACGTGGTAACGACAGCTCAAAAGAAAGTTGAGCCCTTCTGGTTGTCTAGATCAGGGAGGATCCTAGATAGAGGAGGCAACATTTGAAGAGGGACTTGAAGAATGGCTGAGGTTGTGAGTGGTCGTGTAAAGTAAGGGCCATCCAGGCACAGGTGGAAGCACGTGGCGAGGAGGTAGCCTGGAAGAAGCCATATCTGAAAGAGAGTTATAGAATGTGAGATAAGAGGCAGGGAGTCTCTCCTGAATACCTGGCTGGGGAGGAGCTGGGGCGAGTAGTCCTGCACTTTTTGATTTTTCAAGTATTCCTTTTTCCTTCTTTCTTACTGCCCATCCCCACCCCAGTTCTTGTGCCTTTTTATCTCCTTTCTGAATGATGAGTCTTCCAGAACAACTCTCCTTACCCCAGTGACAAGGCTTTATCTGCAATGTTGTGTCCCCCAAGTAAGCTACTACAGACTATACAAGATGTTCTATGTATGTGCGTGTGTGCTCCTGCCCACACATATATATTTATTCATTCTTCTAACCATATTTTATGACTTTGGATTTTGTGCAGGGGCCAGAGTTGGGGGTCAAAACCCCACGGATGCTGCTTGTTTCTGTATTTCCTCATTTAGTACACAGTCTGGGGCCCCCACAACGTTTTCTTGCCCTGGACTATAACCCCTAGGTACAAGACCCCTCCTCAGTCTGTAGTGGATCTGTGATTCAAAAGTGAGTAATGAAAAACAGTTACCTGTTGCTACCTGTTCCTGTTCCCTGCACATGATCAGGCCACTCTATATCAAGAAGAGGTCTGGGACCTCTTCTTGTCCTGCTGTACTATCTCAGAAAGGACCATATTCAGTCCCTGTACTAGCTCTTGCTAAATGCCATCCTCAGTATTCATAGATTATTTTTTTTTGTCTGTCTCCCTAGGCTAACCTAGTTTGGAAAAATGACTTACTGATTTTTTCTTGGATTTTCCCATTAGAATGTCTGGTACATTTTTTGAGATCTTTGTGGAATGGTTTTGAGCAGAGAGAGTCTGGCTGTACTTCTCCCTGATCCTCCACCATCCTGGCTGATCCTTCTGTCCACAGAGTTCAGGATGCTATGACAAACTAAGAACATGATCTGTATCCTTCAAGGATATCTGCACCCTTTATTATCAATAGACTTTGTTGGAGAACTGCCATGGCTGTAGCACATGGACTCAGATAAACACAAGAAGGTGGCATCTTGGGAAGCCCTGGGAGAGAGGACATTCCCACATGATGACTTATCCTCACCTTAGAATCACAGAATTAATAGAGCTTTTTAAACAAGTTATAGAACATTTATGTGAGATACAGAATCTCAGAGCTATAAGGCATTTAATGCTAGGCATTAAACTAGAATCTCAGCACTGTTAAGGATCCATAGAACATAGAATATGGTAAGAAGAGACCTTAAAATTGGACACAGAGTCAGAGCTGGGAGGAATCTCAGAATACAGAATATCAGAACTTAAAGGGCCCTTAGAACATGGGATCTTAGAAAGGACACAAGCAGAGAGGGTCCCTAGAACACAGAATAACAGATTAAGAGGGCCATTGGAACACAGATTGTCAGATTTGGGAGGGACCTTGGAATACAGAATGTTGGATTTGGAAGAGGTGTTAGAATACAGAATGTCGGAGCTGGAAAGGCCCTGGGTTATCACTGTAGTTCAACCCCCTTATTTGACATAAATAAATCCACAGAGAGGAAGTGACTTACCCAGCAAGTTAGTGGCAGTCAAGACTAGAACCTTGATCTCCTGACTCCAGAACTCTCTTCCACCATGACAGGTACATATCATTTAATATATAAGAGGCCTGTAATTGCATGCTAATGGTAATTTTTGGGACAAAGTCAGTTTACTACAAAAGTCCCCAAAGGTGACCTGAGTTGGCCATTCCTAGGGAAATATGTTTACCATTATGGAGATGGCACAGCTAAGTGTAAAAGGAAGCAGTTGTATGTTCACATTTCCCCAAGTCAGCAAAAAGCCAGGGCTGGGAGATAGGCTTGTGGACAGGGTAATGGTTCTATTTTCTGTCTTTTTTTTTTTTTGTCATAAACAGTAGTTGATTTTTGGTTCACCAGGGTTTAAGAAGTGATTACAGTGTGCCTGGCACTAGGCTAAATGCTGTACCTGCTAGTTAGAAGTTCTTGGTTTTGGAGAGACAAAACACAATAGTGAGAAGTATAATACAGCCTGTGACTAGGAGGTTAGGGGGGTTATTATCATCATCCAGGGGCTGAACAAGTATAATAGCAAAATAAAAGTCTCATCTATCTGGTTCTTTGAAAAAACTGATGTAACTCTCTGGTTTGGGTATGGTCTCAGAGCAGTTTTTCTCTGGTTCAGGTCACATGTATAGATGCTGTTCTCTGCCTTCAAAATTTCTTGTCTTTTTTAATTTCAAGAACTAGAAAGCTAAAATTACTTAATCTGACCCCCTCATTTTACAGATGAAGAAACTGAAAAGTGAGTGACTTATCCAGGATCACAGAGTGAGTTAGTAGCTGAGCTAAGATTCAGTTCTCTCATCTTTATACAGGGTGGTCTGATGGAACTAAAACTTTGGGGACATCTTGTATAATGTGAAAAGGCTGGACTGGAGGGCCGCTAAGGTTCCTTCTGTCTCTAAAGCTCTACACCCAGTAATCTTTCCAACATACTAGAATGACTACTCAGAGCCAAGAATGACCATGTGAAATCTTTCCTTTTGTGGGAGTACAGAATGAGTGTTATGTATAGTGAGGCTTAATGGAAAGACCTGAATTAAACTGGGTTTTGAAAGATAGTTAGGATACAGACCCTTCTTCCCTTGTGTCTTCTAACCTCTCACCATGGCCTAAGGGAAACGTGGGCTTCTGAAGGTCTCTGCCAACAGACCATATGCTTCAGAAGGTTCTATAAACTGAAAAGGCTTTAAGAATGGGTCTAGAGATGGATTGTGTGCTGGTCCTCAGGGGACTAACTCAGAACTGAGACTCTTCCCTAGGAGGCAGGCTGTGGTGGGATGGTTCAGCTGCTCTGCTTTTCTTTGCATTGATCAACAGAGTACATCTGGGGATGACGTCCTAATGCTTTTGAAGTATTGAAGAAGGGATGAAGGGAACCTGTTCAAGAGGGTTTGGGGAAAGGAAGGGTTGTTTGTATGTGAAATGGGATATAATGAAGCCTCCTCTGACACCCCCATCATGGGTGGTTCTGGTGGGTCTTAAGAGTAATGAGTACTGGGGCAGCTAGGTGGTGCAGTGAATAGACCACCAGCCCTGGAGTCAGGAGTACCTGAGTTCAAATCCAGCCTCAGACACTTAACACAAAAACTAGCCATGTGACCTTGGGCAAGTCACTTAACCCCAACTGCCCTCCAAAAAGCAAAAAGAAAAAAAGAAAAAGAATAATAACACTTCATGGCCTAATAAGCAGCACTTTTGTTGGGAAAATGCTTTGGAAACCCTATACAGTTATAGTAAAGTGTTAATATTCATTGAGAATTCTCATTCACTAGAAGGTTAGCTGCTTAGTTGCTGATTTTTTTGGCCCCAGAAACCCATGGAGCAGATTAAAATACAAAAAAGCCAAAATGTATGGAGCAGGTAATAATATCTTTCATAGGTTCGTAGATTCAAAGCTGGAGAGGACCTTAGAGGCATCTGATCCCTCCCTCAGCTTACTGATCCCTCCCTCAGCTTACAAATGAGGAAAGTGAGTCAGAGTTCAAATGACTTTTGTAAAGTTACACAGCTAGTAACTGTGAGTGGTAGAATTTGAACTCACAGCCTTCCTTACTCCATCTCTGGGTACAATGCCCCCCCACACACACATTACTTCATTTGATCCTTGCAACGACCCTATGAGTGAAATGCTATGGTTATTCCCATTTTACAGATGAGATCACTGAGGCTCAAGTGACTATCCCAGGATCGGTTACTAAGCATCTGAGGAGAAAAATCTGAGGTTCTCGTAACTTCATGTCCAGCATAATGTCCATTATGCCACCATACATCTCAACAAAAATCACCTGAGCCCAACTAAAAACAACTCGACTTCTTGCTGTTGAGTGTCTTTCAAAATGAAATAAAACCCAACTACTTTTGGTATTCATGGCCTCAGGACCAACTTGCTACAAGTTGGTAACTCAGGATGTCAAGTAAGTTCTCTGGGCCTCGGTTTCCCCATCTGTAAAATGGGGCAATTGCACTCAATGGTTTCTCAGATCCCTTTCAGCTCTCAATTCCCTGTGATCCCATGACTAGCTAGTATATAAAGGCCCTTCTGTCTCTAACAGTCTGGGATATGTAGTTTTATGTCTAATATTCTGATCGAGAATATGGTCTGATCTAACTCTCCAATTCTATGAGAGTACAGTTTGCTGGCAAGCAGTAGGGGACAGAGCAGGCCAAGAGAGAGAGGACGTGTTCCTCATAGGAGACATTGCCCTGGCTAATGCCTCAATTCCCTTGTATGGCAACCCCGCCCCTGCCCTCAGATTCCAGGCCTGTTATATGAGCAGTGTTTATGACAAGCTTCTGAGGCTGTGGTTTAAAGATAGAGAGACTCTGATGAAGCATCATTAGCCAAAAAGGAAACTTGACTGATTCGCCACACACTTGGGGGTGAGAATGCACAGCTTTGAATATACTACCCTCTCTGCATCAGAAAAAAATACTGTGTTCTGTCTTTTTTTTTTACCTTGTAGTTATTTTGTTTTATTAATACATTTGTTGATGCTTTTTCTTTATACCTTAATGGTTTCTGGTGGGAGTAGGGAATCCTTCCTTAGAACCAGGTATATTGGTAAATAAATGTTTGAAAGGACAGGACCCACTTTTAAGTTTCATCTGCATCGCTAATGTTTTCTCCCTATCTTTCTTAAGCCCATACAATCAACAAAACAATAAATCTAGTCCAGGTGGATTTCCAAGGTGTTCATTTCAGTGTTGGATTAAAAACTTTATAATCAGATCTGGTGAGCCATTGGAACTGACTCGATCAGATCCTTTCTTGTAGCAAAAAAAAAAAAAAAAAAAAACAAGCAAAATACCCAATCGGATGACTACATTGACAAATGTATGGAACATTTTGCCATAGTACATTCCCACCTCTCTTCCTGGAGGAGATAGGTACTCTATATCATCTGTCCTATGGGGCTATCATTGGTTTTTCATTTTCTCTGGGTTCAGCTGCCTGTTAGCATTACTTTCATTCACATGATTGTTGTTGTGTAGATTAGAACAACTATGCTCTACCCACACTGAGTTGCGTAATAAGTATTTGTTGAATGAATGTACAACTTGATGACTCGGAGAAGTGGGAAAAGGTATAACATACACACAAATATACCGTGTGTTTATTTGTGTGTGTGTATTTACATGTGGTTTCCCCAATTAGATTGCGATTTCCTTAGGGCAGGAACTGTTTTGTCTTTCTTTGTATCTCCCAGCACTTAGTACCAAACTTGGCACAGAATAGTGCTTAATAAATGCTTGCTAACTGACCATCCCTTCTTTCATTCTGGTGGCATGCTTCTCAGCGTAGCTCAAGGTCAAATTTGCTTCCCATTCCATATCACACTGTTAACTCATGTTGAGTTCACTGAAAGCTTTAGATCTTTTTCAGGTGAACTACTGTCTAGCCATGGCTGCCCCATCTTGTACTGATGAAGCTGATTTGGGGGAACCCAAGTATAAGACTTGTCATTTATTCCTGATGGAATTCATCATCTTAGATTCAATCCAATATTTTATCCTATTGAAATTTTTTGGATCCTGTCATTGTCATTAAATGTATTAGTTTTCCCTCCTAGGCTTGTAACATCTGCAGGTTTGAGAAGAACATCATCTACACCTTTTTTGAAGACATTTCATAAAAATATTATACAGGGTTAAGCTTGTATCTCTAGGGCATGCCACTGAAATGGAAACCTGCCAAGTTGATGTTGAAAATATTAATGACTGATCTCTTGGTCGGGTCATCCAATCATTTCTGAATCCACTATGTGAACTGTGGTATAGTCCACATCTCTCCCATCTTGTCCACAAGAGACTGTTAAAAGCTTTCTTGAAATCTAGGGGGATTAGATCTATCTCTTCCTCCTCATCTACTAGTCTAATAACACTGTCAAAAGTAGTCTAATCACCCTGTCAAATAAGGAACTTCTTGAGGAAGATATGTTGGTTCTTAGTGATCACCACTCACTAAGCAGCCTATAATAGTCTAGAATTATATAGATTGCAAACTCTTCTGTCTCTCTTTTTTTTTTAAATAACTGAGACATTGGCTCTATCACAATCTAGCAATACTTTTCCCACTGACCCTGGGCAAAGCACTTAACTGCCATTTGCTATGGTTTCCTCAGTTATAAAATGGGAATAATATGATAGCACCTGCCTCCCACAATCGTTGTGTTGTGATCAAATGTGATGATATTTATAAAGAATTTAACACAGGGGCGGCTAGGTGGCACAGTCAATAGAGCACCGGCCTTGGAGTCAGAAGGACCTGAGTTCAAATTGGCCTCAGACACTCTACCCAAAAACTAGCCGTGTGACCTTGGGCAAGTCACTTAACCCCAATTGCCCTCCAAAAAATAAAAAGAAAGAATTTAACACAGTACTTAAGCACATAGTAGGAACTTAATAAATCCTTCCTTCCTCCTTTCTTCTTTCCCTCCTTCTCCCTTCTTCTCTCCTTCCCTCTTCATCCTCCTTTGTTCCTTCTTTCCTCCCCTCCATCTCTTCTTCCTTCCCTCCCTCTCTTCTTTCTTCCTTTTTTTCTTTTCTCTTTCCCTCCTTCTCTCCCTCCTTTCTTCCTTCCTGAACCTCCAAAGATCAGTCATCACAGTAGTTCAGCCATCACATCTCCCTGTTACTTTTTCAGCCTGCTATTTCATCATGCATCTGGGCCAGATGAACGTATCAAGGGAACTCTCTCCCTACTTATTGGATTAATTCCCTGTTAGTGTTTTCATTGTCTTTTCTAGTATAAGGATCATTCTCCTTAGCAGAAAAAAAAATCAGAGTAGGAGTTGAATAGCCCTCCTTCACTGTGCCATCAGATACCTCCTGACCCATCCCATACAGTCATCCGGTCTTTTCTTTGAACCTCCTTTTTTCTCCAGTATAACGTAAATCCCCCCCTTTTTGTTATCCTGACCAGGATCGCTGCCATGCCATATTTTGTAGCCATCTCCACTATCTCCCTTTCCTAGAGGCAGCTAGGTGTCACTATAGTGTACAAAATGCTAGGTCTAGAATCAGGAAGACCTGAATTCAAATCTAGCCTCAGTCACTTACCAGCTGTGGGACCCTGGGCTAGTCACTTCATCTCTGTCTGCCTCAGTTCCCTCAAATGTAAAATAATGATAATAACACCTACTTCACAGGGTTGTTGTGAGGATGAAATAAGAGTATTTGTAAAACAGTTAGCATAGCACCTAGAATATAGTAGAGGCTCAGTAAATACTTGTTCACACACACACACACACACACACTTCAAATCTAAATTAGTTGCTGAGTTCCCTGTGTATCCACATTACTCTTTTCAAACAACTTCCTCTTCTCTTCCTTATCAGAATCTCTTTGTGTTTTCAGAATTTCATTATTGAAAGCACTACATCCTTCTAAGGCTGACCTTCTTTACAGAATTTCACTTCACACTATCTTACCTCTTTCTCTGAACCCTTTGCAATCCAATCTTCAAAAATGTAATGTTCATGTCTTACCCCCACCTTGTCTTCTCTCCTCTGCCATATGTTCTAAGACGAAGTGATTATTTCCTTGAATATTCTTATCATTCCACCCCAGCAACCAGTTCTTCCTTATTGATGAGAATCAGATCCAGGAGAAGTCTCCTTTGTTTGGTCCTCTACCTTTTGAAAAATGAAATTATTATTCAATAAATTTTTTAGATTCTCTGCTTTTCATAAGAGAGATATCTAACAATAGTCTGAATTGTTGAAGTACTTCATCACTACCATATTATTACTCCAGGTCAAGCTTGTGATCCAGTTCCCAAACATATCATCCATTTCCTCTTTCTGTCCAGGTGGTCTGTAGCAAGTTACAGCAACAGTATGGCTTTCATTTCTTCCTCTGTTGATCTTCATCCAAATGTTTTCCCATTATACTTCTTTCTAGCTACTGGATCTCCTCATAAGAATTTATTTTATTAGTATACAATGCCACTTCACTCTTTTTTCCTCTTTTACCCACCCTATTTTGTTTTATTTTTAAATAAGACATGCTCCACCAGAGACATATTCCAGTCACAAGTGTCATCTCACTAAGTCTCAGTGAATGCCTACAAGAACAAATTTGTTTCCTTGCATTAATAACTTTAGTTCACCCTGCTGGTTCCCCATATTTGGTGCACTTGTATATTTGCCTTTGAGGACACATATTTTACTGCTGCCTCCTTTTCTTGGATTTTTTTCCCTATGAATTGTTCTAATATTTTCTGCTTTTCTTCTTTCTGCACTGAAGCCATTCTCTATGATAGCTAGCTTGGTAGTTATAAATAAGCAGCTTTCTCCTTCTTGCTTCTTTTTCAGGTTAAAACCCTTCAAGATTCTAGGCAAATACACTCTTGACCATTCTTGTCAGATCCTCTCTATTGTTGGACAGGAGCCCATGGTTGCTTTATTTTAAGTCATGCTCCAGAAATCCTAATTCCATTCTCAGAAACCATCTTCTTGACCAGCTGTTCACTTCCCAAATACGCCTTTCTCTTCTGAAGCCCCTGCCCTTCACTCAGCAGGAGAGATAAAAACCCATCTTGTGCCTCTAAGCTCTCCAGTTTCTTGTCCTTTGTAATTTTCATCAGTACTCTCAAGATTCTTTTTGACAATATTATTTTTGTTCCTATGAATCACCCGAAGGGGGTAGTGAGCATCTAATTTGACATGTCTTGGAGAGGTTCTCTGTCACAACCTGGATACATGCCAGCCCCACAGAAAACAGCAAGGCAGCAGATCTCTCTGTTGTTGTTTTGAGGTTGACAACTGTTTTAGTGACCTTCAGCAGGGAATCATCAAATACTGCTACCTGTCTCTTCTTCCTTTGATTTCTCCTGGATGATCGTGACATGACAGACCCTATGGACGTATATGGAAAACAGACAACTACTTTCACTTTGGAGGGTCATGCTCCCTCCTCTGAGCTCACGTATGCTTCTTAGACCTAAGTATCTTGTAGTCCTTTTTCTCTTTCTCCTCTGTGTCACATTCTTCTACCCTCCTAATTGGATTCCACTCTACCCCTCCACAGCTTCCTTCTTCTGAGTTTTCCTATTAAAACTCTTCTGCCCTTTTTTTTTTTGGCAATGGGGTTAAGTGACTTGCCCAGGGTCACATAACTAGTAAGTATCTGAGAGTGGATTTGAACTCAGATCCTCCCAACTCCAGGGCTGGTGCCCTATCCACTGTGCCACCCAGCTCCCTTATTTACATTTTAAATAATTTTTCATTCTCCCTGATAACCTGGGAAGTCCTTTACCTTATCTTCCAGGAGGGAAACTAGCCTTCACTTTAAACTTAGCTGCCACCGAACCCCTTCAAAAAGAAAAACATCCCACATTCTATACAGGTCCATACAAAATTCTTTTGACTCTCCATGGATTCTTGAAGTGAACTCTTCAGCCTCTTGTCATTCTTGCTGGTAGCTCTCTTGAAGAACTAATGTGGCAAACTGCTTAGGACACTTTAAGGTTCTTTGACTCCAGAGTACTTTCTCTCCTTACCTTGATAAGGCCTTGATAGTCACACCCAAATTTCTTATCCTTCATTAGCCTATTACCTTAAAAAAAATTGGTAATACTAATTGTGGTATGCAAATGTAATGGATATTGTTGTTCAGTGCTTCAGTCATGTCCAGCTCTTCCTGACCCCATTTGGGGTTTTCTTGGCAGATACTGGAGTTGCTTACCATTTACTTTTCCAGTTCATTTTATAGATGAGGAAACTGAAGCAGACAGAGCTAAATCACTTGCCCAAGATCATACAGCTAGTACATGTCTGAGGTCATATTTGAACTCAGGTCCTCCTGATTCCAGGGCCGGTGCTGTATTCACTGTGCCACCTAACTGCCCCTGACTAATGGAACATTACTGTACCGGACAGTTTGAAAATGAAGAGCAAAGTGAGCAGAACCAAGAGAACAGTTTCTATACTAACAATAACATTTTGGAGAAAAATGACTTTGAGACTTTAGAACTTTAGAAAGATTTCTGATCAATGCAATAATAAACCACAAGTCCAGAGGACTAAAGATAAAACAGTCCACTCACCCCCTGCCAGGGAAGCAATGTGATAAGACATACAGTGTGGGCATTTGTTACTCTAGACCAGTGGTTCTCAACCTTCCTAATGCCCCGACCCTTTAATACTTGTATGTGGACATATCTGCATGTGGGCAGACTCGCTTGGAGACAGAGGAGCAATGTCTCTGTTCTTAAGACCATCGGAAATATGTGTTTTCCAATGGTCTTAGGTGACCCTGTTTGACCCCCAAAGGGGTTGCAACCCACAGGTTGAGAACCACTCTAGATTATGAATGCTTATGAGGAGGATTTGTTGTTGTTCAATTGAGTGGAAGCAGTGAAAATGTCAGATTATAAATGCACATAAATAAATAAACTTACTGGTCACTACCCCATCAGATTTTAAGTCTTCCAAAACTGTTTTTCTTTAAAATGTTGTTGTTACTGTATAAATTGCCCTCCTGGTTCTGTTCATTTCACTCTGCATCAGTTCATGCAAGTCTTCTCAGGTTTCTCTGAGGCTATCCTTTTCATCATGTCTTATGGCACCATAGTATTCCCCTTCATTCATAATCTGCTCAGCCACTGTCCAGTTGGTGGACAGACTGGCACCACCCTCCTCCAACCATTCTCTTTCAGTTCACTTTCAGGGCTGTCTAGCCTTGTGTTTTTCTTCTCCTTCAGCTTCTCAAATCCTCCCATATTTTCCCTCCTGTAAATTCAGTATCTGCCCTTGTTTACAATTCCAAAGTCCTCTAAGTCACCTTCATGATTCCTTCTCAAATCTTTCTCCTTCTTCTGCTACACAATCTTCTTCAGTGAAAAGTGGAAGAAAAAAATTTGAATGAAGAACATATGTAATACAATGGAACTTTAAAAAAAATCATTTATGGGTGGCTAGGTGGTGCAGTGAGTAGAGCACCAGAATCATGCAAACCTGAATTCAAATCCAGCCTCAGACACTTGACACACTTACTAGCTGTGTGACTTTGGGCAAGTCACTTAACCCCAATTGTCCTCAAAAAAAAAATCATTTACTTCAGAGGGTATAATCACAAATACACAAACTTATTCTCTCCAGCATGTGGGAAGCATGTTGCCTCCTCTCCCTTGCACCGTCTCAATCCTGGGGAAGGGAACAGGATTAGGTTCATAAGCTTAACTTGGTTTTCTTAGAGAACAATCCCAGTTCCAAGTTCAAAATTCTGCAGGGACTCAGGTCCTAGGCACATTGGCTTCTCAGGGTTTCTATGCTTGCTGTAGCTCCATACCTACAATCGTGGCTCCAAAATTTTCTGTCACCCCAAGACATTGAAGAGGACAGACAACATATAACAGAAGCAAACAACCCTGGCCCCCTCTTGGATTTGGAGTAAGAGAATGGGAACAGAGCCCCAGCCTTCTCACCAATTAAGTTCATGGCATCCAGGCAGTGCAGCAGAAAGAAGTGCCCAAAAATATGGTGGAAATAGTCTTGTCACTTCTAAAAATTAGACAGCCAATCAAAGGAGGTTACTCCGACTCATGTGATAGGGAACACAGAGATCTCTATTCTAGGCAAACTGGGCATGTTCAAAGACCCAGGTTAGAACCAAAAAGGACCTTAGAACGGAGAAGGACAGAGATACAAGGGCCCTTAGAGATCATGCAGCCTAATTACCCCTTTTCCTAATGTTGGAACTGAGGCCCAATGAGGGGAAGCAGCTTACCCAGTATCACACAGCAAATTATGAGCACAGATTGGAATAAGACCCACATCTCCTGATTCCCTCTGTGGTGTTTTATCTATTTCACACTAGAAGCAGGAATGTAGATGTAAGAAAAAACCACTCTCAGAAAAGAGTCTTGTTTCAGTTAACAAGGACCTGGGTTTCGCTTTGGGAAAGACCTCCCCCAATGCACACACAAAAAAAATGAAGACACATGCCAGCCCTTGGATCTTATAGGCTTCTCAGGCAGCTGGGCAGGGTGGTACCATGGATAGAGGACTAGACTCAAAGTCAAGCAGACATGAGTTCAAATCCTGATCCAGACATTTACTTACCTGTGTAACCCTGGACAAGTCACTCAACCTCAGTTTCCTTATCTATAATATGGGAACAATAATAGCACCTACCTCACAGCATACTTGTGAAATGAAATGAAATAACCATATACAAAGAAGTTTGCAACCATTAAAGTGCTATGGAAAGTGCTAGTTTTATTATTGTTATTATTGGGGAAAGAAGTCTCCCACATTAGGAACAGATATTAAAGAAAGAATGTTTTGGATCACGTGGGGCAGATTTGAAGAATGTTTAGGAGATTAATTAATGCAACCAGGGACAGCCACTTGGAGGAGAAAGAGCTTAAACTGATCATTGAAGGATGGGAAAGATATAGAAGGCTTTGTTCAGTGGGTTTTCTTGGAAAAGGAGTGGTTTGCCATTTTCTTCTCCAGTTCATTTTACAGTTGAAGAAACTGAGGCAAACAGGATTAAGTGACTTGCCCAGGGTCACACAGCTAGTAAGTGTCTGAGGTCAAATTTGAACTCATGTCTTCCTCTAAGACCCAACACTCCTAGCTGCCCCTAGCTAAGTGCGCAGAAATAAGCATTTCAAGGCAACGTGATGGACAATGGAAAGAGCATTGATTCTGGAATCAAAGGACCTAGATTCAGATTCCACCTTTGATAGTACCTGTGTGACCTTAGGAAAGTCATTTAACTCCCCCCCCTTTTTTTTCTTTAATCTGGAAAATAAAAGTTGAACCATATGGGCTCTGAGGTTCCTGCCAGCTCTTAATCAGTGATCTTACGATATTTGGGGTAGGGGAACAAGCAACACATGTCTAAGCTCAGAGGCTGGAAATGAATACTGTGTGTGTGAGAGAAAGGGAGGAAACCTGTTTGGCTGGAACACAGTGGGTCCATAGGAGAACTGGGGACTGATAAGACTGAAGGGGTAAATGGGACCAGAGCCCAAATCTCTCAGGGAAGTCTCAGCTGTCCTCTCTTAATGAGGAAAGAGACAAAAAATTCCCTCTGGAAACAAGAAACCGAGGACAGCCTCTTCTGAGATCAGAAGGCTATAAAAAACCTATCGCGGTGTTTGTGGCCATTAGTCAGGTTAAAAATAAAAGGACCCTGGCAGAGGTATGGGGCTGGCAGGGGCAGCAACACCTGCCACTTTCTCAGGAAGTTTTGCATAACTGCCAAAGAGTCAGGGATTGGGGTTCAAGTCCTGGTGGCTTCTGCAGTCGGTTGCTGTGTGATCTCAGGAAAGTACCTACCCTTCTCTGAATCTTGGTCTGCTGACAGGAGGGGATCTTTAAGGTCATTTTTTGAGTCTATTCCCAGACCTTGTTGAGCACAGGTTCATGACCACATGTGTTCCTTCTCTCACCCTGTGCATTAAGGAGATGGATGACCAGGCCTTAGCAGTAGCAGCAAAGTCCAAGAAAGGAAACTCCATGAAGAAGGGAACTGTGTCTGCTTAAGAGTTTCCCTTCCCCTTCCCCCCCACTCCCCAGATCCAGGCAAAGATCTTTGCACATTGACATTGAAACAAGGGAATATATGAACAGTTGTTAGGAAGACTGGATAAGACTTGACACAAGGCTGTGATGTGATAACTAACAGCATCTGACCAACATACTCTACACAGGCAAAGTTTTCTAGAATAAGGAAGGGATGATCCTTGTGTATAGTGCCCTGGGCAAATCACATTTGAAATACTTCGTTCAGTTTTAGGCACAGTGTTTCAGGAAGGAGCTGGAGAGTAACCACAATAGTGAAGAACCTCTCTTGCCTGTCTGCTTGTCTGTCTGTCTCTGTCTCTGTCTGTCTCTTTCCTGGGTAAGCTGGTCCCTCATGGTGGCCTCACCATGCTAAACTTAGTGCAGATACCTGATCAACTTAGAATGCTGGAGTGTTAGGGATCCCCCAGCCTCAGCCTCTCCTCTTCCTGGGATGGCAAAGGGGGCTACACCACGTCCATCTGCCAGTTTCTCTCCATTATTCTAAGTCCTTTCCTCTGCAATATTAAGGGTCGAATAGGATGATCCTAGTGGTCTTTTCCAGCTCTAAATCTTCTGACCTCAAACATTTGAAGGACCAATATGGGCAGCAGGGACTAGGTTTATTCTGCTTTGCCTCTGGGACAGAATTTAGAGTCCCGAAGGGTTGGGAGAAAACACAAGAATATTTGCAAAGAAGTAGCCTTTGGGCTTCATGAGGAAAAAAATCTCAGAGATGTAAAAAAGAAAAAGAAAGGGGCTGTTTCTGACAATACAGCTCCTCCTTCTAGCACTTTTTCTCATAGCAGCTTTGTGAGTAAGTGGTATGAAGGTTCTTTTCACTTTAGACGAGAAAGAGATGAACTGATCTGTTCATTCAAGCAATAATACAACCCTTGAGGGGGCTGATTTGAGCTCAGGTGTCCTGGACAAAATTCCATTGCATGGCATTGCCTCACTCTGTCATTGGAGCTTGATGAGCATGGGCAGAGTGACCACTCTTTAGGGATCTAGAATATAAACTTCCTAAGGGTAAGGATAGTTCCAGCTTTGCAGTTAGCTCTCCAGTGCCTAGCCCGGTGCCTGGTACTTAAAGGATTAAATTGGACCATAGATTACCATGCCACCCGGAAGATTCCTGCTCAGGTATGGATTTGTTCTGCCAGTGCAAAGCCTGGATTTCAGAGACTAGACTCTGAACAACGTATAACTCCTGGTTTTCTAGTTGGATGATCTTTGACCTACCACTGTCGCTATGTGACCTCACACAATTTACATACCCTCTGTAGATCCGAAGGGCAGCTACATGGTGCAGTGGACAGAGCGCTGGACCTGGAGTCAGGAAGATTTATCTTCCTGAGTTCAAATCTAGTCTCGGGCACTTGCTCATTGCGTGATGCTGGGTAAGTCACTTAACTCTATTTGCCTCAATCTCCTCATTTGTAAAAATGAGCTGGAGAAAGAAATGGCAAACCACTGTAGTGCCAAGAAAACCCCAAATGAGATCATGAAGAGTCAGACACAATTGAAACAACGGAAAAGAAAGAAAGAAAGAAAGAAAGAAAGAAAGAAAGAAAGAAAGAAAGAAAGAAAGAAAGAGAGAAAGAAAGAAACAGAAAGAAAGGGGGAGGGAAGGAGGGAGGGAGAGAAAAAGAGAGAAAGAAAGAAAGAGGGGGGAGGGGAGGGAAGGAGGGAGGGAGAGAAAAAAAGAAAGAAACAAAGAAAGAAAGAGAAAAACATTTGAAGACTTAAAAACCGTGATTAATTTAATGACTGAGAATGATCCCAAAGGAGGGTGATACAGCATGCTACCCATCTCCTAAGAGAGAAATGATGTACTCAGTATACAGATAGAGACAAAATTTTTGGATATGACGAATGTGGGAATTTGTTTCCCATCACTGTGCATATTGGTTTCAAAAGCACAGTTTTGTTCCTCCAGCCTGTGGCCTTGCCCCCCACCCCCACAAGGGAGACAGGTGGGGTCAGCAGGAGATAAAATAGATTTTATTAAGTGAAGAAGAGAAAGTTACATTTTCAAAAAGGAAAAGGGGACAACAAGCTGATTTGCTACTAATTTCCTAAGAAAATTGGCTCCCTCCTCCTCCTCGCCTCCCTCCTGCACCTCCCCCACCACCACCATAGAGGAGGAACAGGAGGCTGCTGGGCTTGCAGCTCTTGGCTGGATGGTTGGAAGAAAGCCAGCCAGAGGACGTTGAAACTTAATAGGCCAGGGCTGGACAGCAGGAAAGTACTGGCCAACAGTGACCTCTGCTGTTAGCCTGGCCTCATAGCTGCTTCTCCTTTCCCATTAGAGAAGGGAGCCCAGGTCTGCATTCCGCTCCTAACACTGCACAATTTTCCTCTCCGAATGGAGAAATGGGTGGGCAGTCTCTTTTTCTGTGGCCTGTTTCTTCGTGGTGAGATCATCACTGAACACAGTTCAGTGGTCTGGGCTGGTCTGGAGCCTAGGAGAATGGGGTAGTAGAAAGAGTACAAGCACATCTGAAAGCCTGGCTTGGAATCCGTCACTACCAGTCACCAATGAGAAAGGCACTTCTCTCTGAATCTTAGTTCTCTCTTCTCTATAATGAAGTGCTTGGATTAGATCTTCATAGTTTCTTTCAACTCAAAATCTTCTGACCTGCCTGTGTAACCTCATACAATTTGTCTAACCTCTCTAGACCTCAGGCTCCTACTTTGCAAAAGGGATGGGTTGGAAAAGAGAATTCTCTAAAGGCAACTGGGAGACTGGAGAGAAAGAGAATTTGGCTTCAGCCCTGGGGACTGGATATGCTTTTGAGAGCAACAGCATTTTTGAGGAAATGAAGATAAGACAATGGACTGCTTTTTTTTTTTCCTTGCTGGCATGTGATTCTATTTCTAGCAACCAAGTGAAACCCCAGGGCTCCATAAGGTAGCTATGAGATGAACCTCCCTGAGGGAGCTTTGGAGGCTAAACTCAGAGAGTATCTTCTCTTAGCCAGCTTGAGAAGAGCATGGAGTGAAGGCCCCAGGCTCTTTTGATTTGGAATCTAGGAATCTGGACTTCCCTGTAGTATGAAGCCTTCCTTCCTCTGCTTCTTTAGGCAACAGCAAGAGAAAGGGCAGAGGCTGGCAGGCCCATGGAGAGGGAGAAAGTAGGGTCCGTAGTCTCTGAATTTTCTCTGGCCTCCCTCACCTCCAGACATCTCACTGTCACCACCAGTTTCTGGGATTCCATTCAAAAAGGAAAGTCCCCATCAACTTCCTTTCAATACCCCTTAAGCTTGGGAGATGTTGCCTACTGCACATGGTGCCCAGCCCTGAATTCTCATCAGGAGATGCTTCTAATTTATTATCTTTTAGGCTTGGGGGGATTTTAGGAATATAAATTTGGTAAGTTACTCCCCACTCCCCACTCCCACAGGGGAAGTGAGCCACTTAAGGGCATATATCTGGTGAGTGGTAAAACAAGAGTTTAAGCCCTTTCTCCTCATGCTGGGTTTTACCCACTAAGCCATACTGTCTCATTCCTCAGGATCCCTCAGAAGATGCTACTTAAAAGGTCTTGATAAGTCTTGATTTCCTGATAAGTCTTGGTGATCTTGGGAAACCCCTGGAGATGCAGAATGTCAGAAGTGGACAGGATCTCAGAACTCATGCAGTTCAGTTTTTTCATGTGCAGTTGGGGAAATGGAGGCCCAGAGAAGTTACATGACTCACCTAAGGTCACACAGGTAATGGCAGAGGCAGGATCTGAACCCAAACCCTCTGACTTTGTGGTTGATTTTCTTTCCATTTTTCCAGCTACAATGAATTGTCTCACGGTTCTGTGAAATGCAGCAGCTCAGCTTCTCCACTCCTCAGTCTCCAGGGAAGTTAAGAACCTTATCCAAGGTAACACAAGGAATCAGTGGCAGAACTGAGACATTTTTGGAAAGAATGGACACACCTAGTCATTGTGATTAAAGATGCATCATGACTATGATTTCTATAGTCTCAAATGTGGATGCACATACATATATACATATATACACACACACAATATTATAGAGAGATATTAAAATTTAACAGGCAGCTAAGTGATACAATGGATAGAGTACCAGGCCTGGAGTTGAGAAGACTTATCTTCCTGAATTCAAATCTGGTCTCAGATACTCACTAATTTAATTGTATGATCCTGGGCAAGTCACTTAGCCCTGTTACACTCAGTTTCCTCATCTGTAAAAATGAGCTGGAGAAGGAAATGGCAAACTGCTCCAGTATCTATGACAAAAAAACCCAAAATGGGGTCACAGAGGGTCAGGCATAAAGGAACAACAACAAATTCAAATTTATGTTTCCTCACCACTTTCAAGACAAGCAGGTTTCATTATCCCCATATGTTTCAGATGAGGAACAGAAAGACAATCTCTCGAGAAGGGAAATGACTTGGTAAAAAGTATTAGGATATCCTGTTTGATACATGAGAGGCATGTCTCCAAAGGCCTGGATGGAAGGTCATGCCTTTTGACTCCAAGTTGGTCTGCCTTTCTATTATACCACCCTGCCCCCATCACCTAAAGGAGAGATCTTGAAGATTATGGAACCCAGGGAAACACAAGTTGGAAAACGGAAATGAAATCATTAGGACAATGGGTAACAGCAACCTGTGGTTAGTGCCACTCCTAGAACCCAAGATCTGCTCACTATGATTTATGTAGTCCTAAAAGCCTGTAATGGCAAGCACAGAAGCAGTTCACACGTTGTCTCAGCTATTGAATTAACACCTGGTTTCAGTTCAAGTTTCTTTTGAGCCTTCTATCAAGTCTGTTAAGAAACAGAACATGTGAACCCCACAACTTGTGAACCCTAGAACTCATGAACTCCTGCAATTGGAAGGGGAGGAGCTAATAACCATATATAAGGAGAGGCCCAGGCTAGAGACAGCAGAACTGAGTCCAAGAGGACTCTTGTGGTGGCAGAGTCAAGAAGGTGAATTGTGGTATCCTGGTACTCTGTTGTATCCATGTTGATGTTTGTGATACTTTGTACAGAAGCCTTAGGATCTTACTGGAAGCCCTGAAAGAGGATTTTCTGGTTGTATATTTACAGAAGTCCTGGAGAAAGCTTTTGGAGGTCCTGGGAATTTATTGATGATTTGTGCTGACCTCTTGGATCTTGTTTGTGGGTCTGTGTTGATTTCTATGTTGATGATTTGTGTTGAGTTCTCAGACCTTGTTGGTGGGTCTGAGTTGATTTCACAGGCAAATAGTGAATCGATGATGGTGCCAGCAATGTGTATAAATATTATTGTGGCTCTGTCAAGCTTTGTCTTCCCAGAAACAGTAACTGTGAAGGACTTGAGGTGGACTGGACGCTGTGAACTTCAATATGTAACAGGAACTGGACAAAGAATTGGACAAGGAACTGGGAGCTGCCTGCCTTTAAACCCAGGTGACAGTTGGAGCTAGGACCATGGAAGAGGAATTATGGAAGCTGAGAGCCAGCCTTGAGTCAAGCTGAAAGAAGACTTTACTTGGATACTGTGTACTTACCGAGAAGATTATGATTTACTGTGACATAGGGGATGGAAAACTTTGACTTTTGTACTTTATGATTGAATTAAGGATTTTGTGATTGACTAAATGAATGTACTTTGTTTAAAACTATATGACCACTTTGGTGAAAACTATGTGACCATTTTAGTGATAAGTTGTTGAGTTGTGACATGGTGAATGTTGTATTTTGTTTTTCTGTGATAAGTTGTAACACTGTGAATGCTTTTTTGAAAATTTTCTATGGATGTTTTGCTGATTTTTTATTGAATAAAGAACTCACTATACTATGTAATCAGAACCTTGAAAGCTGTTCACAGCAGCAGTCCTCTGGAAAGCTGCTCATGTCTAGCTTAACAAAGCCCAATTTAACACCTTCCAAAAATCTGTAGGGAAGAGAGATTCTCATATGCATAAGCAGCAGCCTCCTACAATGAAAAGGTTCCCCAGATGGGGGATTCCGTTTTTGTTGCTAACTCACTGTGTGACCTTGAACAAGTCACTGCCCTTCCAGAAACCTCAGTTCTCTCCCATATAAAAGGAGAGTTTGGGGCCAGATGGTTAGCTGGCCTCTTCAGCTCTATGATTTTATCTTTAACCTTACGTATTGAGGACCTATGTAAATTGATGACTATTGTATTTCAGGTTTAATTTTTTTTAAGATGGCTTAGTAATCTTTTTTTAAAAAGACATATTAATAAACCAGGACAGAGGGACAGAGAATAGAGAGAACACCAGGGAATTTCCCAAGAAAGACTCTGGGGGCCTTGCTGTGTGGCTGTGACTCCAGGATGTACTGAGTGGTTTCTGTCTTCATCATTTCCTGTCCTGGCTTCAGGGCTATCTCTAGAGGAGCCACCAGGAATAAGAGTGACAAGAGGGACTTCTACGACACTAAGTACCAATGACATCACAGGGTGATATCTTAACTTGTGCCCAGATTGGATCAAAGTGAGGCAAAGTTGTACAAAGTTGTCAGTCTCACTCTCTCTTCCAGGGTCATCAAAGTCCAGTGGCAAGACAAAGGTCAAGATGCAGATGCCTGGGATGCAGTGGATGACCCTGATGCCTTCCAAAGACAGCACTACTCACCACCTGGGCAGACATCCCAGGTATCTTCAGGAAACCTTAGAACATCAACATCTCTAGGACTCCCTAGAATCTCAGAACTGAAGCAAAGGAACATCGGCTAAAATGTAGAACACAGCTGGAAGGGATATATTTGCTTTCCTGTTCAGTGTTAGGGTTTGCCTTTCTTATAACTCTCCCATGAGGTCACTAGATTGAGTATTTTACCATTGAGGAAACTGAGTCTGAGAGAAGTTAAATAATTTACCCAGGGGGATATTGCCCCTGGCAATAGGATTAGGAATCAGACCCAGGTTTTATAAGATCCTAGCTAGAAGGAATCCAAGGCATCATCTAGGCAAAACCCTCTCGTTTTACAGATGAGAAAGCAAAGGGTGAGGAAGGTGGCAGAAGTTGGAACCCGGGTCCTCAGGCTCTGTATCCTCTTTTTCACCCCATCACAATATCTTCTACTAGATACCAGAAGATGGAATTTCAAGGTGAACATTAGAAGTTATACAGGGCAGTCCCCACTCTTCCCCTCCCTAACCCAAACACACCTCCTGATCCTAAGGGAGAGGGAGCCAGGGCCCAAAGTCACACAATGAACGGCAGTCAGAATTCCCTTTTAGATCCTCCCAATAACCTTCCAACTTACCCCCACACTGCTTCCACTCAGAATGTCAGTGCTACAAAGGACTGTAGCTTAGAATAATCAGTAAGTCCATCAAAAAGCAGCTATTAAGCACTTTCTGTGTGCCAGGCATTGTACTCGCTGCAGGGAATACCAAACAACAAAGGCAACAGCAACACCTGCCCTCAAGGAGCTCCCAATCTAAATGGAGGGAGCAACACGCAAATAAGTATGTACAAAGACATTACATGTGGGGGAAAAGGAAATAATTGTCCGAGAGAAGACACAAGAGTTAAGAGGGGTTGGGGAAGGCTTCCAGTAGAAGACAGGATTTTAGCTGTGACTTCAAGGAAGCCAGAAAGTAGAGATAGAGAGGAAGGGTGTTCTAGTCACGTGTAATGGTAATGAAACTTGGAGATGCCCCTGAATTGACTTGGCTTTTGGGTTGAGTGTTAAGACCCAGAGCTTGTGAATCCCACTTGTGGGATGGACTTGTTGACATGAAGAGAGAGGGCTGACCTGGGAGGAGCCATGAATGGAAAGGAAGGCTCAAGCCCAGAGAAGGCCAGAAGAAGAAGCACTTTTGGGAAGAGCAGTATCCAATGTCATGGTGCCTGAGTTGCTGAAAAAGACTGCTAAGAGCCCATTGGAGTTGTCCACGGCTTTTGAGGACTGCCACCTGGAGCTGCTGAGAACTGAGGCGGCATGGCTCTGATGCCGATATTTTGTCTGTCTGTTTTGATGTTGTTTTTCCAGGTTTACCTGGTGGTGGACAGTGCTGCTGTTGTAAAGGTCCTGGAACTTGGCTGTTGGTGCAGAAGCCCTGAAGAACTTTCTTGTTGTATGTTCACAGAAATCCTGGAAGAGGGCCTTGCTGATGCTTTCAGGGGTTCTGGGACTGTTCTACAGGCAGAGTGTGACTTGATGAGGACACTGGCTATGGCTTTGTTGAGCCTTGTCTCCCCAGGAACTGAGATTGCTGAGGACTTGCCTCAAGTGAAGATGAAAGAAGGGCCTTCCCTTGGGTGTTCAATGCTGAGATGTTATCTTGACCTTGTTATGGCTTATGGGTAGATGGTCTTTTGTGCTCTCCTGCTCCCTTTTGAGAAAGGCTTGGTGTTAATGGATGGTATTGTAATTACTTTGAGTCCAGGGGTGGGAAACCTTTGGCCTTTTTGTGATGATTAGAAACTGATCTCCATTTGAGAAGAACTCTCTCCATTAGAGAAGAGACTTTGATTAAAGCATGTACTGTCTAGGGGTGGAGTAGTACCTGGACTGAATGAAGAACTTACTTGTGAAATGTATGAGTTATACTGTATTTTGATTTTCTCTGTTCTGTGAATGTTTGCTGAATAAATGGGGTTTGCTATGCTGGTAATCCAAATCTTGGAAGTTGCCTTTGCTTGGCATTACAGCATGGAGGACAGCCACGGAAGATGCCAAGAGTTGAGAGATGGAGTGTCTTGTTCGAGGATCAGCCAGTGTCATGGCATTACAAAGTATGGATTAGGGAGTAAGGTATAAGAAGATTGGAAAGAGACGAGGGGACTAGGTTATGAAGGGCTCTGAATGCCAAACAGAATGTTTTGTACTTGGTCCTGGAGGAGACACCAGAGTTTATTGAGTAGGAGGGTGACACAGTCAGACCTGCACTTTAGAAAAGTCACTTTAGTGGCTGAATGGAGGATGGATTGGAGTGGGGAGAGACTTGGGGCAGGCAGACCCACCAGCAGGCTATGTAATAGTCTAGGTGAGAGGTGAGGAGGACAAGTGCCAGGTGGTAGAAGTGGCAGAGAAGAAAGGGGACCTTATTCTAGAGGTGTTCAAAGGTGTTCATTTCAGGCTTTGGCAACAGCTTGGATATGGGGTGGGGGAGGGGCAGAGATAGAAAGGAGATGAAGAAAGTTGTGAGCCTGAAGGACTGAGAAGGTGGTGATGTCCTCCAGAGTAATAGGGAAGGAAGGCGGTAGGGGCCAGGATTTAGGGGAAAAGATAACAGTTTCTGTTTTAGACCCATAGAGTATAAGATATTTACTGGACATTTAGGTCAAGATGTCTTAATTGACTTTAGACACCATTCTAGACCGACCCCTCCATTTTACTTGGTAGTAAATGGGACAAACCTGTGGTTGTTCAATTGTTTTTTCAGTCATGTCTCACTCTTCATGACCCCGTTTAAGATTTTCTTGGCAGAGATACTAGAGTGGTCTGCCATTTTCTTCTCTCATTTTATAGATGAAGAAACTGAGGCAAACAGGGTGAAATTAATTGCCCAGCATCACACAGCTAGTAAGGCCAAGATCTGAACTCAAGGAAGATGAGTCTTCCTGACTCTAAGCCCAGAGCTCTATCTACTGCATTGCCTAAGCTGTGTATAAAAGGCAATATGAGGAAATGGAAAGAACTCTCAACCTAGGGTGCTGAACACAACATCACTGGACCTGGGCACTAATCTTGGTCTGTTCGGCCTGAGGTACCCTGATGGGTGGTGAGTGAGTCACAAGGACAACTCACAAAGTACACCATCTCTTGCTAGCATCAGATTAAGCCATGCTTCCATTCCAACTAAGCAGTCATTCCAGCAGCAATCAAATCAATAGCACCATTGTTTCTAGAAAGACTTCCCTATGACTCCACTTACCATCCTAGGACTTCCTAGACCACTCCCTTCTGAGGCTGCCCCTCTCCTCCCCTCTCTTCTTTGTGCTGTCTCCCCATATTAGAATGTATATTCCCAATTTAGCCCAGGGTCTGACCTGGGTAAGCACTTAAGAAGTGCTTTTCGATATGTTTTGCAAATGATCAAATTACTTGCCTTCTCAATGAAGGAAGGGAATTTGGAACTCAAAAGTTTTTAGATGAATATAAAAAAAATGTTTTTACATGTAATTAGGGAAAAAATAAAAAATTAAATTACCTTGTTGGTTAGTGGGCAAGAATCATTAACGTCACTAGAGAAAGGCATGGTTTGGTGGAAAGAGGCATGGTTTCTTTTCCTGGTCACCAGGGACTTACTATGGCTTCAGATAAGTCACAGAATGCCTTTGGGCCTCAGAAAGGGAAACTACTATATCACTCATCCTGCCCACTTCCTAAGAGATGTCTGGTTACTTTTGAATATCAATCAGAAACAACAAACTGCATCCTATCACATTGTAAAGAGAGCTTTACAACCTACTTAGGAAATGTGATTGTAGAAAAGCCCCAAGCCAAACCCCACCTCTGACACCAGCAAGTTAACGTGCATTTATTAAGTGCCTACTATGCACCAGTCAATAAGCATTTATGAAGTGCCTGCTGAAGAGGTGCCCAAAGAGGGTTAGGGTTTGCCTGAGACCCCGAAATACCAACACACCGGGTCCTGCTGAAAGAATTCCACTCAAGTCTTCTCAGCCAAAGAAAAAGTAAAGTTTATTGAAAAATATGGGATAGACTTTTACAGAGCAAGTCTCCACTAAGCTATCCTAAGGCGCTCTCACCTAGACCAAGTCTCTGCCAGGGCATTTGGTAACTCTACAAATATGTAGGGAAGATGGGATCATATATACAGAGGAGTCTAGGGGTGGTTCAGAGGAGGAGCCGGAGAAGGGTCTTCAGGAGGAGCCAATGTGGTCTGACTCCAGTAATGAGTTTGGGGAGGGACTTAAGGTGGAGTTAATGACAATCAGACTCCAGTACTTCAGATGGAGTTAATGACAATCAGATTCAAAGAGGTTTCCCAGAATATGTACCTCAAAGATTCAAGGAAGCTCAAAAGGGGGGGGGGGTCCCAGAGCCTACACCTCATCACCTACTATGTTCCAGAAACAGCGCTAAACACTTTGGGACCCAGAAAAAGGCGAAAGACCACCCTTACTTTCAAGGAGTTCATGATCGGATAGAAGAAATTACATTCTAAAGAGATATTTTCAGAATAAATTGGGGGGGGGGTCTCAGAGGGAAGGCACTAAGATCAAGGACTATTAAAGGCTATTTGCAGAAGTAGGATTTTAACTGACAGTATGCATTTCTGAGCAAGTCGTTCAGCCTTTAATTGTGTTAAGTGGTTTTCTAGGACTCTCAAGTCACACAGTGCCAATCTGCATTGGTAAAGGGAGTTTCCTCCCCTGGGAGATTCCTAGGCCAATGAAATCTGAGGTAAGGATTTGAACTGAATCTTTCTGAACCCAAGTCCAGCACTCCATGCATTTTCTCACCTAGAATCGAAAGTCCATTTCTTCCTCTCCAGATAAGAGTCAGCATGGTACAAGAGCAATGATTTAGTCATATCTGAGTTCTCAATTTATCTCCAGCACTTGCTAGCTATAACCAGAGGCAATTCTCCTAACTTCCCCTAAGCCCTTACTTACCCATCTTTAGAATGGGCTCAGACACCCTTGATCCTGACAAGTCCAGTCACCAAGGGATCCAAAGCAGTAATTCCTCCCAATTTTTAGTTTTAATCTTCAAGCTGTTTGGGGCTACTTTGAGGTTAAATAACTTTCCCATAATCACTCAGCTAGTACATATCCAAGGTAGGGTTAAAGATTAGGCTTCCTGACTCCAAGGTTCAACACCTCAGCATCATTTTCTGAAATCAGGCTTGGTGTTCAGTTGTATCCAACACTCTGTGACCCCATGTGAGGTTTCTTTGGAAAAATACTTAGAGTGGCTTACCATGTCCTTCTACCAATGCAGGTTGGCTCATTTTTTACAGATAAGGAAACTGAGGCCAACACGGGTAAGTGACTTACCCAGGGACACACAGCTAGCAAGTACCTGAGGTCATATTTAAATTCAAGTCTTCCTGATTCCAGGCCTGATGTTTTTATCCAATTTGCCACTTAGGGGAAAACTAAAGCTGAATTTGCCCGTGGTCACCTGGGTCTATTAAGTACCAGAGGCTGGTTTTGAATCCAGAGTCTCTTGACTCTTGAGCCAGTGATTTTAAAAAAAAAAAATTTACTAAAAGCTAGGCTATGTTTTTAAAGAGTCATAGGAAAAATACAATGTTTAACCACAAAGGAATGAGGCCTTGGAGATGAAATTTCAGATATCAGCAATAGGCTGGTAGGGGGTGACAACCCCCGATAGGATCCAAAGCCTGAACTAATCAATCAGACTGCTTTGCTTTGCTCTGAAAATGTCCTTTCCTGTGCCAGCAACTCCAAAAAGACCAGATAAAGCTAAATAGTGGGACTTCTCTTATCAATCCTAGAGGCCTGTGCCACGTTCCAGAGGCTCAGGTATCCTGGGATTGTAATTTCCAACTGACACTACTTTGTCAATTGTCTTGTCAATCTAATTACAACTAAGAAACTTCCTTACTTAAAACATATGGAGACCAAAAATCTGAAGGACACAGACATCCTAGGATTGGCCTGAAACATATAAAAACTTTGTCAGTTGTGTGTCCAGCAGTCAGAACTTAGGTTTTGGCTCCTTGCACATATAAGCTTGCTAACTTTGTCTAGCTTTAAGGCAGTGGTTCTCAACCTTCCTAATGCCTCAGCTCTTTAATACAGCTCCTCATGTTGTGGTGACCCCCAACCATAAAATTATTTTCATTGCTACTTCATAACTGTAATTTTGCTACTGTTATGAATCATAATGTAAGTATCTGATATGCAGGATGTATTTTCATTGTTACAAATTGAATATAACCCACAGGTTGAGAACCACTGCTTTAATGAAATAAACAATATGAATTTACATATCACCTATCCTGTTTACCTCCTTTAACCAAACTTTCAGGTGGACAGGGGAAAGATTATGGAGAAAGGAACCTTCCCAGCGCTATTCCTGTTGTACCATCCATGACTGAAAGAGACTTCTTAAGACAACCTGTACCTTTACAAGGAACACATACACACACACACAAACACACACACACACACACACACACACACACACCCCTCTGATAAATATTTATCTAGACTTTGCTTAAATACTTCTATTAACAGGAAACTCATTACCTCCCAAGGCCACCCATTCTACTTTGAGAGAGCTCTGATTGTTAGGAATATACTGAGGCTGAATTCCCCACTCCTAATTTCTTCAACTCTCTCAGGAGAGGATACCATTAGGACTGGCCTCTCTGACTGGAGAGCAAGGATTTTGAGTAGGTGGGGCTGATGGGGTGCTTGGGTGCCTGTGCTTGAACCCCAGTTCCAAAATCATATTCACTTCAAAAATCACATTTCTCCCTAGCCTCAAAATACAGTCTCAGGCACTTTCTCTCCAACTTAAGGGCAGCATGCCCTAGCAAAATACTTATCTCCCGTCCTGATACAGTAGTAGCCAGCTGCACCTATAGAATTGAGTAGTTTGAACCAGCTGTGTACTAGCTGAACTGGCTATGTACTGGGTCATAAAGACATTTATTACTCACTGACCTATCATACGTATCCTAGACTTAGCCATATGTATACTCCCTTAAGTTTATCTTGTCTAACAAGACATTGATGGGGGCAGTCTGGGTATTTCTCTGTCAGCCCTGTTAGTTGACTTAATGATGTTTCAGGTCTAAAATCACACCTCCCGATAGCCCCGACTTGGGCTATTTTCCAGTGAACTCTGGATAAAATACCTACACAGTAGATATTATAAGTGTATGTTCATTTAAGAACTGACTACTCCTTAACCACTCCCTAATCCCGCCCTGACTCACATAGTTAGCTTATTTGGCACGGGTTTTACTGTAGTTTATCCTATATAAACTTTACCTATACCTCTCTAAGGTTGCAGGTTCCCTAAAAACTCTTGCCTGCTGTATAGAGTAACAATAAATCTTTGCCACCTCGACTTAAACAGTGCTTGAGTCCATGAATTCATTTCAGATTGCTGAATAGAGACTCTGGTTATTGGGGCTCCTGGAGACTCTGAACCTCATCAGGGCCTCTCTTCCCACTGGCAGAAGCTCTAGAATTTATGAGGCCCTTCCACGGCCCTTTTCATTGTACATGAAACTTTTCCTGATCCCAATCGTTTATGTGTTCCCTCTATTTTGTTTTTTTATCCTAAATTGTGTGTGTATACATATATATATATACATATATACTTATACACACACACACACATTTTTTGTTGCCTCCCCTAAGAGAAAGTTAGCACATCTAAAGGTTCAGTTTTTGTATTTTTATTCCTAGCACTTAACAGTGCTTGACACAATAAATGCTTGATTAATAATAATAAATTGATCTTTAATCTACAGAGACCATTTTATGCAACCTGGTACTACTTACTAATACTAACAATTCTCATTTATGTTGTAGCTAAGGTTTATAAGTGACTTCCCCCAAATGTCCTTTGGATGTGGGTAGTTCCGGTGATTATTGTGCCTCCTCCAATCCAGTTTTATAAGTGAGATCACAGAGAAGTTAAATGATTGGCCTGTCAGGCCTTAAGCTTGTAAGTGTTGGGATTTCAAGCCAAGGACCATGACTCCATGTCCTATATTCAAAAGAGCTTACAAAGGTACTGCCCTCCCTTCTTTGTTCCTCCCACCTCCAATATTTGAAAAAACAAACCAAAACATTCTTCAGCCAAAGTTGAACCCATGGGCAGCTAACTCATACCTAAGCCTGGGCCTGCTCTTTGGACACCCTTCCCTACTTGAGAAGTTGGGTTTCCCCTTTTTTTTTAATTCAGATTTAAAGGACAGGGACACTGGAAGACACAAGGAATTATTCAATAAATATTTATTACAGAAGAGCCGATTCAAACTCCAGTTCAACCATCCATTGCCCCAAAACACCAACAAAGAAGGAAAAGGGCACTTGGCAACACTATGTCAAATTCTACTGAAGACTTCTGCCATTTCTTCATAGGTACCTCATGGTACCCTTACTATCACAAAGGTTCTGCCCAGAGTGTTGACCAGCCCTAGCAAATCCAGTGGCTTTCCTGTAAGAACTTCAAGGATTGGTTGGGGGATAGGATTGTCACCAGAATACCAGCCTGGCTGAATTTGGAGAAGTCCATCACCACAGGGTTGGACATTGGACCCATTTTTTTTCACCTGCACCAGCTATTTGTTAAGACTGAGTGAAGCAAGGCTGGGATTTATACTGGTCCATGGAGAGTGCCTATCCTGACAAAACTATTGGCCCATTTAGTAATAAAGTAAGTTGTAGCTTCCTAGGTCATTATGTACTCAAGGACAGAAATGTGCCCCATGTGCTTTTCACAGAATCTCAAAGTTGGAAGATTCCTCAAGTCCAACTTGTATATTAAACAGGAATAATTTTCTTGCCTGATACAGCAATATGGATTCCACAATTATACATTTAGGTGGATTCAGTTCTCCGTGGATGGCTGGACCCAAAGAGAAGTCATTAATGATTTGATGGCAGCTAAGAAGAAAAGAGGTAATGCTCAGTGGAGTGCCCAGGAATCTGTACTTATCCTGGGCCTTTCAAACACTCATTTTAAGATGAGGAACAGAGACCCCACAGAAGTTAAGAGGCTTGCCTTACTTACTAATAGTGATTGGTAGAGGTGGAATTTGAACCCGGATTCTCTAAAGCCAGAGTTTTTGCTACTACCCAAGCTCTGTTACTTGGGCTTTCTAAACAAAAATCACAAATAAAAGATGGGGGAGACGTGGCTATAAGCTCAATGAGTCAACTGCGATATGATGGCCTCCCAAAATTTTCATGTGACTTCCCCAGTCAGGAATTAACAAGCATTTATTAAGCTCCTATTGTATACCAGAGATTGTACTAAATGTTGGGGATACAAGTTCAAACTGAAAGATAGACTCTATCCTCAAAAGGTTTACGTTCGGATGGGAGAAGATAACCCATGAAAGGAAACTGAAAAGCAAGAAAGGAGGTAGATATAGATATGACGCCTAGGGCCATGTTAGAAAGTCCAGAGTCAGAAGCGTACTGTGCAGAAGAATGGTTTGTCCTGGGCCTCCTCCTTCACGTGGTGATTCAGGGAGGAATCAGCACATGACAGGGAGAGGAGGCAGGGGCAAGGAGTACTAGTGTGAGAAGTCTAGGGCTAGTGTAAGCTTCCAGGGCAAAGAGGTTACTATGGCATGGGAAAGTCAGGGAAAGTCAAGAGTACAACCTGAAACTGGGGTTCTGTACTCAGAGGCGCATTTTAGAAAGGACATTAGCAAATTGCAGTGTGTGCAGGAGGACAGCCATGATGGCAAAGGGCTTCTGGAAGCTCTAATGAGGAAATCAGTGACATTGAGCCTGAAGAAATCTTGGGGAGCAGGGGGCCCTGAGGAGGGATTTGTAGTGTGTGGTAGTTGTCAACTACCATTAAAATATGCTTTAAGTATTTAATGGGCTGTCAGGGAGAAGAGGCATTGCTCTCTTTGGCCCCAGAGATCTAAACCAGGTAGATAAAGTGGAAAGCTACGTTTCAGCTGTAAGGAGAAACTTCCCAGCCATCCTAGCCATCTCAAAGTGGAAAAGGCTGCCTTGGGAAGAGAAGGTTCCCTCTCCTCTTCTGGGATCTTCAAAAGGGGATTGGACAAAATGAGCTTCAAGAGCCTTCAACTCAGATTCTTTCTATGAAGAGACCTACAGGTAGTAAGTATGTCTTCAACTATATTGATCTCATCTTCCATATACATAGAGACAGAGAGAGAGACAGACACAGAGACTGAGACAGAATGAGGACATAGTAGGCTGGGAATATGAGATTAATACAGGTGAAGACATATATGTATATGTATGTGTGTTTACATACATACACATACACACACATGACTCAGTATGGTCCCCTCATCTCCCCTCCATCCAGTTCATAGGTTCATAACCCTTTTTCTATGTCACAGACTCCTTTGGCTGCCTAGTGAAGCCTATGGATTCCTTTTCAGGATAGCTTCTGTTGCCTGCATTCGTAATGGAAGGAAATGTTACATTTAAGTTGGAGAGTAGTAAAAATAAAGATGTCATTTTTTTCCCATCCAAGTTCATGGGCCCCCCTAAATCTATCCAAAGACCCCCCAAAAAACCCCAACCCTGTCCTAGTGCCTAGTTCTAGGCATAAAGTGGGTCCCCACCTGTATCTTTTGATAATGGCAGTAAGGACCTCTCTCACCATTATCTACTTCCCCTCTCTCCCATACATTGAAATATATTAAATCCCAGGCCCAGAAGGCCCAACCAGAGGGAGACTAACTTGCCTAGCACCCACTTCACAAGTTGAGAATCAGGGAAAGGAGAAGGGGATTCCACACAGAAGATCAGTGTCATATTTTGGTTCCCTGATGATACTCTGAGCAGGAAGCTCAGGGATGATAGCTATGTCTTCTTCTGACATCCTTGAGCCTAAATTCTCAATTTTAGCCATCACTAGCTGTGTGACGTCAGGGAAGTCACTCAGCTTCTCTGGGCTTGTTATCTAATCTGTAAAATGAGGGTGTTGAACTGAAGGACCTCTCGGGTAGGTGCCTTTCAGTTTTAAATGTACAATCCCAGCTGTGGACATTTCTCTGGCACTGGCCCATGTCTACTCTCTTGGCTCTTCAGAAGTGGTGGCAGCAGGGGATGGTTGGACAATGGAGCAAAGGCTCCAGACCTTTCCAGGGTCTTCTCACTTTCCCTCAGTTTTCTCCTCCTCATTGGGGCCTTGCCCTTCACTCCGTCCCCACATGTAGTTGTTGAGACCTAACTGTACCATGTGAGCATTATGGATAATAAGAGGCTGACCTCCTGCACTCTGAGGGTCCAGCTGGGGGGCTGAACTGGGGCCAGGAGGAAAAGGCATAGGTGGGATAAACTGATTAGGCTGGAAAGGCAAGGGAGTGGTGGCAAACTGGGGGGAGAGACTATATGCCCAAGGTGGCAGCGGCATTCTGTAGCCATGAGCAAAGGATGCTTGATTTGGGAAAGTCAAGGTGAGATTCTGTAACTGTTGGTGCAAAAGGTTATAGTGGTATGCAAAGTCAGAGAGGGCACTCTCCTTCTGCGAGACCCTCTCCCTGTCCGCTACCATCTTCTGGGTCTGCTCCTGGATTGCCCGGATTTCCTGTTGTTTCTTCCACACTTCCCTCTGGGCTTGCAACCTCCGAGGGCTGAAGGTGCTACTGACTTTCTTGGAGAAGACAGGAGATCTCTCATCCAGGCTTACAAGGCCAGTGAGCATTGAGGAGACCTTGGCAGATTTCAGAGTGCTCTCCCGGGGAAAGAAGGGGATGACAGAGTTCTCCTTCTCACTCCTCGTGAGGGAATTCATCAGCGCCATATGCACTTGGTGGAGACTCATGCGGCAATCAAAGTGCCTAGTGAGGAGTAGCACGGTAAAGGCTGAGTTGTCAATGGCGTCCTGCAAGCACCGTAGCTCAAAACGTCCAGGGACCTGAAATTCCTCACAGAATGTGGTGCCATCGGGTACGCCCAGGCTTTCTAGGGTATCTCGGACTCGAAGGGCAATGGCTTCATCCTCCTGGGCATGGAGGATCACGAAGCTGAAGAAACGCTGTTCTGTGTCCAGCTCAGGTCCCAAGGGCAGTGAAGACATTGAAGCTGGAGAAGGATCTTGGGTGGAGATGGGAGGCTTTGGACCTGCAGTCTTCTTTGCAGAATCACTCTCTTGCACTGGGAGAGGAGTGGTCTTTTCTTCCCCAGCAGGAGGGACCGACGTGGGGGGCAATCCTGGGAGCACTCCAAAACCTTCTTTGGAGACAAGAGTTTCTGCAGGCTTCACTGAGGCTGGCTGTAGAGATGTGGAGTCAGAAAGTGCTTCGAAACATTCCACAGGAGAATATATGCTAGTCTCAGGGGCCACCGAGGTTGTAGGAGATGGAGGGATGGAGGAGCTGGGAACCTGAGGATCAGAAACCACTGAGGCAGAGATGTTTAGCTGTACAGGGAGTGAGGCGGCTGGCTCAGAACAAGGCCAGCTCATCTCCTCTGGCTCCTGTCTAGCCTGTAGTTCAGGATCCTGTATGGAATTGGTCTGAGGGTCCCCACACAGTTTACTGGGGCCTCTGGGGTTCTTTTTCTGGGGCTGGTGGGTTAGGAAGGGAAAAGTGGGGGACTGACTGATCTGCAGGTTGCTGGCAAAAGAGGCAGGACTACCAGTAGAATGCAAGGACAGAGGAAGTGACTCGGTTGTCAATAAATCTGACCTGGCCCTGATGGGCCAGGGGTGACTATTGGCCCTAGAGGGTGGGGCTGAGGACACTGGAAGGCAGCCCATGTCTGACCTGAGCATCTGAAAACTCCCAGCTCCATGGATATCATAGCCACACTGGGACTGGGCCTCCACCAAGATGCTGTCCAGCCGAGCATCCTGACACAGGCTGAGGGCCTGTAGGGCAGCTTGGTAGGCTTGGTTTCGGGATGAAGCCTCGCATAGTTTCTCTTCTACAAGCAACTGGTAAATGCGGGCAACAGCCAATTGGATGTCTGCCTGCTCTTCAGATGGCAAAAGGTCCCCCTGGTTCAGGAGGGGCTCAGTTCCTTCCCAGGTCCTAGCCACAGAGAGTGCCACCTTATCTCCTCTCAGTGAGTCCAAGACGATCCTGGCCTCTGTCTGCTGTTCCAGAATCAGGAGGACCATGGCGTGTAGGAGGTTGCCGGCTTTAGACCCTGGCCGAGGGGCCCTCAACTTGTGTTTGAGGTAGAGGAGTTTGTCCTGCCCAGCTTGGCGTAAGATGTCAAAGGCTCCCTTCAAGCTTGGGGTGTCCTCTGCCATCTTTGGCCACCTGAAGAAGGGGTAGACATGGCATGTTCTGGTCTGTCTGCCTGAGATGGGGAGGGCCCTCTGGCTCTGACCCCAGTAACTCAGGCCTCCACCATCTGGCCTTCAGGCATTTCAACTGTATCTGCAGCAAACGAAATAGAAGCAGAGTTAAGAGTTTTACTCATATTCTTCCTCCCCAATCCCACCCCTACCCTGTAACATTCCCTTTCTTCCACTTCTCAGGTGAGCCAGCCTAGCTATACAGTAACAAGGCACTCTGAGGCAGAGACATAAGAAGGTATGTGCCAGGAGAATGATACCACCACTACCATTTCAGCTACCACTTCTCTGCTCAGACACACCCCAACAGAGTCAGTCTAGGATACTGATCCTGGGTAGCTAGGCGGCACAGTGAACAGAGCACCAGCCTTGGAGTCCGAAGGACCTGAGTTCAAATCCAGCCTTAGACACTTAACACTTACTAGCTGTGTGACTTGGGCAAGTCACTTAACCCCAACTGCTCTCCAAAAATCAAAAAAAAAAGTTATTAGGATACTCACCCTAAGAAAGTTAGGAATGACTATGACCTCCAATAGCCCCAGTGGCCACCATTCCAGGGAGCAAACCCTAAGGAGGTGCAACCTGGCAGAGACTTCTTTGGGTAGAGAACCCTTGCTTCCAAAAATCAGATTCTTGCCTCCCCAGTCCTTCAAATGGCTTGCCGTTGGAAATGGACAGGAGTATCAGCAGAAATGTTTAAAAAAAAAAAAAAAAGGGCAGCTGGGTGGTGCAGTGAATAGAGCGCCGGCCCTGGAGTCAGAGTACCTGAGTTCAAATCCGGCCTCAGACACTTAACACAAAAAACTAGCCGTGTGACCTTGGGCAAGTCACTTAACCCCAACTGACCTCCAAAAAACAAAAAAAACAAAAAAAACAAAAAAAAGAAATGTTAAAGAAGATGCATTACTGTGTGTTCTGCATCTGTGACACAAAGACAGTGGGACCTTTCCATGTGACTTGAAGGCGAAACCTCCTATCTCTGTGAAGCTCACATTAGAAAGCAGCTCAAGAGCAGAGACCAGCTTGCTTTTCTATTGGTATCCAGAGTGTTTCGCATAGTAAAAAATAATTTTTCTTTCTTTCAAATCCTAACAGTTTCTCTCCAGTAAATCTCGGACTATCCCAGAGCTTCCTGATAACAATACCTCTTACTTCTAAGGGCATTTAAGATTTATCAAGAGCTCTCCTCACAACAACTCGGTGGGTGGGTGGAGCACTAGGAGGAAGATTATCCCCAATTTACACGTGAAGACACTGAGGCTTAAAAAGGGGAAGTGACTTATCCAAGGTCCCACAGTAGTGAGTATAAGAGCTGGGATCCATAGGAATTAGAGCCAGAAGGAAGCTTACAGATCATCTGGTCAAATGCCCTCACTTTTCAGATGAAGAAACTGCCCAGAGAAGAAAAATGTCCAGAGTAACATAGGTAAGAAGTGGCTGAGTCAGGATTTGACTTCAGGCCTCCCCTTCAAGTCCCAGGACTCTTTCCTCTACCTACCTTGCTCTTCCTTCTTTCAGCAATTATTGAACTTAGCATACCATAGCATATCGTAGAGGTTGACACATAAGTGTCCTCTGTGTGTAAGTCTGTCCTAATTAGACTGAAAACTCCCTGAAGACAGGCACTGAGGCTGTTCCTTCTTCCCCCTCCCTCGCTGCCTCTTGCACAGAATTAGTCTAAGGAATGTGTGACATAGGGTCCCGGAGCAGGAACATAATGGCTAACACAGGAAAAGAGAAAAATCTGGTTCTTTCTCTTCCCATCATGAAAGGAACCTTTGGACTCTTCTAGATAGCTCCCAGTTCCTGAATGTGGGTGTTCTGAGTTCCCATCCCAGAACAGACTCTTATCAGCAATGTGATCTTAAATCCAATTTGCTTTTGAGTCACCTTCCTGATGCCATTAGTCTTCTTCCAGAATGAAGGATGAACAACAATCTGTGAGTAATAGTAGTTGCCCCCAGTGATCCTACTGGGCAAATCAGAGTACTATGGAGTGGAAGGATGGGAAGGAAGCTCCCAGGCAATCTAATCCAACCCACACCTGAACAAGAACACTTCAACAACTTATCTGACAAGTGGGTCATCCAGCCAATGCTTGAAGACCTCCAATTATAGGGCACTCACTACTTGATGAGATATGTCTCTTTTGGACCACTCTAACAGTTAGGATGTTACCCTACAGTAATTTAAATCTATCTCTCGGTAGCTCCCATCCATCATTCCTAGTTGCATTCTCTGGGGCAAGCAAAATGAGTCTAATCCATCTTTCACCAAAAGCCCTGCAAATATTTAAAGAGAGCCAACACATCCCCCACAGGTCTCATCAGCAGCTCTGCTTGGTTGGACTCCACGAACATCATGCCTCCCCCAAGATAAATTGATCATCTGAAATCTCATCACACCATGCAGACTGACTGATTCTGATACTTAACCCCTTCTCAGCCCCCCTCCCCTCTGACTGGAGGGCTGGAGGGGGAACAATAAACTTCTCCTAAAGCCTTCCTTTATAGAGGGCTCACTTTCCAGGAAACTATTTTCTATTATCTGCCCTACTTGGTTTAGACTCCAGAACAACATGGCCTTGTGCTGGGTAGCCCCTGGTGGTTCCCCTCTCTTTTCAGCTTCCTTTTGTATACTGTCTTTTCCCATTAGATTATAAGGTCCTTGAGGGAAGGGACTGTCTTTCTTTTCCTTATTTGCTTCCCCAAGGCCTTGCACATAGTAGGCACTTAATAAATGTTTACTGAATTGAATTGAGTTCAGCTCTTACACACAGTTAGTGAGTGAAGAAGAAATATGAAAACATTATATAAAGGTCAGCTGTGTTATCATTATTAGAAATATCACAATAGGGTGGGGCTGTCCACATATGAACTTGTGACCCTTCACTGGAGATATTTAAGTTGGACTTCCTGGGGGTGTGTTGAGGGAATTCATAAGAGAGGTAAGGGTTGGGCCAGATCACCTAACAAGTACCTTCTGTCTCTTAAGAAACTATTAATGTGGGGGCAGCTAGGGGGCACAGTGAATAGAGCACCAGCCCTGGAGTCAGGAGGACCTGAGTTCAAATCCGACCTCAGACACTTCACACAAAACTAGCCATGTGACCTTGGGCAAGTCACTTAACCCCAATCGCCCTACCTTCCCCCTTCCAAAAAAAAAAAAAAGGCAAAAAAAGAAAAAAAGAAAGAAACTATTATTGTTATAGATTAAAATATGTATCAAGTGAGGACTAATGATTCCATAATCATCAAATCAAATTTTGTTGTTGCTCAGTCCTTTCCATTATATCCAACTCTTCATGGCCCCAATTGGGATTTTCTTAGCAAAAAAACCATTGGAGTGCTTTGCCTTTTCCTTATCCAGCTCATTTTACAGGTGAGGAAACTGAGGCAAACAGGGTTAGATGATTTGCCTAGGGTCACACAGCTAATAAGTATCTGAGACAAGATTTGAAATCAGATCTTCCTGACTCCAAGCCCAGGGCTCTCCACTTCACCACTTACCTGCCCCCATCAAATCAAACAGCCATTATGTACTTCAACACTCGAATCCTCAACCTGGCAGCAGCCAGCATTTCTGGCCCCCCTCATTCCTCCTTGATATTAATTTCTCACTTAGTTTCTGTGATGGTGACTGTCCTGGTTCTCTTCCAACCTCACTGAGAGCTTTCTCTCATTCTACTTTATGGCTCTTCTTTTCACCCTCAATGGTGGGTGCTCCCAAAGCTCAATCATCGGCCTTCTGCTCTTCTCACTCATCTTTCCCTCCCATCTACTTCCATGGATGTAATTCCATCCTCCATGAGGATAATTCTAAAATTTCTATCTCAGCTTAGGTCTCACCCATCTCCAGGTGCCCACCTTTGCCTCAAACTTGGCACATCCAAAATGAAATATATCATCTACATACACACACACACACACACACACACACTTAGTTCCCTGTCACAACAAATTAGCTCCCCTTCCTAATTCTGTCAATGACACCAACATTCTCTAATCATCAAGTCTCAGAATTGTCTCTGACTGCGCCCTCTCCATCTCCAGTCCCATGTCCCATCAATTCTTCCACGGATGGCCCAGCCCAAAGAGGGAGCAAGATTTATTTGTGGTCACATAGCAAGTGAACAAGAACCAGAGACTAAGCTTTTCATTGTACCAATCTTCCTAAAGAAGGGCATCAGACATGGTCAAAACCCAAAGTCCAAACTCCTTAGCCTGGCACTTAAAGCTGTCCATAATTTGGTCCCATCTACTTTATCACTAATTCCTCCCCTCCCACCCATCTACTCTTTCTTTGTTCCAGTTCCAGTCAAGCAGTCCTTATTCATAGGTCCCTTAGTGACCTTCAAGGTTGTGAAGTCAAACCACTCATTTTACAGATGAGGAAACCGAGGCTGAGAGGCTAAGTGAATTGCCCAGAAGCACATACCTCCAGGTTCGGAAGTACAATTCAAATCCAGACTTTAAGTCTAATATTTTACCCACTAATAGCTAACATTTATACAACACCTTAAGATTCACAAAGTGTTTTACAAATATTATCTCATTGTATCCTCACAACTATCCTGGGAGGTAGGTGCTATTATTATCCCCATTTTCCATATGAGGAAAGTGAAGCAGACAGAGGGAAAGCAACTTGCCCAGGGTCACACAGCTAGGAATGTCTGAGGTTGGATTTGAACTTGGGTTTTCCCAACTCCAGGTCTAGCGCTCAATCCTCTAAAATCTGCTTATTACTTTATGAACATACCTTGTGCTTTCCAGCATCTGTATCTTTTTGCTTGTGTGATTTGCCCAGAATGCCCTTCACCTTCATTCTCTCATGCAGATCCTCCCTAATCTTCAAAGTTCAGCCCAAATGTCACCTTCTCTATGAAGCCTTCCCAGAAGCCCCCATCTAGAGGTGATCTCTTCAGCCAATATTAATACTTCCATTAGAAGATTCATCACATTCTTTTTGCCAAGGACCCACGATTATGGTTTTATTGGCATGAGCTCTCTTTCCCTGCCACATGGATGGCGCAAACATAAAAATAAAATCCTTCACTCTGTGACTTTTCCACTAACATAAAAAAGAAAACCCATCATCCTGTGGCCAATTTTCTGTCAATGAACCTCTCCATACCTAATGGGTTGGTCCTCATGGACCAAAGCTGAAGCCCTTGAAGATTTATGGGGTCCTCACAGCAGTCAAAAGTCTAAGACAGCAGTTCTCAACCTGCATGACTCTTTCACAGGGATCACCTAAGACCATGGGAAAACACATATTTCCGATGGTTTTAGGAACCGAGACACTTCTTCTCTATCCATCTCCAGGTGGGTCCGCCCACATGCAGATATGCCCACATATGAGTATTAAAGGGTCGAGGAGTTAGGAAGGTTGAGAACCAGTGGTCTAGGATCACCTCCATGCAGTGGGACCGTGACAGCCTACTTTGTATTCTGACTATTTCTGTACATATCATAACTTCCCACCTTTTCCCAGCCCCTGCTAGACTATAAACTCCTAGAAGGCAGAGACTTCATCTTTATATCTCCTTAAGAACCCAGAATAGGGCCCTGTACATAGTAGGTACTCAGTAAATGCTTTATGAATGAATGAATTTTTATAATAAATAACAAGAGGAAACCATGGCACAATAAATTGCAAATTTGTCTATTTGGAGTGTTCTCCAGTTCTGAATGCTCTCCCGAGCTCTAGCCCCTAGTTCCAGCTGTGTACAGTGGAAAGAGCACTGAATGCAGAATCAGAGGATCCAGTTTCCCGTGCTACTTACTACCTAAGTGCCCCTGGGTAAGTATTCTCTTCTCTGGGTCTCAGTGTCCTCAACTGTAAAATGATCAGATTGGGTTAGTTCAGAGTTTCTTAGCCTGGGGTACATGAACTTGCTTTTTGATAATTGTATTTCAGCGTTGGTTTCCTTTATCATCCTGTGCATTTAAAAACAGGATTCTGAGAAAGGGTCCATAAGCTCCATATCACAAAAGATGTTAAAAAACCCTGGCTAGATGACTTCTAGGGTAGAGACTCTAGACCCTAGGATAGACCTAGAGGACAGGACACTGTCACTTAAACAGTCCATTAACATCTCAATTTCAACATTTAAAGACCTTCATATTCTGGAGCAGGCTTAAATTTCCATGTCAATTACAAATCTCTACCCCCACTACCTCCCATGCGCCCAGTTTTCCAGCAAAACTGGACTACTTGTACATAGTATTTCAACTACCACCACACCTTTGAATCGGCTGTTCTCCATCCCTAGAATGCTCCCCTTCCTTATCTCCAAGTTTTGGAAGCCCTAAAGCCTTTAAAGGCTCTTCCCTGGTGTAGTTTCCTACATAAGACATTTTGTAATTCCTTTGACTGTCCTTCCCTTCCCCAGAAATTACTTTGTGCTTCTAAATATACCTTGTATTTGTTTATAAGTTTATAGTAGAATGTAAGCCCCTTGAAGGCAAGGATTCTTTTTTTTCTTTGTTTTGACATACAGCGCCTTGCACAAAAAAAGACAATTCATAAATGCTTCTTGGATTGTGTTTAACGTGTCTAAAATGGAGCTAAATAACCTTTCTCCAAAATTCATCCCTCCTCTCAACCTTCCTAGTTCTGTTGACAGAATCATCCACTCACCAAGGGGGAAAATCTCAAGGTCATCTCTATTTCCTGCCCCTCATCCCGTCAGTTGTCAAGTCCTGTGCCTGTTACCTCCAGGGCATCTCATTTCCATTCCCTTCTCATTACAAGAAAGGTTACCACCCTAGATAAGGCATTCACTCTTTCTCAAGTGGGCAGTTTCAACAGCCTCCTAAGAGGATCTCTCAGATTCAGTGCCCCCTTCTCTAAGCCATCCACTGCACAACTGCCAAAATAAGCTTCCTATGGAAGATAAATACCAGCTCCCTACTTTACAGTTCCAGTCTTTCCAAGGTCTATCTCCAACCCATCTCCCAGCCTTATTTCATGTGCCTCCCCTTTTCATACTCTATGTCCCACTGAGGCTGAGCTACTAGCAATCCCTCCGTACCCATCCCCCAATTTCTTCCTATTGAAATTCTTCCCTCTTCCTTCAAAGCCCAGCTCAGGTGCTGTTTCTTTCAGGAAAGCTTTCCTCATTCACCCTAAGATGAAGGAAACCTGTCTTCCAATCACTCATCCTCTTAGATTTCATTTTCCTGAATTGTATAGTTCTTTAATTGTCTGTATCTCATTCTTCTAAAAGATGGTCCCATTGTGTTAAAATTATATCTTGTTCTGGTCCGCCTGATCACCATCACCCCACTTCTAGTCAGTATAAGTTTATAAGTAGTCAGTAAAAAGAAGCAATAGCAGAAAATTAGATTGCAGAGGGGAACCTGGAAGTCACATACACATCATCCCAAATATCCAAGAAGCATAATTTACAAACTGTATCATATATTAAGCAAAATTCACCTCTTGGTAGAATGTGCTGAATCAGGGAAAGCCATCTAGGTGGTACTTTCAGGGTTCTGGTCCTATGATATCTGGTCCACAGACAAAATCCAGACCTCCACAGCTCCAGACTAGCACCAAAAGTAGATGATAACTTTGAAATGATGTAGATATGTTAACTGAAGTTTTGCCAATAACTTTGAGGTGATGTGGATGTTAATGAACTAATCCCAAGGTGGCACAGATAAGAGCTGATCTGTTTCCAAAACAAAAACAAAAGACCCTATAAGAATGAGACCTCATACTCATACCCCCTGAGTCCTCTTCCAGCTCCATGTCCATGCTTCCAACTCTAATATGGTTATGGGAGTGATACTTTCTGCCTCTCCCCCTTCCAATCCTCTTCCCCATGCTGCCTGTCTTCCTTCACCATGCCATCCCCTGTCCTCATCCCACCATTTGCCTCTGTATCCCTTTTGCTGCTTGTCCCTGTATTTTCTGTACTGCTTGCCTTCATTAACATGTGACTGCTGGCCTGTTTCTGGCTACCAATCCGGGTCTTTCCTGGAGATTGCCCAAAGAACTTGGCATGCCTGCCTCTGTTTCATAACCTCATAAATTATCAATTCATTCATGATGTCAAAGATCAGAATGGTTCTCCCCACCCCAATCTGGTGTTCAGCACCAGCAAACAGCAACAGATTTCATTACTAAAAGCAGGAGTAGATAGAGAGTTTAGTTAAGACCTAGTGCGTCTCTGTCCCTAACTCAATTCACCAAGCACTGAATAGTGAGTTGATCTTTACCCCATCACTTCTCTGCTCAAGAAGTTTCTTCAGTGGTGACCTGAGAGCGAGGAATCAATCAGCTGCCACCACAAGGGAAAGACACTGTAGATCCACATGCAGTAGATCAAGGCTCTCCGGGAAATGGCAGCCTTCCCTGCCCCCACTGGACTCCACAACATCACCCTCCCCTTACCTTTCTTTACAAGTGCTTAGTCTGAAGCATACAGAGAAGCCACAGGGAAGGAACCAAAGAATTTCCCAGGACCTGAGGGCCGCTAGCTCCCCAAAATGAAGATACCAGAGTCAGTACTGGGTTGCAGGGCGCAGCACACCAACCGCTCCCCCTAAGGAGGCTGGATGCGGAAGCTGGACAACCAGATGGGTTAAGAAAACTTTTAGCGACGTGTTCAGAGTCCGGCTCGGCCCCTCCCTCAGATGTTTGAGTGGCATGAAGATTTTCCCTCTTCTCCCAGCCACAGGAGGGAAGTGACTAGGGCTTCCCCGGGAGACAAGAGCCGTTTGAGGGCATAAAGGGGTAGAGGAAGCAGTGTCACCAGAGCTTTGCTCTCCTGTGGGTACTCAGAACAAACTGGCAGGGCCGGGCAGGCTGAACCAGGAAGGGTCTCCTGCAGCCCAGGAATGGAAGAACTCCTAAACTCCAAACCCGGGGGAAACAGGAGTATCCGGCTCTACCTGGGACAGGGAGAGAAAGACTGCGGAGGACGGAGCGGGTGGGATGGGGTGAAGTGGACAAGAGAGGAATTTAGAACAGGGACGACGGAAAGGTGACGCTGGGGTTAGTGACAACGTCCTTTAGAAAGCCAAGTTGAGGGAAAACTCAGAATGGGTCGGGACTCAACGAGGAGTTCCGAACCCTGAGAGAGGGAGCTCCCAACTCTGGAGAAGAGAAAATTCCGTAACCGGACTAAGAGAGTCATACCAGGACGAAGCGGAGTGTCCAGTCGTCCAATCCCGAAGCCTTTCTGAGGGGCTCTCTTGGCCTCCAGAGCTCCCCAGGCTGAAGGTGGGGGCAGACCGCAGGCGGACGTTAGAAACTCAGAGCCACCTTCACTGAATCGGATCGGATCTCCAGGAGGTGCTAGATAAGTAATCCACGGATGGCCCGACCCGTCTAGCTCCGCTGCTACGGGGGTGGATCGGTCTACGCCCCAGGGTCAGAGAGGCTGCACCGCCCCCAGCCTCGGAAGAGCTAGTTGGAGTTCTTCCGCCCCCTCTCTCGGCTTCAATGGACCTGTAATTTGGCTTTAAAACACATACACCCCAGAATTCTCTCCAGTGCCCATCTAGGGAAAAGCCCCCAATCTGTCCCTAGCGACCATTTCTTCCGCTGACTACCAGCCTGGAAGAGGGGAAGGATGGGGGGAGGGGTAGTGGAAGTAGAACTTACGGGCTAATTTTTTAAATTTATTTCTTTTTTGGTTTTTACTCCCTCCCCATTTCTTAATGTATCCCCAGTCTCTCTCTGACCGAACAACCCCATTCTACAGATGAGTAAACTAAGACCATAGACGGAAAGTGATCACAATTATTCAATTAAGCGCCTAACAAGAGCTAGGTGCTCGATTGCATAAATAAATGAAAAAGGAAAACCAGTCACTGCCTTTAAAAATGCTTAATCCGTTACAACATTATGGAAAATAAATATATTGTAACAGGGACTCGTAGATAGAGCGATGGGCCAGGGCTCAGGAGGACCTGTCTTTAAATTTCCCTTCGGGCCCTTGCTAGGTTAAATGACCCTGGAAAAGTACCACCTCTGCTAGACTCAATTTCCTTTTCTGTAAAATAAAGATAATAACAACACCAACTTCAGCTATAGGAAAGTTCCCGATTGCTATTAGTAAGGTAATTTGAAAAAGGTCAGATGGGGGAGGGGGGCGGGGGAAGGGAGGGGGCCGGATTCTGAGTCATAAGTGGAGAGGTTATTCCAGAAGTGTGTGAAAAGGCCTGGGCGGAGGAAACAACAAAATCGAAAGTGAAAACTGGCTTCCCCGACTCCATATCCACTCCCTTTCTCAAAAACCACATTGCCTGCCTAGCCGCATCAGAACCCAAACCTTCCCCGGGGACAGAGGTTCTGGGAGAAGCCAGACTAGGGAGGTGACCGAGGACCCCGGCTCCCCTGCCCCTTCTCCTTCCTCCTTGCCTGGCCTGGCTCCTCCCCGGCGCCTTCCGTAGTTGAACTGCTTCTCACTCCCCAGGGAAGCAGGGTAGATTCTAGGGTGTTCGCTCCTACATAAAATCCCAGATCATATGCCTCTCTCTCTCGGCCTCAGTTTTCCGAAATGAAAACAGAGATTATAATAGCACCTACCTTCCACAGTGGTTGTGTAAAGCTCGAGCTATTAAAAAAAATATTTTTTTGAGGCAAGTTGGATTAAATGACTTGCCCAGGGTCACACAGCTAGTAAGCCTTTGAGGTCAGATTTGAACTCAGGACTGGAGGGTGTGTGTGTGTGTGTGTTCTATCCACTGTGCTTTCTAGCTGTTCCAAATCTTCACTATTATTACAATAAGTGTACCAGGCCTTAGAAAAGTGGAGAAAGAAACAGGAGTGTCCCATGCTAGGGTAATAGCATCTCTCATTTCCTAAACATTGCAGTATTGTATTCAAAAAGCGCTCTCCTTGGTACCTACCTATGGAGGTTAGCGTTGGAGTCATTTCACAGATAAGGATACTGGGTCATCTGAGAACTTTAAGTGGCCCCAGACCTACAATGCCACACCCACCGTATTTACAAAGCCCTCTGCCTTCATTTTCATAGAAACCGAGAGAAGGAGGGATAGTACAAATATTCTCCCCATTTTACAGATGGGGAATGAAAGTCGAATTGACTTCCCCAAGGTTGAAACAGTTAAAAGTAGTACAGAAACAACTCCAAGCTGGAACTGCCTTCACACCACTGCTCCTAAGTTCCCTATTCTTCCTTACAGAGTCAGGAAGACCTGAGTTCAATTTCTGCCTTACCAGTGTTACGACCCAACTTTTTTCTGCCTCATTTTCCTCATCTGTAAAAATGAGAGGGCTTGGATTTGATAACCAAGGTCCCTTCTAGCTTTTAATTTATGATCCTCTGAAGTGCAACTCTTCCCCTCCCCCACTGAGAGCTCTAAAAAGATTTTTACTTCTGTTCTCAGAACCATCTGCTTCCCTAAAGCCTGGTTTCTGCCAAACTTGGACAGACTCATAAAAACCAGAATGCTTCCTATAGCACCCTCTGGTTTTATACAGTAGCTACAACAGCAATGGGCCCCAAAATATCAAAGGCAAGGGCTTCTTCCTGTCAAACGTACTACAAGTTTGATGGTAGAGCAAGTGACTCAATCTCTCGTCCTGTCTCCCTCACCTAGTAAGTAGCTAAGTGTCTCCTTAGCATGTGCCAGACACTGGGATAAAAGGCATAAAACATCCCCTTGCCCTCAAGGATCTTACATTCTACTGGGGAGATATATGTACAGCAATATGCATAGGAATGAGAGAAATAGCACTAATTAGGGAGATCTGTTCTCAAAGACCCAATTTGTCTCCAGGTTTGGGGAAATCATTTCACCTTTTTCTGGCCTCAGTTCCCTCATCTATAAATCATGAAGAATGGCTAGCTAGATCACATGATCATAGCACTGGTGCTGGGACATCCCATCCTGGGCTGTCTGGGAGTGATGAGCTCTTATGGTTCATTAGGCAGTCTAGGCAGAAATGATAAGCAGCTGACAGAAAAGGTAACAGATTCATAACACACAGAGAACTAATAAAACAAGCAAAATTACAATAATGTGGATAAAGAAATCCAATATAGCTTGTAGCTTTAGGAAGCATCAAATCTTTTGACAATGTCGATGATCTTCAGGTATCTGGAAGGCACCTTTTGTACATCTCTCAAACATCTGTGCATGGATCAGGATTAGTTTGTCAAGGTAGTTCCTTGAACATCTCCAGGCTCCAGGTCATTTATGGAGATTCTCTAGATAATGCTATTAAAAAGCCTGCCAATAACAGGACTTAGTATAATTTAGTAAAACTTGACAAAATCTAATCAGATTGGCCTTCCAGTAATTTGTTAGTGTGGTAAAAAACCAGTTTAGACCTTGTGAAATTTAGTCTTATGAACAACAGAGCTATAGGAAGAACATCAAGGTAGGCTACCCAATAAGGTACCTTCTACTTGCATCCCATTATAGCAATTCAAAGGTGCTGGGGTATTGCAGCAATAAGATTGATTACATTTTAAAAAATTACAATTTTACCTGCCATGGCTAGAGGGATTTGCTGTAAAAGGAAGGAGGGACATAGCTGTAAGAACACTGGAACTGTACCTCTAGGCCTAAGCCTAAGGGTACAAAGAGGCTTAATATAGGTATAAGAGGATAAAGCATTCCTAGTTCTGTTTGATTTAAGATAAGTGTCATAGTTAACTTTGAAAGAGCCAATCATATAGCAAAGTTCCACATTATTTATAGGGTATTGTAGCCAGGCTGAGGACTAACTAGTTGAGAAACATTTCTGTCAGAAAGGAAACCACTAAGTCTAGAGGATGCTGTGTTCACTTATGAAAGGTCATAATTTCAAATGTCCCGCCTGTAATAGCTCTTGGATCATAGTCCATTTGAACAGCTCATGGCATTTCCCTTGAATGGTGGATTATTGACAATGATAATTCAGACATTTTTACCCAAATTCAAAACTCACAACAATATTAAATTACAGTCCCAAGAGATTTTACTTCAAATAGTAAATTTCATTAATCACAGTTTAAGGCTAGATACAATTATTATTTCTCTCATGTTGTTGCAGTAACAATTAACAATAAAAGGTTTACCAGATCTTTAAAAAGAAATTTACTCAACATCTTTTTCTTCTTTTTTCTTTTTTGTTTGAGCTTAAACCCATCCTGGTTTAAAAATTGATTGTTAGCAATTTTAAAAATTATTACATACTGGAATTCAACATAGCTACTATATGATATTTCACTCTAAATCCAGAAAAACACTGGTTACTTCCAGGTATAATTTCATAATTTTCATAATTACAAATCATCATATAAATTACTTCTATACTATAAGGAAACCTGTAAATTCTCCCCCTATTTTGGCCAAGAGTGCTTGTGACAGAACAGGGGATTCCCATTTTCTCAGTAAACCAATTCATTATTCTGGAATTTCACAACATTTAGCAAGTTCTTTTAAAGAATCAATAAGATTTTGTGACCTTGTCCAAGCAGATGGTCCCAAGGAACCTAACAAGATTACATATAAGGAGATTTTATAAGATTGTCTTCTTTTTTTTCCTTTTCTCACAAAGTAATTCTTCTTCTTCCCTTTTAAAATATACCCAATTAAATACTTGATAGGTTTTAACATTATGACAATAACTTCTAATAATTTAATAATAAACATACACTTAGTAATTGTTAATAAATAATAATTTTAATAATAAACAATAATTTAATAATCCATATCAAAAGGAGCTAAATTTTCCAATGATACAGTTGCATCATCATCCTAATATCCTTTCTTATACAATGGTTTCTCAAAATTCACAATACAAGAAAATTTAGAAACAATAATAACATACACAATATCATGCATTTAAAACATGAAACAAAATTTATTGCTGGCCATATGACATCAATTTAAGTGAATGCCCTTCCAAATTATCTGACACAGAAAATCATTCATTTGATCACTTTTGGCATTCTATGGAAGGCCAATCTGATTAGATTGTGCTTTTAGCATTCTCTACTGCAAATATGCTATTGTAGTATTGAATGCAATATAGAATAATTTTGATCCAATTATGCCTTTAGCAAAGCTTGCAGTTTCTTTCTTTCTTTTTTTTTCTTTTTTGGAAGGGGGAGGGCAGAGCAATTGGAGTTAAGTGACTTGCCCCAAGGTCACACAGCTAGTAAGTGTTAACTGTCTGAGTCCAGATTTGAACTCAGGTCCTCTTGACTCTAGGGCCAGTGCTCTACTCACTTTGCCACCTACCTGCACCAAAAACTTGCAGTTTCTAAACACATTGCTAAATACTATTAATATTAATGCTAAATACTAAGTTTCCATTAAGGTCTTATTTCCTCAAATAACTCCACACTAAAAATATATTTCTGTTTTCCAAATAAAGAATAAGCATGTAGCATTTCTCATATGCATTTTATCTCAACGAGATCAAAAACCTCCATCAAACTCGAAATCTTTTATTTTCAAACCCTCCATTCACAGTTAGTGCCAAAAGATTATAACTTTCTTTAACTTTCTACCTATTCTCCTCTCATCCCTACTTGCTTAAAACATCTTTCCTTCCTTTTTATATTCCCTAGTAGACATTGATTAAAGTTCTTCAAAACAATCCTTTTCTTTTTTCTTTCCATATTCTGATCTGACATTTCTCTTACTTTCTTCTACTTGCTTAATTCCTCTAGTCTCTATTTCTCAATCATATCCCAGACTATCAATAGAATTTATCTTCTTTACCCCCCTCCACTGAGTTTCTCCTTTGAAATTTTAGCACAAGTTTTTATTACACAGCACCAATTCATTGCAATACTGTTGTTTTGGGGGTTCTTTAGAGCTTACAAATTCATGATTTATTCCAAAGCCCTTAGATGATTTTGCTTCTAGTTTACCTAAACAATTACATTCTTTTATATCGTTCACAGAAAAAAAAATATTGGCAACACAAAACATTCTCCCAAATTAAATTTTACTTACTTTTAAGTTGCTTCCTGATTTAAACAAGCTTCTCTCTTTTCATGGTCAAGAAAAGAGGTAATAATGGGCAGTTTATAAGTTCCAGACAAGTTCAAATTACAAACTGCAAGCCCATTTTTTCCCTTCCCTTTGGAACTTCATTGATAATACTTCAGCTCCTCCCCCCCTTTTTTCTAGTTACTAAAATAACTTTCTTCATTGCAATAAAACAATAAATTTGCCGCTCTGGGGGAAAAGTGACAAAAGGTCTAAGTGCTGTTTCTATGTGTAACTTTCACAAAGTTTTATTCTTATTTTTCTTTAAAAGCAAATTCTACAAAGTGACACCCCAAAACTCACTAACATATTTCAGCATTTATTAAAAACATTCACACAATTTGGAAATTCACAGTACTTATATTTTAATCACAAATTTAGCCCCTAATTAGTTTATAATGCCATAAATTTCTGCAGACTTGGAAAAAAAGATTCTCCATAACTTTAAAAATTTTTTATATTTTATTTTTCCCCAATTATATGTGAAAACAATTTTCAGCATTCATTTAAAAATTGAATTCCAAATTCTCTCCCTCTCTTTCCATCCCCCTCATTGAAAAGACAAGTACTTTAATATAGGTTATATATGTATAATCACGCAAAACATATTTCCACATTAGTCATGTTGTAAAAGAAAACACAGACCAAAATAAAAGCCCAAGAAAAATAAAGGGGAAAAAAGCATACTTTGATCTGTATTCAGATTCCATCAGTTCTTTCTCTGGGGATGGAGAACATTTTTCATTATAAGTTTTTCAAAGTTGTCTTGGATCATTGCATTGCTTAGAATAGCTAAGTCATTCATGTGATCCTCTTATAATATTGCTGTTACTTTGTACAATGTTCTCCTGATTTCTACTCATTTCACTTTGCATCAGTTCATGTAAGTTTCTCCAGGTTTTTCCAAGAGCATCTAGCTCATTATTTCTTATATTACAATAGTATTCATCATAATCATATACCATAAATTGTTCAGCTATTCCCAATTGATGAGCATCAATTTCCAACTCTTTGCCACCAGAAAAAAAGCAGCTGTGAATATTTGGGCATAGTTTCAAACTGCTCTGCATAATGGTTGAATCAGTTCAAAATTCCACCAATGGTGCATTAGAGTCAATTTTCCCACATCCCCTCTAACATTTATCATTCTCCTTTCCTGTCCTAATAGCCAATCTGATAGGTGTAAGGTAGTACCTCAGTATTGTTTTAATTTGCATTTCTTCAATAAATAGTGACATAGCATTTTTAATATGGCTATAGAACTCTTCTTTTTATAAATTTGATTCATTTTTCTATATATTTGAGATATGAGGCCTTTATCAGAGCAATTTTTTTGCTTTTGAGGGCAATTGGGGTTAAGTGACTTGCCCAAGGTCACACAGCTAGTAAGTGTGTCAAGTGTCAGGCCGGAATGGAACTCATGTCCTTCTGACTCCCAAGGCCGGTGCTCTATAGAGAAATTTACTTCAAAAAAATTTTTTTCACAGTTATGATTGTTAACTGTATTTCCCTCCATCCTATTTCCCCCTATTCATTCTATCCCCTCTCCTTTCACCCTTTCTCTCAATTGTTGTGTTTCTGACTCTTGCCACCCCCAGTCTACCCTCCCTTTTCTTGTGCCCTTCCCCTCCTATTTTCATATAGGGCAAGATTTATTTCTATACCCAATTGAGTCTGTATGTTATTCCCTCTTTGAGCCAATTCTAACAAAGTAAGGTTCAAGCATTCCCCGCCACCTCCCCCATCTTCCCTTACACCATAATAGCTCTTTTTTGCTTTTTATGTGAAATAATGTACCCTATTCTACCTCCACCTTTCCCTTTCTCCCAGTGTGTTCTTTCTCACCCCTTAATTTTATTTTTAAATATACTACCCATCGTGTCCAACTCACACCTGTGCCCCCTATCTATATATACTCCTAACTGCACTAATAATGAGAAAGTTCTTATCAGTTACAAGTATCATCTTCCCATGTAGGAATGTAAATAAGTTTAACCTTATTAAGTCCTTTATGATTTCCCTTTCCTGTATATCTTTTTATGTTTCTCTTGAGTCTTGTTTTTAAGTCAAATTTTCTATTCAGTTCTGGTCTTTTTATCAGGACTGCTTAAAAGTTCTCTATTTCATTGAATGTCCATTTCTCCCCCAGGTCCCCCATCCCACCCCATCCCACCCCTACCCTGAAGGATTATACTGTTTTGCTGGGTAGGTGATTCTTGGTTCCAAAGGAACTTTGTCCTCCAGAATATCTATCATATTTCAAGCCCTCTGATCCTTCAATGTAGAAGCTGCTAAATCTTGTATTATCCTGACTGTGACTCCATGATACTTGAATTGTTTCTTTCTAGAGGCTTGCAGTATTTTCTGCTTGACCTGGTAGCTCCAGAATTTGGTTATAATGCTGCTAGGTGATTTCATTTTGGCATGCCTGTCAGGAGGTGATCAGTGCATTCTTAAAATTTCTCTTTTACCCTCTGGTTTTAGACTATCGAAGCAATTTTCCTTTATAATTTCTTGAAAGATGATTTCTAGGCTTTTTTTTTTGAGCATGGCTTTCAGAAAGTCCAACAGTTTTTAAATTTTCTCTCCTTGATCTGTTTTCTAGGTCAGTTGTTTTTCTTTTTTTTTTAGTTGTTTTTCTCATGAGATGTTTCACATTATCTTCTATTTTTTCATTCTTTTGGTTTTATTTTATTGTTTCTTGATGTCTCACAAAGTCATTAGCTTCCACTTGCTCAGTTATGATTTTTAAGGAATTATTTTCTTCATTGAAGTTTTGTGCCTCTTTTTCCATGTGGCCAATTCTACTTTTTAAGGGTTCTTCTCTTTGTTGAATTTTTGTATATCTTTTTCCATTTGGTCAATGTTGCTTTTCAAGGAATTCTCCTCATTGGATTTTTGTACCTCTTTTATAATTTGGCCTATTCTGTTTTTTTAAGGTGTTCTTTTCTTCAGTATTTTTTTGTGCCTCCTTTACCAGGGTGTTCACTCTTTTTTCATCATTTTTCTTACATCACTCTCATTTCTCTATCCGATTTTTCTACTACCTTAATTTTAAAGATCCTTTTTGAACTCTTCCATGGTCTGAGACCAACTCATATTTTTATTGGAAACTTTGAATATAGGAATTTTGTATTTGCTGTCTTCTTTTCAATGTATTTTGATCTTTCTTATCACCATAGTAACTTTGTTGCTTGCTAATTTCCCCAGCCTATTTCTTGACTTTGAACTCTTTGCTAAAGTTGGTGTGCTAACCCGAGCTTTAGGAGTTTTGTACAGCTATTTTCAGAGATATTTCTAGGGGCCTGTAGGAGAGGTGTGTTTACTATTCTTCTGGCCTGTGCTCTTCTGTGAACTCTACAAGTTCAACTACAAGTACAACTCTGTGAACTACTACAAGCACTCTTTTTCTGCCCTGGAGCTGAGGGTCCCTGCTCTACTGTCACCACAAGCTCTGATGTACTAGTGTTCCTCTTTGCCCTGGGACTGCTATCCAGTACTGTGACCCAGATCTGAGCATGGGCAAACAGTCCTGCTCTCAGTGCTACCAAAGAGACTCTTGTAATCTCCTTTTGACCAGTTGTTCAACCCCCTTACTGTTTGTGGGCTGGGAGAGCTCTGGAAGCAGCCACTGCAGCTGCTAATTCATTCATTCTCAAGGCCTGCTCCTGGTTTGCTGGGGCCTGGTCTGTGCTGGAAAGGTCTCCACTGGACTGTGCTCCACTCTCACACCAGTGAAACAGACTTTCCTGCCAAACTTTTAAGTTGTTTTGGGCTAGAAATTTGTTTCATCCGGTCCTTTTCTGGCTTCTGCCTCTCCAGGAATTGTTTTATGGCATTATTTAAAGGTGTTCAGAGGGGTTTGGGGCAGAACCCAGGCAAGTCCCTGCCTTCTCAACTTCCTTCTCTCTTATCTGTTTTGTCTGAATCCTCGACTTAGCTAGAGTTAGAAATGCAGAGGAACTTTCTTTTTGAACACTTTATAAGTTCTACAGAAAAATGTTTACTCTTTGCATATTTTTTCCTTTGATTAGACTACAGGGAAAAGTTAGTTTAAATTTACCAAGATACAAAACACACACAATGCTGACAACATACTGGACGTTACACAAATACAAACACTTTAACAGAAACAAAGACAAGACAGACACATAGAAACACTTGCTAGATAACTTTTCTAATTCAGAAAAAATGTTTTTAACCCAGAACCAAACGAAACCAGACCAATCACCTGACTGATTAGAAGGAAGGTAGGGTGTTGCCATCTGCGGATCAGGGTGATGTGGCAACGACTCACCCATTGCAGTACAAATACTCACCAGGTTCCCAGTATCAACCCATAAGAACCATTGAGTGGATAAACCCAGGGCATTCCCAGGTCATAACCCTTGGAACTCCATAGGGCAGCCTATCTGAGATTCCCATTGCCTTCCACCATTACTGTGGGTAAAATTGTCAGTGATGCCACAAATCAGAACCAGAATCCTAAAACCACGACCCAAATCCAATACCATAAATTTAGGAACCAATGAGGGGTTATTGAGCTCACCAGTAAGGGAGCCTCACCAACACAGAGAGAAAAGAAGTGGAGACTCCCTAAAGGAACAAAAAGACAAAACTTATGTTTCAACTGAGGCAGGAGGTAAACTGGGTATGGAGTGCCTCAGGATCGGACATGGCTGTTCTTTGGGAGCTTGCGGGGATGGAATAGGGGATGTGGTATCCTGTGATTAGACAGAGCCTGTCACTTAGGGCTAGTAACAGGAAAGACTCTTCAGATTAGCAGTCTCTTGTAATGCCACCCTAATAGGATAAATAAATTGTCGTTGCTGTTTTAGCAGTAAGGAAAGTAGCTGGAGTGGAGATGGAGGGTTCACAAACAGGGTCAGGGGCAATATAGAGGAACTACAAAGAAGTTTCTTTAGCTTTCTCAGGTACCCACAGCACCAAATGAAATATCTATAAAGACCTTAACATAGTGCCTAGCACACAGTAGGCACTTTGCAGATGCTTATTCCGCTGCCAACACCCCTTAGTTTTCTTATTCCATAAAGGGACACCACGACTTCAGACAAAGGAGTCACCTCCTATAGCGGGAAGGGAAGACCAGCTTGCGCTCCGGGCTCAGCCCCCAACTAGTTTTCCTTTGTCATTACCATGACTCTAACCCTAAACCTGGGACCTCTGTTTCCTTGTCAAATGGGGAGAAAGAAGGGAACCACTGACTACTTCACAGGGTTTGATGACGCTTCTTTGAACTAAGGTGCTAGGTGCATCCCAGCCCATGTTATTTTATATCTGTTAATACTCTTTTCTTTCCTACCTGGCTCTGGAAGGTTGGGCTCCTTGGGAGTGGGCATTAGGCATATGATCTCCACTACTCCAAAAGGAGTTAATAAATATATGTGGACTCCCATATTTGTTGGCTGTATGACCCTGGGCAAAATGCTGGCCTCTTGTGATTTTCATTTTCCTGATCTATAACGACTGTCACTATTTTTAAGTACCCACTTCACAAGACTCTGTCAATCTTTATCATCACACATGCAAAAAAAAAATGAGCAGAGGAAGAAAGGAACTATCAAACATAGAAAGCAGACCATTAAGTTGCTTCTGTAATACTGAAATAGCATCAGTGACTTCATTTTGTTTTTATGTACTATTTTGTGAAATTAAGTCTTCAAGTCACCTGAGTTTAGAGAAGTCACAAGATTACTCCCCCTCCCAAGTTTCCCCAACTTGAAGAATGACAACCCCCTTTCCATTCTCTCCTCAGTGTCTCCTGATCTTCTCAACCTCTCCTTCATGGTCTCTGTCTCCCCTCCTCCAGTAAGAAACCAAGCATGTTCATTCTTTCCTCCTGGTTTTCATTCCCTCCAAAATGTATATTAAGCAGGTAAATACCAAAGTTCAGGGTTCTTGGCTACCAAGAACATTTTGGTTTTGCAATCAACTACCTGCACTGCTAAACAAATTGTCTGGATGCTACTCTTGTTTATTTTAAAATGAACACTTCTGTCTTAGGAACACACACTGTTAAATGCAGGTAAGATTTATTTGAGGCAATTGAGCTTAGTACAAAAAACAATTTGTCTACAACACTGGTTGGAGGGGTTCGCATAGAAGTAAAAATATTATGTCTCCCATTTGTTCCCCACCAAAAATCAGGAGTTTACTTCCTACTACTATGGAAGGGTTATTACTAATATATGCCTCTATACCACCTGGTTTCAATTAGTGAAG
>CM053594.1:56912508-56943354 GCA_028646575.1 Pseudocheirus occidentalis
CTATACAACCAGACTATTGCACAATGTGAAAGTGTTTGCAGATCCCATACTTGATTGTACGCCACCATGGGGGGGGGAGGAAGGGAGGGGAGAAAATCTGAAACTCAAGTGATTCTGGAACTGAATCTTGTAAACTAAAAGTAAATAAACAAGTCAATAAATTTAAAAAAAAAAAGAAAGTCAGTGAAGCTAGGATGTGGAGATGAGGAGGGAGAGCATTCCAAGCATGGGGAGATAGTCAGAGAAAATGTCTGGAGTCAAGAGATGGAGTGTCTTGTTCATAGATAACAGGGTCCAATGTCATTGGATCAAAGGGTATGTAAGATGTAAAAAGCCTGGAAAGGTATGTTTGTGGTATAAAAAATACCCGTTATTCTTAATTTAATTAGAAAAGTAAACACAGAGATGCCTTAGATAAGAAGAGGAATTTATTCCCTTTCTCCCGAGAAGAAAGGGGTCCATGTTGATGCATGAGGTCGGGGCCGGAGGAGAGAGAGTCTAGCCCTGTTCCAAGGTTTAAAAACCTAATTAGGACTTGCCCTCTCCTGGCCAACTGCCCTCTTTCATTGGTGAAAAATTCACCTCCCAACCTCCTCCCCAATGAGACTACAAGGGGGTTGGCCTTTACCAGGCAGGAAGAAATGAACAGAGGAAGATAAAAGTAATTGACAGGAGAAGGGGGAGGGTACACACTCAGGAGGGGGGGGTACATTCCAGACTGAGAAGTTTTCACTAATTTCATGTCCCACACAGGTAGAAGAGCACTAGGTAAGGAAGGGCTTTGAATGCCAAACAGACATGTAATAGGGAAGGCTGGAGGGGACTGTTAGGGGGAAAAGTAATGAGTCTGGTTAAGTTTAAGATGTCCATTGAGCATCCTATTCAAGGTGTTGGAAAGGAAGTTGGAAATCTGAGATTGGAGGACAGTAAAGAGGTTAGGGCAGAATGGGTAGATTTAAGAATCATCAGCATAGAGATGGTAATGGGAGCCAATGAGATCACTGAGTAAAGTAGTATAGAGGAAGAAAAGAGGGCCCAGGACAGAATCCTGGACACCTAGAGTTGGAGAGTTTGACCTGGATGAGTATGTGAAGGGACAGTCAAATAGGTAGAAGGAAAATAAAGATGGAGTAATGTCCTGAATAAAGAGATAATAGAATATCAAGGAGGAGAGGGTGATCTACAATGTCAAAGGCTCTAGAAAAGTCAAGGAGAATGAAGACTGAGAAAAGCCCGTTGCATCTGGCAATTAAGAAATCATCAGTAAATTTGGAGAGACCATTGTTGGTGGAATGTTGAAGCTGGAAACCTTAAGGGCTTAAGAGAATAAAAGGAGAGAAAGTGGAGACACCTATTGTAGATGAGCCTTTCAAGGACTTTAGTCACAAAGGGTAGAAGACATGTAGGATGGTAATTATTGGGGAGAGAAGGTTTGAGGGTGTTTTGAGGGTAGGGGAGATGTGGACATGTTTATAGGCAGTAGGAAAGGAGCCAATAGACAGGGAGAGCTTAAGACAAATGATAGTGGGGGGGATGACAGAGGGCACAGTATGTTAGAGGAAACAGGATGGAATGGAGTCACTTGAGAAGATAAAGGGGTTAACCTTGGTGAGGAGTAAGTCCACTTTATGTTGTGAGAAACGAGTGAAGGAAGAGATATGACAGAAGGCACAAACATGAGCATATGAAATGAAGAAAGGGAGGAAGAGGGAGCTTATGGAGAATGGCCTTGATTTTTTTTCTGTACAATATGAGGCAAGGTTCTTAGATGAGAGGGTAGAGGGGGGAGGAGTCACAGGAGGTTTGAGGAGGGATGAGAAGGTTTGAAGAGCTGCTGTGGAGAGTGGGAGAATGAGCCGAGGAGGGAGGTATGGTAGGATTGTCTATCAGCCTCGAGGGCCCCCTTGAAGTTGTATTGCATAAAAAGGTAGTGAACCCAGTCAAAACTTTTGCATGATAGGTGGTAGTGCTCAGCTACTCCCATTTATCCTTCCCAGTCCTACTAATGACTCCTTGTCCCTATGGGTTTCCTAATAGAAGTACTTTTTCCCCCCTTGTTCTGGGAAGTTGTACCAAAAGATCTGCATTTTTTAGTTCTGAGTCCCCAGCCAGAGACAATGCTCGCACAAAGCAGTTCAGAGTTTGATTTCTTCTCTGAGGATGCTTCTGTTGCCTCCTCTCAGCTGCTTCTGCCTTCCCTTTCCCCATGTCCTTGTGACTTCTACAGGACTCTTCTCTTGGACTGCCTGAAATGTCCTTTTTTTTAAACTGTCATTTAAAAGTCATCTGGGACATAGCCAATCACTGTTGAATGTATTGACATTTGTTATTGTTTCAGTCGCTCTTTGTGACTCCATTTGGGGTTTTCTTGGCAAAGACATTGGAATGGTTTAGCATTTCCTTCTCCAGTACATTTTGCAGATGAGGAACTGAGGCAAACAGGGTCAAGTGATTTTCCCAGGGTCACTCTGCTAGTAAGTGTCTGAGGCCAGAATTGAACTCAGGAAGACTAGTCTTCCTTATTCCAAATCCAGTTGCTCTGTGTACTATGACTTGATCTAGCAGCCCATCTATGGCTTTTCTAATTCACTCAAGGGGCTTGTTCACACCTCATGAAGGGATCACTAGTATGGACTAATTTTCAATGTTCATAGTTTGTTTAAGTACTTCCTTTTTTGGGGGGGAGGGCAATTGGGGTTAAGTGACTTGCCCAAGGTCACAGCTAGTTTTGTGTTAAGTGCCTGAGGCCAAATTTGAACTCGGGTATTCCGGACTCCAGGGCCAATGCTCTATTCACTTTATCACCCAGCCACCCCCATTTAGTACTTTCTTATCAGCCCCTTTTCTATTATTAGGTCCTCAGTGTTCAAGAAACAACTCCATAGTATACATTTGTCGTGTAACATTATTATGTATTATGATTTTTTTGTTTGTAAATCAGTCAGTAAACGGTATTAGGCATCCTATTTGTGAGACACTATGGATACTCCGGGAATACAAAGACAAAAGCTAAACTGTCCTTGACCTCAAGGAACTTATCAGTCAATCAATCAATATTTGTTAAGTGCTTACTGTGGGTCAGGCACTGTGGAAGCACTGAGAATACAAAAAAAGAAAGGCATCAGCACCTAGTGAGATTAGGAAAGACTTCTTTCAGAAGGTGTGATTTTAGCTGGGGCTTCAATGAAGCCACGGAAACCAGGAGGTGGAGATCAAGAGGGAGAGAATCCTAGGCATAGGAAACAGCTAGTGAAAATGCCTGGAGTTGGGAGATGGAATGTTTTCTTTTAGGAAAAACAAGTAGATCAATATCACTGGATGGATGAGTGCATGGAGGATGGGGGAATAAGGTATAAAAAGACAGGAAAAGAAGGAGATAGTGTGTGGGGGGAACAAATTATGAGGGGCTTTCAAAGCTAAACAGGGGATTTTATATTTGATCCTAGAGGTAATAGGGAACCGCTGGAGTGGATTGAATGGGGAGGAGGGGTGTGATATGGTCAGATCTGTGTTTTATTTTAGGTAGTTTCGTGTTTGGATAGACTAGAGTGGGAAGAGATTTGAGACAAGGAGATAAACCAGAAGGTTATTGCACTGATCTAGGAATGAAATGATGAGGGTTTGCACCATGGTGGTAGCAAAGTTAGAAGAGAAAAGGGAGCACCTTTAAGAAATGTTTTGAAGGTAGAATCGATAGGACTTGGCAACAAATTGGGCATGTGGAAGGGACAGAATGTGAGAGAGTGAGGCATTGAAAATGACACTTAAGTTGTGAGCCTAAGAGAATGGTAGTGCCCTCAAAAGTAATAGGGAAGTTAGGAAGAGGGGAGAGTTTGGGAGTGAAGATAATTAATTCAGTTTTGGACACAGTGAGTTAAAGATGTCTATGTCTTATAGACATATTGAAGATATATAATAGGCAATTGGTGAGATGAGACTAGCAATTAAAAGAGAGATTAGGATTGGATAAATCTGGGAATCAGCTGCATAAAATACAATGGAATCCCATAGGAACTGGTGAGATTCCCAAGTGAAAAAGTATAGAGGAAGAAGAGAAGAGTGCCCAGGACAGAGCCTTGAGGGATACTCACATTTAGTGGGCATGACCCGGATGAAGATTCAGCAAAGGAGACCAAAAAGGAAAGGCCAGACAGGTAGGAGGCAAACCAGGAGAGAGAAATGTCATGGAAGCCTAGAGAGGAGAATATTGGATAAGAGAATGATGAACGGTGTCACAGGGTACAGAGAGGTCAAGAGAAGGTCATTGTAAAAAAGATCATTGGATTTGGCTATTAAGACATCATTGGTAACTTTGGAGAGAGTGATTCCAGTTGAACAAGGTCAGAAACTTCAATGAATTAAGGAGAGAACAGGAAATAGACTTATCTTCTTATAGACCATCTTTTCAAGATGGTTAATCATGAAAGAGAGGAGAAATATTGAATGATAACTGGTGGGGATGGATGAATCAATGAGGTGTTTTTAATGATGAGTCATCATTTGTAGACATTAGGCAAACAGCTACTAGACAGCAAAGACTGAATATTAGTGAGAAAGTAGGGGTGATAGAGGAGACAATCTCTTGGAGAAGATGGACAGGCATCTTTTGTGAATGTAAAGGAGGAGTTTCCCTTGGCAAGAAGTGCAGTTGCTTTTTCATGTGAGACCAGGGTGAAGGAAGAGACAGTGGTCAAAGGCATCTGAATAATGTGAGATGAGGAGGAAGGGATTATGATCCATTCCAAAAGTCAATTGCCCAAGTATAAGTTGGAAGGAAGGGACTCTAGGTAGGAGAATTTCTGAAAAAATATCTGGGGGGGGGGGCTAATGAAATATAAACTCTATGCCAGTCATCTGTACCATGTAGCAGCCTGAAATGAGTTAAATGAGCCCCAGTACTCTCTTAGGCTACAATCTGAATCACAGTGTCATGAAATTAGAGTTGGACAGAACCTTGGCAGCCATCTTATCCAGTCTAGACCTGAAGAAAGATTTGCCATTTCAATGTAGCTCCAAAGTGGCCATCTTGCCTCTGCTTGGAAACCTATTAGACAGCAGTATACCACCTTAAGAACGCTTTAATTATTAGGTAGTTTTTCCCAACATCAAGCCTAAATTTTCCTCTTTGAAACTTCCCCCTATTGCTTATGCTTCTAACCCTTTGGGACCAAGCAGAGCAAATTCTCCCACTATAGAACTCTTCAAATATGTAAAGACAGTCATTGCGTTCCCTTCTTCACTCCAATTTTTCAACTAATCACATGCACTCTAGACTACCACCGTCATTGTCTTCCTCTGGGTATCAGAAGAGTGAATAGCAGAACTATAGTCACCCCCTCCCCCATTTTTGAAGGTTTTGTTAAGATTACATTTTTTTTGGTATTCTATTACACTGTTAGCTAATATTGATCTTTGCAGTCCCCTGAAACCTCCATACAACTTCCTCTCCCCTCTTATATTTGTGAAGCTGATGTAAAATTTTTTTTAAAATTTTTGAGTTTTTTCATTACCTTTATTTTTAAATATACCCCTTCCTTACCCAATGAGTCATGTTTTATAATAAAAGCAAAAAAAGGGAAGGAAGGAAGGAAAGAAAGAAAGAAAAAAGGAAGGAAGGAAGAAAGGAGAGAAGAAAGGAAAGAAAGCAGAAGGAGTGAGGGAAGGAGAGAGGGAGGAAGAAGAAAGGGAGAGAGTAAAGGGAAGAAGGGAGGGAGAAAGAGAGGGAAGGAGGGAGGAAGACAGAAAAGTAGGAAGGAAGGGAGAAGGGGATAGAGGGAGGAAAAAAGAAAGAAGGGAAGAAGGAAGGGAGGGAAAAAAGAAGGAAGTAAGGGAGGGAGGGAAGGAAAGAAGAACAAAGGAGAAGGTATGGAGGGAAAGAGGAAAAAAAAGGAGGCAGAGAGAGGGGGAGGTAGAAAAGAAGGGAGAAAGGGAGGGAAAGAGGGAGAGAAGAAGGAAGAAGGAAGGAAGGAAAGGAAGGAGGGAAGGAAGGAGGAAAAACAAGAAAAATAAAAGTTTAGTAAACCTATCAACCCAATCTGACAGTTGTTGCAATGTCTCACACAATACAATGCACACACACTCAGACTTCTATGTGTACAAAGATTAGGAGGTGCATTTTCTTGTCTTATCTGGAGCTAAGCTTGCTCATTATAATTCAGTGTTCAGTTTGTTTTGTTCTTTCCATTTACATTGCTGTAATTATTGTGTATATTATTTTCCTGGTTCTGCTCCCTTCACTCTCCATCAGTTCATATGTCTTCCCATGCTTCCCTGAATTCTGCATATACATCACTTTTTATGATTCAGTAATAATCTATTATATTTATGGATCACAATTTGTTTAACCATCCATCAATCAGTGCATGACTACTTTGTTTCCTAGTCTTTGACACCACAGAAAGTGCTATTCTTTGAGACCTTTCTTTTTGTCTTGAACTTCCTTGGGATATAAATCTAGAAGAATATCTGGGTCAAAATATGTGGACATATTCATTGCCTTTTTAGCCCAGTTCCAAATTGTTTTTGGTAGTGGTTATAACAGTTCACATCTCCTCCAACAGTGTATTGGTGTGCCTGTCTTTCTACAATTGACACTATTTCCATCTTTTTCCTTTTTTCCTTTTTTTTTTTTCTTTTTGGAGGATAGTTGGGGTTAAGTGACTTGCCCAAAGTCACATGGCTAGAAAGTGTGTTAAGTGTCTGAAACCGGATTTGAACTCAGGTTCTCCTCACTCCAGGGCTGATCTTCTATTTACTGCACTACCTACCCACCCCTCATCTTTTGCCTTCTTGCCAGTTTGCTGGGTGTGAAGTAAAAGCAAGCAACCCACTAGAGGTTTTGATTTGTATTTCTCTTATTGGGGTGACATTGGAGTAATCTTTCATATAGTTAATAGTTTATAATTCTTCTGAGAACTGTTTTTTTTTTACTCTTTGATCATTTATCCTTTGGGGAATAACTCTTGGTCTACCTATTTCTTTGAGATCCTTATCAGAGGCATTTGAGATGAAGATTTTTTCCCCAAATTGATATAATCCCTTCTAATGCTAGTTGCATTAATATTGTTAATATAAAAACTTTTCAATTTCATGTAACCAAAATGATCCAATTCATCTTTTGTGATCATTATCTCTCATTCTGAGTAAGACTTTTCTCTCTAGCCATATCTATTATAGCATCCCTGAGTCTGTGTTCTTCTCATTTTATTATGGTGTAGATTTTAATATTCAGGTCATCTATTTAATTTTGTCTATTGTGACATGTGGCATATGATATGAAGATTCTGGTATAAACCCAATTTATACCAAACTAGTTTCTAGTTTTCCTGGTGGTTTCTGTCAAATAGGTCTACTCCAGGTAATTAATATTCTCAGGTTAATTGAACTCTTAGTTATTGAAATTAATTGTTTCAGATTCTTCCTTTTCTAGTCTCTCCCACTAGTTTACTTTTCTCTTTTTCAGTCATTACCAAATAGGTTTGATGACTACTGTTTTATAAGATTATTTGAAGTTTAGACAGCTATTTCCCATTTGTCCTTTATTTTTTCATCATTTCCCTTAAAATTCTAGGCTTTTGCTCTTCCAAATTAATTTTGTTATTATTTTGTATTGACCTATAAAAGCACATTTTTTACTGGTTTGATTGCTACAATGCTAAATCAGTAAGTTAATTTGTGTAGTATACTTTATATTATGGTTGCATGACCTAGCCACAAGCAATGAATATTCTTCCAATGGTTTTTTATTTTGAAATTTCTGTAAACAATGTTTTGTAATTGTATTTATGTTCAATGTATTTTGCTAAAGCTACTGTTAGATATTTTACACATATTGTAGTTATTTTTCATGGGATCTTGTTTCCTGTTATTTTTTCCTGGATTTTACTGTGATCATATTGAATTGCTGTTGATGTTTGTGGATTTGTTTTGAATCCTGCTACTTTACTGCAGCCATTAATTGCTTCAGTTTCAATGCAAATCCCAATAATCTGGGATTTTCTAAGTAAATCATCATGTCATCAGCAAATGGGGATAATTTTATCTCCTGCTTGACTATGTTGATGCCTTTAATTTTTCTCATTCTATTGCTTTTACTAGTGTTTCTACATCTATATCAACTAATATAAAGGCAGTCATCCATATTTATTGGAAACCTCCCAGTGTTTCTTCATTCCTAATTGTGCTAGCTTTTGGTTTTAGATATACTTATATTAAATGCCATAGTGTTTTGAGAGCTGACCTCAAAGACAAAAAAGACCTGCTTCTGATAAATGATGGCTCTTTAATCCTGGGCAAGTTACTCAACCACTCAAGTGTTAAGAGTTAACATTTGTCCCTATTTGGTTTTATCTTTTTAGATGCAGCATAATGTCTTAAGCACATCAAGAATATTGAGTCTCATCTCTTGTGCCATCCATCCCTCCTAATTTTGAGTCCCCTGCAAGTATGAAGCCTAGTGTCCTGCCAAGAAAGGCACATTGTTCTGATCATGGGACCTGATTGTCCCACTGTGTTCTGGGCTGGTCAGATTACACCTGGAGGACCATTATCAGTCCTTCCTACCGTATCTCAGGGTGGATGTTACTAAACTGTAGTGTCCAGAAGGGACCAGGATGGGAAAGGGATTTTAGAAGAGGTCATATTTGACAGATTCATTTATTCAAGAAGTATTTCACGATTGTTGCAAGAATAAGGAGAAGCAATGTGGTAGAGTGGAGTCAGGAACATCTGGGTTCAAGGCAAACTTTAAGATGTAATATCTGTGCAACCCTGGGCAAATCACTCTCAGTATCCCCAGACAACTTTCTAAGACGTCAGTTCCTGAACAGTAGCTGTTCTGCATTAGCAGAGGGAGTTTTCTTACAGAGGACAACCTATACCGATGCAATCACATGTCTGAGAACAATAGTAATAACAACAATAATAAGTTTATATAATACTTTAAGTTTAGCAAAAATTTTTGTGTGTGTTATTTTCTTTGATCCTCACTACAACGCAGTGAGACGGGAGCTAACTTTCTAATTTTACAAGTCAGGAAACTGAGTCTGGGCAGTTGTGGACAGGATTGGAAATTCCAAGCCCAGCGTTTTAGTCACTATATCTTGCTTCTACTCTGTTTCTCTCTCCCTCTCTGTCTCTCTCTGTCTCTTTCTCTGTCTCTCCTTCCCTCCTTCTCTCTGTCTCTTTCTCTTCTCTCCCTCTTTCCCCTCCTCCTCTTCCTTCTTCTTCTTTTCCCCCCCCCTCTCTCTCTCTCTCTCTCTCTCTCTCTCTCATCCTATAGCCTGCAAATGTCATTGGTTGCCAAATCTTCTTGCCTCTACCCAGACAACATCTCACATGTGTGCCGTTGTCTGTCGACTCACACTGTTACTACCCTCAATCATCTCTCCTTTGAACTATTGTAATTGTCTCTTAACATGTCTCCTTGTTCCAATCCATATATGGAGGTCAGACAAATATTATTGCATAGGTCTGATCACATCCTCTTTAATTTTTAAAAATTTAATTTTTTTCAAAGAACAATAATTCACCTTCTCTCTTTCCCCCCCCCAAAAAGGAAAACAAGACAAACCCACAACAAATGTGCACAGTCAAGGAAAATAGATTTACAGATTCCTTGACTGGCCATACACAAAAAATAGATTTCATCATCTGTGTCCTTGGCCCATCATCACCTCTCTGTCAGAAGTTGTGTAACATGCTTTATCATGAATTCTCTGAAATTGTAGTAGGTCCTTGTGTGGATCAGAGTCTTTCAAAATTGTTGATCTTTACAAGGTTACATTACAATCTTATTTACAAAAACCTTCAGGGGTTTCCCATTGCTTACTATATCCCAAATCTATTACTTTTTTTTTTTTTTTGCTTTTTGGAGGGCAATTGGGGTTAAGTGACTTGCCCAAAGTCACTTGGCTAGTTTTTGTGTCAAGTGTCTGAAGTCATATTTGAACTCAGATCCTCCTGACTCCAGAGCCGGTACTCTATTCACCGTGCCACCTAGCCACCCCAAAATCTGATACTTTCTAGCTCCAACCATTGACAAGTTATTTAAACAGACTTTCTGAGCCTGTTTCCTCATATGGAAAACAGGAACACTCCATTGCACTCCTTGCCGACTGACTCCTTGTCCCTTTTCCCACCTGTGTGCTTTTGGGCACTCACTAATACCAAGAATGGCCTTGAATGACTCTCTTTGTGTAGGTATTTTTCTTCCTTCTAGTCCTAGCTTGGGCAGCTAGGTGGTAGAGTGGGTAGAGAGCTGGGCCTGGAGTCAGGAAGACTCATCTTCAGATCCAGCCTCAGACGCTGATTAGCTTGGTGAGCCTGTTTGCCTCAGTTTCCTAATCTGTTGAATGAGCTGGAGAAGGAAATGGCAAACCATTCTAAGTATCTCTGCCAAGAAAACCTCACAGATGGGGTCACAGAAAAGTCAGACATGACTGAACAGCAAAGACTAAGGTCTCAGGTTGGATGCCACCTTCCCTGATCATGGAGTTATGATTCCACCTCTCCCTGGCTGCCACCTTCCCCAGGTGCAGCTGCTGTTCTAGCTTCCTATCCAAAACCTTCAGCAACCACGTCCTGGAAGAGCTTTGGAACTCCCAGCTGTGCTGTTCTAATTAGTGAGTGCTCACACTGCTCTTCACTGGCTCTAAACCTCCCAATTATGCTTCATCCCAGCCATCTTTCTGAAACTGTGCCTGGCTATTGCTGTTGTTGCTACTGCAAATACCCAATTGGGCTTATCTCCTATGACCAAGGCCAGGAGGAACTAAACCATTCATCTTTGGAACTTTCTGCCCTGTGGCCTTGCTGTCTCAGTTGGTGAAAACCAGGAGTGTGTGTTTGTAAAATGTTTAACAACCAACTTGAAAGAGGAGCAGGTAATGTAAATAGGATACACTCTTAAATTTAATCTAAATTCCTAATATTTTCTCCATCACTTTCTTAAATCTAGACAAAAAAGACATAAATCAAGCCCTGATTTGGAATCAGTTTACCAATTTCTGAAGTATAAATGCTCACGCTGGAAATTTAAAAACAGGCTCCATTTCCAAGAAGCTTACCCTGGAAATTTAAAAATCTGGTCCAGTTTGAGCTGTCTGTAGCATACCCCTGAGTCCACCATATCTAACTGGCCTGTTCCACCCTGACCGTCTTTCTCCCATGCTGCCACACATACTTCCCCCACCCCTCAACTTTTACTCTACGGAAAATAAACAAATCAAATATTTGATTGAACACCTGTGTTGTGTCATGGGATCACTGGATCATGGCTTTAGACCCTGGAGGGACCTTAGAGGTCATTTATCCTGACCTCTATCATTTTACTGTGGCCTGCAGAGACTCAGTGACTTGCCCAAGGTTTCATTTGTAACAAGCATCAGAGGCTGGATCTGAACCCATCTCCTCTGAGTCTGGAGCCAGTGACTTTCCAGCATACCACGCCTCTTTCTACGATTCTACTCAGCACTGTTGTGACTTCCCAAACCAGAGTACCCTTTCCCAGGTACTTCTCCTGAATATGGGCTATCTTCCACTTTCACTGAGGAGAGAGGCTGTCTCTTTTTCTCTGTATCCCTCCCCGCCTCAGTGCCTCAGCACAAAACACATCCCTGATAAATGCTTTTTGATTCACTTGTTCATCTTTAAATCTCTTATGTTATCCTTTTTGGACTTATTTCACACTCGTGTTATCATTCTATTTTTTTTTCTGTTTATGTACTAGTCTCTCCCCCTATCCCTCATTAAGACAGAGACTTGTTTTTGCTTCATCTCTGTGTCTATAGTGGTTGGTCACAGTATATTACAGATCTCAGATTTTTAGAAAAACAGACCTGTGATTTTATTGTTTCAGGGAGCTCTTAGTTAAGGAAATTCCTTCTGCCAAGGCATATTAGCTCTGAAGCGTATGATTTTAGAGAATTGCATGGGAAGCTGACAAGTTAAGATCTGGTATATGTCAAGAATGTAGAACTCAGGTCTTCCTAAGTCTGAGACCAGCTTTCTCTCTATCACTTCTGACACCTGTGGGCTCAGAAATGTCCAGTCTGCAATCAAAGCAACTGAAGCAGAACTCCGAGTTAATAGCTTCTTAGGACCTGTCCCTCTTTAATGAACAGGACCTTGGATCTTCCTCATCATCTGAAATGCCCTCTTTCTCAAGGGTCTCATTTCAGCAAGATGATAAAAGATGATTTAAATGTTGCAGAGTAAAATATAGCATCTCATTGGTTAGCAGACCTATACCTTGACCCTCCAAGAGAAACTAGTCTAGTGGAGGGCTGATGAGGGCCAGAAGAAAGCATCTAAGTGGGTTGAAAAATGGACAGGGCTGATAGGCAGGGCCAGGGTCATCCACTGGCCAAGTACTCATGCTGGGTCATAGAAAGGAACAATGATGAAGGGTGGAGGGAGGAAAGGAAGCTGGGGGACTTTCCATGTCATTAGGACATCTCAGTCACACAGGGCTTGGTCACTTGCTCATTGGGCAAAAACAGTGGTCTCCTAGCTAGCTTCCTGTGGTTAAACAAGTGAATTTATAACCTGTAGTTTAAAGTTCTGAGGCCTAATCTGGCTAACCTTTTCTAATTATCTCAAAATATAAGACATGTAAAATATGTACTAATATTAGTTGACTAGACTGATTAAATGTATATTAGCAGACAAATATAATAGAAATAATCACTATCCATGTGGAAACACACTAAACTGAATAATACTGATGAAAAAAATAGGAGTTAATAGGGGCAAAATTAATCATTTGACACATACCCCACAAGATACATTTGTTGTTGTTCAGTTGTGTGTGACTCTACATGACCCCATTTGGGTTTTGTTTTGTTTTGTTTTGCAAAGAGTGTTTTGCCATTTCCTTCTCCAGCACATTTTGCAAATGAGATAAACAGGGTTAGGTGACTTGCCCAGGGTCACCCAGTTAATAAGCATCTGAGGCCAGATTTGAAGTCAGGAAGACTGGCACTCAGATATGTAACAAATGGTTATTGAATCCAAGCACTATTTCAGAATATTGTAAGAATCAATGGATGGAATAGAGCTTTGGCAAAGGAAGAAATAATAAACAAGTAGCAGGTTTTGTTCTAGGGCAAATGGACAACTTCCACTGGAGGGATTTGAAAAGATGCTAAAGGAGAGGGAGGGAGGGCCACATAGCCATGACTGTAAACATCCCAGCACCTACAAACCCCAAAGAACATATGTGGTCCTTTGTGATAACTTTGTGTAGTGCCTCACTCTGTCAGCTCTTCATCCAGATATTTGCCTCCTCAAAAAAATGAGCTTGCCTCTCCCAAGTTCCTCTCTGACCTAGTTATAAAGCTCTGGAGTCAGAGGTCCTGGGTTCAAACCCTGTCTAGGATTTTTTTTTTTGGAGGCATGTGATTAAGTGACTTGCCCAGGGTCACACATCTAGTAAGTGCCAGAGGCCAAATCTGAACTCAGGCCCTCTTGACTCCAGGCCGAGAACTCTATACCCACTGCTCCGGGAAGCTTCTCTTTTATCTAGGGTTTTTGGCAGCTATATGACATTGAACAAGCTACTTACTCTTCTGGTTGGTTCCCCAGCCTCAGTTCTCTCCCTACACCAGCCTATCTTCCACTCATCAATTATTCTAGAGAGGGTCTCACCATATCACCCTGTTCCCCCCCAATAAACTCCAGTAATCCTCTGCCTTTTAAAATCTTTTACACCCGAGCTCCTTCCTATACTACTTAGATGAAATGACACCAGCCTATTTGTTATTACTCACACAAGACCCTTCATCTCCCAACTCTGGTGATTTTCATTGTCTGGTCGCCAAGCTTGCAATGTTCTTCATCCTTATCTCTGACTCTTCTTCCCTAGCTTTCTTCAAGTCTCAGCTAAAATCCCACCTTCTGCAAAAAAATCCTTTCCTGATCACCCTGAACGCCAATGCCTTCCATACGTGATTATCTTTATTTATCTGGTCTATCGATTATTTGGACATAGTTGTTTGCATGTCTCTCTCCTCCCTCCCTCCACCCCCTCAGACTATAAGCTCCTCAAGGACAGAGACAAATAATCTTTTGCCTTTCTTTGTATTTCCCAGAGCTTAGCATAGTATCTGGCACATATAGTAGGTACTTAAAATGCTAGTTGGCTTGACTGAATTTCCTTCAGGCTCTGTTTCCTGATCTATGGATGGCCAGTTAGCCTAAGTGCAACTAGATGTTCACTAGATGTAAGGGACCTCTGAGGTCACTTTGAATTGGAAATCTATGATCTCAGGAGCCTGTATCCAACTAGAGATTATAAGATTTTGACCTGGAAGAGTCCTTAGGGTTTTTCTTGCACAATCCCTTCATTTCACAGATCAGGAAACTGAGGCCCTTGGGGGTTAAGTGAGTTGCCCTGGCCTTTGACCCCAGGTCAGGACTCTTTCAAAATGATGCTTCTCCCCTCTTTTTTTATTTTCCCTTGCTCTGTGATTGTGAGTAATCCCTTCCCCACAAAGCCAGAAACTGTACCTGCCCCATCCCACCAAACGAGAGAAAGTTCAATCTGTGTGAGCAACCCTTAATTGCAGCTCTTGATGGCCCCGTGCAGGGGAAGGGCATGGTATTATCTCCTGGGTTTCATATTCTATCTTCTCTGGCAGATTGCTTCCACTAACATTCCCTTCTGTCTCTAATATTGTTTCTCCCCGTCTCTTAGCTCCTTCTCAGCTGCCTATAGATACGCCCATCTCCCATATCCTTATAGAGCCCAAAGGTGACCCTACTATTCCCTAAAGCTAGCATATTATTTCTCCTCCCTTTCACACCAAGAAGTTAAAAAAAAGTCATTCTCACATATTGCCTCCACTTATTCTCTTCTCACTTTCTTCTCTACAGTCTGGCTTCCATCTGACCTCGTTGCCCAACTGAAACTGCTCTTACCAAAATTAATATCAAGCCTTTAATTGCTACACCTGATGGACTTTTCTCAATCTTCTTCTCCAGTCAGTCCAGAAGCCTACCTTGTGCTAGTTCCTGTACTAAGAATGAGGGATACCCAGAAAAGCAAAAAATCCCTGTCCTTAAGGAGCTCAGAATCTAATAGGGGAGATCTCTCTCTCCCCCCCTTCTCTCTCTCTCTCTCTCTCTCTCCATACATGTGTGTAACATACATACATACACACATACATTTATATATAGACACACACATATCCATCCATCTGTGGATGGTTATTCATATATGCATATGCATATACACAAGTGTCTGTGTGTTGTATGTATATGTATATACATATATGTGTATGTGCATTGTGTATATGCAGCTATGTGTATATGCGTTATACACACATACATGTGCCTGGGTGTATATACATGTGTGTATGTGTTACATGTACACACACATGAACAAGCTGTATATAAGGTATATAGGAAATAATCAACAGAGAGAACACACTAGAATTAAGAGGAATTGGGAAAGGCTTCCTGCGGAAGAAGGGATTTTGAGCTAGAACTTGAAGGAAATCAGGGAAGTTGGGAGGCTTCTGGACCTCTGACCCTGTGGTATGTTGATCGCCTTCTCCTCTCTTGCTCATTCTCTCCTCTCTGGGTTTTTGTGAAGTTTCTCTGTCTTGGTTCTCCTTCCACCTAGCTGACTTTTCCTGTCTCTTCTTTGCTGGTTCATCATCCATATCCTCCTCCCTAAGTCTAGGTGCCCCAGGCTCCATCCTGGATCCTCTTCTCCATCCTTTTGTTAGCCAACAAGCCTTTGTTAAATACTTACTGGTGTCAGTCAATATGCAAAGCGATGAAGATATAAAGAAGAACAAAAAAAGTTCATTCCCTCAAGGAGCTCAAGGAGGGACAATGTATAAATAACTAAGTATATACAAGATCTAGCCAAAGTAGTTGGAAGGTAATTTTAGAGAAGAAGACTAGCAGCTAGGGAGTGGGGGTAGGAGACCTACACAAGGTCTCCCTGCACAACGTGGAGTTTGAACTGAGTCTTAAAGTCAGGGAAATTAAGGGGTAGGTATGAAGAAAGAGAGCATTCCAGTCATGGAGGATGACCAGTACAAAAGCAAATGGAGCGTCACGTGGGGAACAGAGAGTAGTTGGATTGTTAGTACATGGAGGGGAATAAACTATTATAAGAGGCCTGGAAAGGTAGGAAGGGGTCAGGCTGTGAAGAGAAACTTGAAGCAGACCAGGAAACACTAGTTCTCAGATAATAGATGTGTATGGAACTGCAGCCTGGTCCCTGTTTGAAACTTTCCTATATATAAGTAGCCCTTGTGTTCTTTTAGAATGGCCTAAGAGAATGCCAGGGTCTTCTCCGCACCTTGATGAGGCACCAGAAAGGATTAGGAAAGGACCTAGGTAGAGGCAGATGGACCAAAAAAACAAAAACATAAGGAGAAAAACCCACTGCAGAGTTTCCCAAAGGCAGTCCTTCCATTCCATTCCATGCCAATCTCATGGTCCACAGAGTCTATTTAAGTTACATTACTTGAAGGATCAGTTCTGTGGCTTTTCTATTCTACTGCCTATCAAAGTAAACATTTTTCATCCACTTTGTTTTTCCTCTTTGGATAGTTATGGTGAACTCTTGAATGACTTTGGATTTCATTTAGGAGGCTATGGCTACAGTATTCTGGGGCTTGATGAAATCAACATAGTGACATTTGCAAACAGGAACATCTAAAGGATCTCACTATTATTAGGTAATTTTCTTGTATTGGGCATTGCCTGAAACAGTGTCAAAGACCTTTGACAAGCATATTCCATGCTACTTTTTGATTCTCTTTATTTTCATACAAAGTTATCTCTGTTTTTCCATCTTTCATGGAATCTTGTTGTGATATATGATATGTGCAAGGGGGATGATGAGTTCCAAGAGAAATTTTACAGCAGTGTTTTGTTTATATTCAGTCAAAGACTTTTATAGTAAGAAAGACAGAAGTGGTAATATGGTCCTTGCCCTCTAAAAATTTATATTCTCTTTAAAATATTTATTTATTTTTAGTTTTCAACATTCAGTTCCACAAGCTTTTGAATTTTAAATTTTCACCACCTCACTCCCTTCACATCTCCTCAGGATGGCATGCAGTCTGATATAGGTTCTGCATATACAAGGGATTTATATTCTTGGCAGAAAACAACTTGTATGCAGCTAAGGACGCACAAAATATAAATAAAGTAAATGCAGGTAACTTAGGGATGGGGAGGTACTTGCACATCTCAAGGAGAATCTGGAAAGGCTTCATATAGGAGGTGTCCTTGGAGCTGAGCTTCTAAGGAAGCTAGGAATTTGTAGAGCCCACCACAGTGGCATACCCAGCACGGCTGCTAACCCTCTTAGATCTGCTTTACTAGGAAAGAGAGCTGTTTAAAGGGTCAACAATCTTTTTTTAATAACATTCACTAATTCAAGGGAAAAGTCAGCTCTCTGAACTTCAGAGAAAATATAAACAGAGAAAATACAAGCAGGGAAGTAAAGACCAACACACAGGGCTCTGACTTCCTGAATCAACTATATTCTTTACATACATCCCTGCATTGAGAGAGCCTTTACATCTGAGTGGTAGGGAGTTCTGAACACATAGCCACTCAGAATCTCAATGGGGTTGACCCCCTTTCACAGGGGTCATAGGGGTCACCTAAGACTATTGAAGAGTGACTGGAGAAGTGAGGCTGACTCTTTCTGAATTTCCTTCTTTCTCCAGCCAGGGTCCAGAAATCATGGCATTCAAGGTGAGTTCTCTGGTTTTATCCTTCTCCAGTTCCTCAGCCTTCTCCCTTCTCCTCTGCATACTCCTCTACCCCTTTAAGCTTCAATTTAAGATAGCATGTGCCCATAATTAAGGCCTCTTAATTTTAGCATCAGTGGCCAGTTTTACTCCTTTATGTAAACCTCTCGAATCTCAGACAGCTGTCACAGTCTAGGGCACCAGCTTTATTTTCTTTTGTACCATTTTACTTTCCCAATACAACACATCTGTGACTATGATGTTAGAGTTCAAATACAGTGGCTCCACTGTCTTTGTAGAAGAAGAGTATGTTACAGAAATCCTTATGGAGTTTTCCCATTTTTGTCCACTTCCCTCCTCGCAGGTTCATCCTTAAGTGTCCTCTGGGTGACATTACTTAGCTAGGTCCTTTGCCAAACTTTCTTTAAACGTGTTTTACCTTCCATAACTTCTCATCGTTTCACAGGGTGATGCTACCTGCAATCTTCCACTTTCATCATCTGAAGTTGTTATGGATGAGTCTACATTCTAAGCTTTTTCTATTATATGTGTCCACTTGGCAAAGAGATCAAGTGTTAGCTGGCTGAGACATTTCCTAGGCTTTTGGGTTAATTATTGGGTTGATATATTTATGTTGGTTAAATTTCCTTGGAAAATAATGTACATTTATGACTATCTTATTCTTCAGATTTTTTAAAAGAGGCAGCTAGGTGGTGCAGTGAATGGAGCATGAGGCCTGAAGTTAGGAAGACTCTTCATGCTGAGTTCAAACCTGGCCTCAGACACTAGCTGGGTGACCCTGAGCAAGTCATTTAACCCCATTTCCACCAGTTTCCTCATTTGTCAAATGAGCTGGAAAAGGAAATGGCAGTATCTGTGGCAAAAAAACAAAACAAGCCCAAATAGGGTCGTGAACAACAAAAGCTTAGTAAGTCACAACAATATGATAGGGCAAGGGCAGCAAAAGAACTTAATACAATTTTACCTTGTATTGAGAGGCATACTATTCAGGACCAAGGAGGTGATATTTTCTCTGTACTGCCCACATATGGGATACTACCTTCAGATGAAAGAGCTACTTTTTAAGAAAGAAGATTGTATCAATTGACTGGGGTGGTAAAGGGCCTTGAATTCATTCCACATCAATCAATCAATAAACATTTATTAAGTATTTACTATGTATCAGGCACTGTGCTAAGTGCTGGAGATGCAAAAGAGACAAAAGATTGTCTCTGCCCTCAAGGTGCTTACAGTCTAATAAAGATCACTTGCAGGAAATGAAGATGTTTAACCTGGAGGGGAAAAGCAAAACAAAACACTTAGGAATATATAGTAGGTATCTTCAAGTATTTGAGGACTGTCATGTGGAAAAGGGATTAGATTTAATTCTATTTCTTTCCAAAAGTCAGAACTAGGAACCACTGGGTAGGAATTACAAAGAATAAAAAGGGAAAAACTTCCTAACAATTCAATTTATACAAAAGTGTAGTAGGCTGCTTCAGGAGGTAATGAATTTCATTTTGCTGGAGGTCTTCAAGTAAAGGCTGAGATGACCAATTGTGTTGATTATAGGAGATTTTTGTTGGGTTAGGGATTCAGTTAGATGACCTCTCAAGCCCCTTCTAAATCTATAATTCCTTTGTTCTTTCCCCAATTTTTCTCCATCAGCAGCTTGTTTAAATACTGCAAGGATGGGCTTGTCTTGATTGCATTTCCTATCATCTTTGCATTTTTATTCTTCTCATTTAGTGTTGATGGTGAACTTTGCCCAGACAAGTCAGCACTTTGCTGGGGCACAAACAGCTGATGGGGAAATTCCTCCCACTGTAGTAGACAGGCACTTTTCCTGGTCAATAAAAGACAATCAATTTCTTTCTTTTTTATTCAACAAGCATTTATTAAACCTCAGAAACATTCTAGGCACTGGGCATACAGAGAGCAAAATGAAACAATCCATGATAGAACATAGCTTGTATTCTACTGGGGGTCAAGAGAAAACATACAAATATCTGTAGCAGGGTGAGTAGGTACAATTATTTTCACTGATAACAGAGTACACAGGAATTGGGGTAATATAAAGCCTGAAGTTCATTTGGCCAATAAGTATGTATTTTTTGATCTCTCTCAATTAGGGGCAGATTATGAGAGAGCAATCACCTGTTGAGATTTTCTTAGAAAGACAGAAAAAAGGTACAAGGGGTCCTGAAAATGAGGTGGCAGGGAAAGTATAAATTAGATATTTTTTTTTCACATGATAAAACGATATCTCTCCACTTTCATAGTCAAGGAAAATGCCCACCTTTAGGTTAGGCACACTAACCTGGCGGTATCTTGTATGGACTTGGGAATAAAGACTGTGCTGGGCCTCAGCATAAAGAAAGTAGAAATTGTGCATCTCTACAGTCCTAAGCACAAAGAACTCTTGAGATTCTTTTGATTTGGAGCAGATGCCAACACACCAGAGAGTGTTATTTGGCACCTCCACCTCCCAGTAACATCTCCCTGAAATGAAGGACTGAGTACCAAAAATTTGCGCAAAATCTTTTAACCTCCCACTGTTTCGTGGTGCTTCCTCCTTGACACCTTTATATCTCACAGTCTTCAGATCCTCAGATATGATGAGACCTGGATCAGCTGTGTTACTATCCAGAGTGATGTCCACTTTGAAACTGAAAATCCGTACCATAATTCCAGGGATGGTCTTGAGAGTCATGCATATATGGAAGGTTTCTATTTTCTTTTGGAGCACAGATTCGTTCCTATTTAACACTCCTTCCATATCCTGGAGCAAATACAGATCTGGTTTCTTGCACTCTTCCTCTAAGTCTGTGATTCTCTTCCTTAATTCTTGACTCTGGTGGGACAATCCACTAATTGTCTTGCACAGGCCTTTTAAATTGGCTTTCTCCTGTTCTTGCAGATATGATAGACATGCATTCATCTCCTCATTTAGGAATCGTTCCATTTTCTGGAATTCTGACAAAATACTCCTCTTTTGAATGTCTATTTCCTTCTCCACCAAGGCAAATTTAACCTTTTCACTGGCCATTCTTTGAACAACGTTCTCAGTTTTCTTCCACAAATCAGTCACAGTTGCTTGGAGCTGCTCCCTGAAGTCCTCAGAAGCCTCATCTAGGCAACGCAGTCTATGACCCTCATGCTCCTGGGATTGAGAACAGGACACGCAGATTGGGCGCTGGTCATCCTCACAGAACAGCTTCTCCACTTTCTGATGTACTTTACACTTGCTGCATCCTTCAAAGTACTGCAAATAATGATAGTTTTTGGCAATGGCTGCTAGTTTCCCAAGTCGAATGTTGGCTTTGAAATCCCTCGTCCTGATGACGTTCCTGCACTCTGGACAAAAGAAAGGAGGAGAGACTTCCTGCCAGCTCCTGAGGAGGCAATCATGGCAAAAACTATGGCCACACTCAATGGACATTGGGTTTCTGAAGAACTCTATGCAAATGGAGCAGATGAGCTCTTTCTGAAAATCTTGAATTAGCTCTGAGCAAGATGCCATGCTGCTTTGTTTCTTTTGAGATGTTTTTTTTTTCAGCCTCAGAGTTCTGCCTTTTTCTCTGTTTGCAGTGCACACAGGGAATCTCTGAGTTTGCCTTATCCCAGCACTTTTATATATTCCTGAACCCTGAAGCCCCTCCTTCCTTCAAGGTGTGAATTCTCCTGGTTGTCGCCTCCCCCAAGGTGTGTTCACACATTAATAACTGCTCAGTAACTGAGTTGCCCTGAGGATAAAATGAGGTGATAATGCTAAAATCTTTAAGTGCTACAAAAATTGTGAGCTGTTATTACTTTGTTCCCTTCACCTTGCAGCACAGTAATATTCCATTTTATTCAGGTATCACAATTTATTTATCTATTCCTCAAATAACATGCATATTCATCAACCTTTTTTTTGCCTACTTCTTTGCCACCACAAAATTGTGTTATTATTAATATTTTGCTCTATGTAGTATTTTTTCTTTGGTTTTTGACCTCCTCTGTATGTGAGCCTTGAAGAACTTAGTACATCTGATGGACATTTTAGTGTCCTTTAAAGATCAACTGTGAAGTTTTAAAAGGTTTGAGAGACATAATTTCTGGATAATTTAATTATTTTATTAATAATGCCAGCATTTTAATATAAGGATGGTCATTTGGCCATCTCTCAGATTAAAAGCTAACTTCATTTTTTAAATGTCATTACTTGGTGCTTGCTATGTCTAGAACCTCCCACCTCTCTAGGAAGAAAGTACTTATGGTAGGTGTGTGTGTGTGTGTGTCTCCATTTGGTCGCTGGGTGAGAATTTCATATTTAGGGTGTGAATAGTAAAGTTAATACTTGTGACTGATATAAAAAGTGTGCGATACTTTCTGACCCCTTTTCCACTACTCTGACAGTATCACTTTGAAGGGGCAAGAGGACACATAGGGTTGAGGTCTAGTGTGTATTTTTTGTTCGCTGGTTTCAAGGGCTGCCATAGTTAAAGAATTCATCACCTATGGGTGAGGCTATGCCTATGGGAGATGAGCTTCTCTGGGTTTAACTAGATTGATGCCTAGGAAGTCAACATCATTTGTTGCTAGAACTTTACCTGGAACCTTTTCAGAATGGTAGAACCTAGAGCAGAACTTGCACTCTACTGCTGTCCAAGAACCCAAGGCCACTCCCATACCAAGATATGTAGAAGCTCCTCACATGCCCCCAAGCTGTCCCCAAATCCCCTCATTGTAACCTCCCATAGAAGCCCAAAGAGAGAGAGAGTGTGGCACAATGGAAAAAACACTGCATTGGAGGCAGAGAACTCGGAATTATATTGCATATCTGACACTCAGTATCTTTGTGACTTTTTACAAGTCTGGGCTTTTCACAACTTTTTCCATTTTTCATAATTTCTCTGGGCCTCAGTTTTCTCATCTGTAAAATGAGGCATTTGGACTAGACATTCTCTTAAGATCGTTTCAGCCCTATATCTATGCTTTTGTGAGCCAAAGAGGCAGCTAGTGGTGGAGCAGATGGAGCCCTGGGCCAGGAGTCAGGAAGATATGTATTCTAATCTGGCCTCAGACATTGTGTGATCCTGGGTAAGTCACTTAACCTCTTTTTGCTTCAGTTTTACTCAAATATGCAATGGGGATAATAATAGCACCTGCCAAGAAGGGTTCTTGTGAAGAACAAATGAGACAATTGTAGGCTACATAAATAAAAAAATAGTAGGCTATAGAAATCTTTCTCTTCCCTTCCCCCTCCCTAAGAAAAAGGGTTACACAACCACACACACACAGAGTAATCAAAATAAAAACTGGGCAAAACAGAATAAATTAAAAAATATTATGAATCAACTCAATTAGATTTAAAGTACCAGAAGCCATAAAAGTCAAAAAAGAAGTCCTACAACGTGCCCTGATACATGTCATAATCCCATTCAAAGAAAGTCAACACTAACTGGTAATGCAAAGAAAATCCCAAGATGAAGTTGAGGAAAGATTTTTAAAAATCACAGATGTTAAATATCACAAATTAATTGAGAATTAAGAGGTTAAAAAAAAGAAGGAAGGGAATAATGATGAAAATTACCAATATGGAAACTACAATAGAAAACCTCAAAAAAATCCATAGAAGCAACAAATGGGCAGCCTTACTGCAGGCCAAAGAAAACCACAGGCGGCCCTTTATTAGCAAATATCCGACATTCTACTGTGCTGCTTGAATCCTGTCCAAATGATACTTATTTATGGAAGAAGTCTTGTGTGTTCGATTTTCCTTTGTCTCCCAGAGGTATTTGGTGCAAAGAACACTATTATATTACATCAGTGACAGTTGTATTTTTGCTAATATCTTAGGAGTCCTTCCCAATTCCCTTGGGTCAGCCTGGATGGGAGATTTATCCAACCCCTGTTGTTAGAGGTCGTAAGACTGTGACAAATGAGATTTTCCTATGCAACCTTCAGCAATCAATCAATCAACCAATAAACAAACCTTTATTAAGTGCCTAATGTGCCAGGCACTGAGTTGCATGCTCTCTGCCTCTTCCTTGGACCTGCCTTTGAGAGCTGAGAGCAGAATTCAGGCTTCAGGATTATAAACTTTCAGAGCAATATAAAATGAGGTACCATCTCTTATTGGGGAACAGAACACTTCACTCCTCTTTGTCTACCTCGGCCTCATGTTCATAATATAATAAGATTGCAGAATTGGGACAATAGCAATAAGATTACCCTTAAGATTTATGAAGTACTTGCAACGTGGAAAGGGATGGACTGGCCAATGAGAGCTCAGTCCTTAGAGCTCGCTCAGGCTTGTTTCCCTGGTGGGTTATGAAGATAATGCAAAGATATTCCCTGCCTGGCATCCATCCAACATGTGGAATTTTGGAAATGTGTTTCTATCCATGCATGACTGAGGGGCTGGCACTGGGCAATGATGAAGGGTCTTATAATTGGCTGCAGAACCGGAGAGTTTGTCTACAAAAGGGACCACCTGCTGATCTCTCCAGGCTCTCTTTTCCTTCCGGGTGATGAGTGACACAAAGACTGCTGTGAGTTGCTGAGTGGGGGAGGGGCAGCAGCAAACCCAGTCCCCCCCACCCCCTCTGCCATGTGTCCAGAGCACATGGTGCCTCTTTTTCCATTGTGTTTGCTTTTTTTTCCCCCTTGCTGTTAAATGAATGAATATTCTGAGATGGAGGGCCTAGATGACCACAAGAAGGCGGGAGGTCTTATCCAAAAACCCACTGGTGACAGCTGGTGTCTTCTCCTCACCAAGCTCCGGAGCAGAAGGGGGAGGAAGGGGCTTGCAGAGAGTTACAGGCTGATATGGAGGAAGCACCTGCAGACCGATGTGAAAAGACATTCACTGGAGGATGGTAGTAACTTCTGGGACAATGATGAAGAGAAGTGCTGGGCACTGATCCTTGCAGTCAGGCAGAGAGCTACACTTAAGGAAAACCTCCTAAAAATTGTATAAATGGAGAAAAGGACTTCACGGAATCAGAGACTGAGGGACTACTTTGCAACACATGTTTCCCACCCATGTGCCTGTGTGTTCAAGGGGAGATGGTGCCCTGGTTTGGGGGGAATGTTTTATGCCAACTATTTGTACCATACTTGCTTAGTAAATTGGCTTCCTAAAAGCTGATGGAGCCAACTGGTTGGTTGAGAATGGGGAGAAGACCCATTATCTCAGGAACTATAGTGTTAGAAGTTCCAACCCTTCAGGGTTATCCCTAGAGCCCTAAAGGGAGTGAAAGTCAGTTGACTCTTAGGGGATCCAGTCTGCCAATGCTGCAAGGACTTCACCATGTGAGTTTGAGGTGTCCTGAGCCTCCAGCATTGATAGGAATTCTGATAGGACCTCAGGACATTCTGTACCCCTATGATTGTTTAAGTACTCCCATCACAGAATATTTATTTACCTTATGTCGGGAAAGATAAAATGCAAAAGTAAAGGGGGCACATGGTGGATGGGCAGGGGAATGCAGCATACTGCCTATGCCCCTTCTCCCACTCAGCAGCTCACAGGAGTTCTTGTGTCACTCACAGTCATGAAGGAACAGAGAAACTGAGAGATGAGGTAATTTCTTTTGTGTGTCAACTCAGATCTGGTTCAGTACCTCCTGAACCATTTTTTCCCTGGTTCTGCAGCCTGCTGCATGGCTGATAAATCTCTTATCTTTTTTTAAAAAAATTATTATTGTTATTTTAAGATGTGAACTGTGTACTAAGGTCTTTATTGAGACTTTACCCTGCCTTCCCTACTCCCACCCTTTGCTAATGTCTTTTGGAAAAATCTTCCCCTGAGTCCTGTAAAGTACTGACCTTTAATATATTTACTTGATGGAAAGCAGAAGTTCTTTGTACCAGGAAGATACCCTGTCTGTTTGTATGGAAGGCTTCCAGGAAGTAAAACAGGAGGCCACTCATCTTGTGGGCCAGGGCAGAAGGGAGCCTGGGAAGTAAGGTGACAGGATAACAAGGATAAGTATAGTATGGCACTGGCCTGAGAATGGACGGATGAATTGGTCCCACTGGGAGAGCGAGTGCCCATATCAATGAGACTATGAGATTAAATACCATAGTGATTGGTTGGTGCATTGGATGGAGCACTGGATCTGGAGTAACAAAGATCTGCGTTCAAATTTGGCCTCAAACACTTACTAGCTATGTGACTGTGGGCAAGTCACTTAACCTTTGCCTGCCTCAGTTTCCTCATCTGTAATATGGCAATAATAACACTATCTGCTTTCTAGGGAGGAGGGCAATAAATAATAAGTGGGGTTCTGTTAAGGCCCCCAATTTACCTGTCAAGATTTGTTTCATACTATTTCTTCTTACGAATTCCACATTGCAGCCAGACTGAACCACCTTCCAGTCCCTGCTTTTATCCCCTGCCTCCTTATCTTTGTTCTATGCTATCCCTCATGCCTAGAATGATAACTCCCCCATCTCTTAAAGCTTTTCCTTTATTCAAGGCCTTACTCAAGCTCCACCTCTTCCATGAATCCTTCCCTATCTACCTCCTTATGTCTTAACTCAGAGTGATCTCCCCATCTTCACTTTTCTTAAAGAACTTTGCCTGAACTTTTCTTCTAAACTTTTCCCCCTCCCTTATATCTAAGACGTTCCCCCTTCCTTTGAGCGTTAGCTTTGGGAAAGCATGGTCTAGGCTGTCTCTGATGTTGCATAGACTAGCATAGGTTCTCTTTATATAGTAACTGCTTAATGAATGCTTACATAAGGGAACTTAGCCCTGTTACCAATTCCACTGCAAGTATTGTACCTTCACTTTGGAATTCCCTGCGGTCACTAGCTTTGAAAGGCTTTACACATGGTAGAGTCTTAGGAAACCTGCATCAATTGGTTTATGGCTTGATTTTCCTATGGACCTTGGGAACCTAGTGCCCAAGCTCCAGGCTACTTACATCTGATGGGAATGACCTGCTTGCAAACCCCATTCTTACCCTCCACAGTAGAGATCTTGGCTTGATAGATATATTCGGTCTGTTTGTTACAGAAAATGTCTTAGCTGCAGACCTGAGCTGCTCTGACCTCTTCATTGCCCCTCAGGTAATAGTAGCAGTGGGGGCTAATCAGGCTGATGGTCAAGGTGAGAAGCAAATGGTCTTTCAAGTGGGAGCTGTCCAGCCACCTGGCATCATCTTTGGGAAGCACCAGGTGGTTGAATTTTGCCACAAGAACAGGGCCTCCTAAGGGATGAAGTTTCCCAGGGAAATGTGTGTTTGGCCTGAGGTCATTTGTTTGTGATGTCATCATGGCCCAGGTGACTCCAGAAGGCACTGACTTCTTTTGTCATGGGTAGCTGTGTCTGGCGATGGACTTGTTTGTTCATTCATTCATTGATTCATGGAAGTGCAGAATGTTAGGCCCAGAAGGGATCATATTTTTTGTTGTTCAGTCATTTAAATTGCGTCCAACTCTTCTTGACCCCATTTGTGGTTTTCTTGGCAAGAGATACTGGAGTGGTTTGCCATTTCCTTCTCCAGTTCATTTTAAATACAAGGAAACTGAGGCAAACAAGGTTAAGTGGCTTGCCTAGGATCCTAGAACTAGTGAGTGCCAGAGGACAGATTTGAACTCAAGAAGATGAATATTCTGACTTCAGGTCCAGTATTCCATTGTACCATCTAACAACACAGCTAGTAAATGACAACGTTTGGACTGGAATCTAGGTCTTGTGACTCACTGTGTAGCAATATGCATCTGTTAATTGTCTAGTAGTGCATGCAGGACTTTTTGTTTGTTTTTTAAGAGAAAAGTCAGTTTACTTTTAAGCAATTATTTGAAATTTTGAACTTTAAGTAAGTTCTTTACATACACAGTAGAACATAAAAAGAGGAACACTGGAAAGTAGAAATCTCTGTTATGTAGAGCTTGCTTTCTTTTTAAAGTATATCACAAATTCAACATGCAACTTTAAAAGCTAGCCTGCCTATCTGGAACTCTTTCTGGCCTTTCTTCTCTACTCTATGCATATTTTTAAATTTTTCAATGACTTTAATTTTCTTTTTTGGCAACCATATCCCTACCCACCCTTTTATCCCACTTTTCCACCCTCCCACCTCCCTCTCTTTTCCTGAATGGGGTGGTGGTGGTGGAGAAAACAAAATCCTTGAAACAATCATACATAGTCAAACACCAAATGGATTTTCTCATTAACTATTTCCAAAAATGTGTGCCTTTTTCCATGAAAGCTGTCTTGCTAGGCACTAGAGGGAAATACAGAATTTTAAGAAGATGTAATAGAGCTTAATTTTCACAGAGAGATAGGACACAAACTCAGATAATTAATCCATAATTTCTATGATAAGTGCATTCCAGAGGGGCAAAAAAGAGTATGTGTGGTCTGAGAGGGAAGGCCTTGACTGTTTTGAGGGACTGTGGGGTACCATTTGAGTTGGTCTTGATGGGTTGGAATTGTGCAAAGTAAAGGGAATTATTCCAGATATAGGGGACAATGAAGTGAGTAAATAGATAGAAACTTCTCTGGCATTCAGAACCCTTTCAAACTGGTTCCAAACTTCTTTTCTAGCCTTATTATTTCCTCTCATATATTCTACAATCCAGTCAATCTTGCCTTCTTGCTGTGTTTTACACATGATATTACATCTCCCTTCTCTCTCCTTGCCCAAGGTGTCTCCCCTGCCTGAAATGCATTCCCCTCAGTGTCTTATAATCTCTATCCCAAAGCTCAGCTGAGATGCCAAAGCCAATCTCCCCATTTTCATCTCCATTATTCCAAGTGATGTCTGATCTTATTGTATTCTGTCCACTGAAGGATGTGGGTCCCCCAATCCATATGTACCTGCCTGTCCTGTGCACCCCTTCTTTATATTATATAGTTTCACGGCAAGGGCTCCCTCCACCATAAGTGTTAACAGCCTTCTGCCTTCTCTCTGGACATCGTGAAGATATATCAATGGTTGCCCATTGGCTATCCCTTATTCTTGTGATATTTCCATCTTACAGAGTTCTACAGTGAAGGCTATGCCGACAGAGTACTGACTTGGTCAAGTTCTAGTGTGTTGGAAGAACTTGGAGTATGGTCTCAGCATCAGATAGGGTCTGCCCTCTGAGGACCAGCCTAACATAGAAGCCTGGAATACTACAGCTTCTGCTCTGTAATAAAAAATACAAATTAATATTATAACTGTTTTTGATCTTGGTCCTTGACTTGGAGAGGAGTCCTATAGCATCAGCAGGTAGAGATGGGATTCTATCTTTTTCTGAAGAATGAGGATAATCATAGCACCTACCTCCTAGAGTGGAGCAGCTAGGTGGTGCAGTGGATAGAGTGCCAGGTCTAGAACCAAGAAGGCTCATCTTCTTGAGGTCAAATCTGGCCTCAGACACTTACTAGCTGGGAGACCCTGGGCAAGTCCCTTAATCCCATTTGCCTCAGTTTCCTCATCTGTAAAATGAACTGGAGAAGGAAATGGCAAACCGCTCCAGTATCAACAAAACAACAAAAACCTTCCAGGATTATTGTGAGAATCAAATGTGATAATAATTGTGAAACACTTAGCATAGTGCCTAGCACATAGAATATATTAGCCAGCAACAGCATTGTGGGGAGAGGAAAGCAAACACTCAAATTAGTTTGATCACAGATCCATTTGAGCACTTGGTGGAGTCAGTGTAGGAAGATTAGGAAGGGCTTTATAGAAGAAACTACCATCGCTTGCACCTTGAAAGAAGCTAAGAGTTATTGATAATTGGTGGGAGATAACTATAGGCACAGTGGATACATTTGCAAAGGTGCGGAATCATGGAGATGTACTGAATGCCTCAGGCAACTAGAATCCACTGGGGCTGAAGAGCAGGGTTTCCTATCCTTTGATTCAGAGATCTGCAAGGCCAAACACAAGCAGCTCTCCAGAGGACCACTGCTGTCAACCGCCCTCAAGATTCCAACCACACAGCACAGAAAATTCTCTATTTGTTCAATAACAAAGCAGAGCGAAATATTCACAGATAATCAAGGTACAGCATTCACAATGTTACAACTTAACAACTTATCACCAAGATGGCCACTCAGCCTTCACCAAAGTGGTCACATAGTTTTTAAAAAAATACATTCATCTGGTCCAGTGGTTTTCAACCTGTGGGTTATGTTCAATTTGCTATGTTCAATTTCAACAATGAAAATACATCCTGTATATCAGATAGATTCATAACAGTAGCAAAATTACAGTTACGAAGTGGCAATGAAAATAATTTTATGGGTGGGGGTCACCACAACATGAAGAACTGTGTTAAAGGGTTGCAGCATTAGGAAGGTTGAGAACCACTGATCTAGTCAATCACAAAATCCCTAACTCAATCACAAAGCACAAAAGTCAAAGCTCTCCACCCCTTTGTCACAGCAAATCATAATCTTCTCAGTACACAGCATCCAAGCAAAGTCCTTTTTCAGCTTGACTTGAGGTTGACTCCCAGCCTCCATGGTTCCTCCTCCATGGTCTCAGCTCTAAACATCACCTGGGTTCAAAGGCAGGCAGCTCCCAGTTCCATGTCCAACTACTTGTCCAGTTTCCCATCCATTCCCATTCCACACTGAAGTCCACAGTGTCCAGTCCATATCAAGTCCCTCATAACTCCTGCCTCTGGGAAGACAAAGCTCAACATAGCCACGACAACATTCATTCACATTGCCGCCACCATCATCAATTCCCTGTCTGCCTCTGAAATCAACTCAGATCCACCAACAAGGTCTGAGAACTCAACACAAATCACCAACAGAGAAGGCGGATTTTATTCACTAAAAATTTTAATGAAATTTAAAAAGGAAAGAAAATGTATCTTTTTTTTTTAGAGGGGGAAGGCGGGGCAATTAGGTTAAGTAGCTTGCCTAAGGTCACACAACTAATAAGTGTTAAATGTGTAAGGCCAACTATGAACTCAGGTCCTCCTGACTCCAGAGCCCGTGCTCTATTCACTGCACCACCGAACCACCTCGCCACCCTTTCCTTTCTTTCTTTTTCTTCCTTCCTTCCTTTCTTTCTTCCTTTCTTTCTTTCTTTCTTCCTTTCTTTCTTTCTTTCTTTCTTTCTTTCTTTCTTTCTTTCTTTCTTTCTTTCTTTCTTTCTTTCTTTCTTTCTTTCTT
>CM053594.1:56943854-57071747 GCA_028646575.1 Pseudocheirus occidentalis
TTTCTTTCTTTCTTCCTTTCTTCCTTCCTTTCTTTCTTTCTTCCTTCCTTTCTTTCTTTCTTTCTTTCTTTCTTTCTTTCTTTCTTTCTTTCTTTCTTTCTTTCTTTCTTTTTCTGCAGGGCAATTGGGGTTAAGTGACTTGCCCAAAGTCACACTGCTAATAAGTGTGTCAAGTGTCTGAGGCCAGATTTGAACTCAGGTCCTCCCGACTCCAGGGATGGTGCTCTACCCACTGTGCCACCTAGCCGCCCGTACCCTCTTCTTTCTTTATGGAGATGGGGGGAGTAGGGCTAGGGTTGTGGAACATGGTGCAAGTAATACTGGACTTTTTTGTTGTGCCGCTTGGTTTTGCTGAACTGCTTTTAAAAAAAAATTACTATTTCCTTTGGCAAGTAAAAAAAGCCTATGAGGATCCATGAAAACTAAGGTACCACCTCACACCTGTCCAACTGACATGACAGAAAAGGAAAATGAAAAATTCAGAAGGAGATATGGGAAAATAGGTATATTAATATACTCTTGGTGGAATTATGAGCTAATTCAGCTATTCTAGAGAACAATTAGAACTATACCCAAAGGCCTGTAAAACTCTGCATATCTTTTGATTCAATAATACCACTATAAGGTCTATATCCCAAAGAGATCAAAGAAAAAGAAAAAGACCTATATGTACAAAAATATTTACAGCAGCTCCCTTTGTGGTCGTGAAGAATTGAAAATGGAGAGGATGCTCATCATTTGAAGAATGAATGAACAAACTGTGAAATACGATGTCACAGAATATTATTGTGTTATAAGAAATGATGAGGGGGATGGTTTCAGAAAAACTTGGGAAGACTTATATAACATGTTGCAAAGTGAAGTGAGCAGAACCAGGGGAAAGTTGTACACAGTGACAGCAATATGGTAATAATGAACAACTATGAAAGATTTAACTACTCTGATCAAGACAGTGGTCCAAGACAATTCCAAAGGGCTCACTGTGAAAAATGCTATCCACATCTAGAGAGAGGGAACTGATGAACTCTGAGAGCAGATTAAAGCATAGTTTTCCACTTATTTTTTCTCTTTTTTTGCAACATAGTTAATATTGAAATATATTTTGTATGACTTCCCATGTATAATTGATATTATCACATTATTTGTCTCCTCAGTGGGTTGGGGAGAGGCTGTAGAAATGGAGAGAATTTGGAACTCAAAAGATTTTTTTAAAAGAATGTTAAATAAGTCAAGTATATTTTTAAAAAAGATAAATGCTAATATGTAACTATGAGTAGGAGATAAATTCTTTTTTTTTTAAACTTTTTAAATTTTATTGGCAAATTAACATAGCATGTACAACAGAATTGGATCTTTAGGTGGGTAGATCAAATAGTTGTCCGGAATCCAGTAAAATGGTAGTCATGGATGGTCAGTGTAATCACTGAAGCGAGATCCATAAATACAACTCAGTCCAACTTGATGAAGCCGATGTCTTTCGCATACTGCCGGAAGCACTGGCGGCACATGTTCAGGCCGTACTTGCGTATCAGACCATGCTGTTTCAAACAGACGCGGCACGACCGAGATCCCTGGCTGAATTTGCGAGGGTGGCTCCAGTAGAGCTGCTGGTGACCCATGGTGCCACTAGCAAAGACCAAAGACAGAAGAAAAAAAGCAGGAGATAAATGCTTAAAAATAAAAAGAGATAAGGGTGTTACAAAAGATAAATACTTTTTGATCACATGAAATTGAAAAGCTTTTGGACAAACAAAATGAACAAACCTATGATGAGAAGGGAAATGGTAGACTGAGAGAAAAAATCTTTTCAGCAAATATCTCTGATAAGGACTGACTGTCCCAGATACACTGATAATTAATAGAAATATTTACATTAACAGCTGTCCCCCAATAGAGAAATATACAAAGGATATGAAGAAAGTTCTCAAAAGATGAATTGACACTATTAACAACCGGGGCGGCTAGGTGGCGCAGTGAATGGAGCACCGGCCCTGGAGTCAGGAGTACCTGAGTTCAAATCTGGCCTCAGACACTTAACACAAAAAACTAGCTGTGTGACCTTGGGCAAGTCACTTAACTCCAACCAAAAAAAAAAAAGAAACTATTAACAACCATATGAAAGAAAGTTCCAAGTCACAAATAACAAGAGAAATAAAAATTAAGACTTTACTGAGATTTCACACCCAGCAGATTTCCAAGGATGATAGACAAAAAATAGTCACTGTTGAAAGCATTGTTAGTGCATGGATTATGGAAAGCAATATAGAATTCTGCAAATAAAGTAACTAAAGTGCCCAAAATCATTGACCTAGAGATTTCACTGCTAAGGAGGTCACTGGTAAAAATAAAATAATAAAAAAAGACTCCATATACACCAAATAGTGATAGCAGCACTTTGGGTGGTAGTAAAGAACTAGAAAGAAAGCAGCTGGGTGGCCCCCAGGATAGGGCACTGGGCTTGAAATTAGGAAGACTCATCTTTCTGAGTTCAAATCTTTTTTGCCTCAGACACTTAATAGCTGGGTGACCCTGAGCAAGTCATGTAACCCTGTTTGCCTCAGTTTCCTCATCTGTAAAACAAGCTGGAAAAAGAGATGACAAATAACTCCAGTATCTTTTCAAAGAAAACCCCAAATGGGGCCATGAAGAATTGACCATGACTGAACAACAACTAGACAAGAAACCAAGTCAATGCCAATTGATTGAATCATGACTAAACAAATTATATAAGAACATAATGCGGTATTTCTGTGCTATAGGAAATGATGAACATAATGAATACTGAGAATCATGAAAGAACTTACAATGAACTGATGCAAAGTGAAGCAAGAAGAGCCAGGAAAACAATATACACAGTGGCTATAATAATATAAATGGAAAGAATAACTACAAATATAATCAAAAGTGAATTTTGCTAAATAACATACAGAAATTGGCTTCAAAGAAGAGGTATGAGAAGACATCACATTCTCCCACTCCTTTAAAAAAGTTACGGTCCATGTGTGTGGAGCATTGCACGTAAAATTATGTCTCTTCTATATGTTGATCAGTTTTACTGATTTTCTTTTCTCTTCCTCTTTTTCTTAAAAAACAAACAACAACATATCTTTGTTATAAGAGAGGAGAAGGTGACAGCAGATGGAGAGAAAGGGAAGTTTATACCAGTCAGGTTTATTGTAAAAAGAAATGCTAGCATATTTTCTGAAATAGAATAGCTCTTCTATTTTAGTTTCTATATGAACTGTTTCTGAGGTAGCACAGCATAGGCATAGAAAACTGGCCTCCCAGTTAGGAACTCGCATTCTGATTCATATTGATTTTACCCTGGGCAAATCACTTAACTTCTTAGTACCCTCAGATAACTTTCTAAGATGATAAGTCTCAAAGAAGATGCTGAGGTGGGAATTTTCACACTGGGAAATATACTATATTAAAGAAATCACAGTTCTGGTTCAAAAAGAGGAGAAAAATAAAAGCAAGAAGGAGGAAGGAAGGATGAAGAAGAATGGAAGGAAAGAAAAATGAAAGGGAAAAATTAAAATCAGAAAACAAGAAAGGAATATCTCTAAGATGTGTTTCTATTCTAGCATTCTATGAATTTTTTAGTATAGCTGATACTAATGGCCTTTTAGCAATTTGTATTAGGTTTGCAATTAGGTCTGTATTGCAAAGATGTCATAAAAAAGGGAAAAGGACATACACTACAAAAATACTCATGGCAGCTTTTTTTGATGTGGCAAGAAATGGAAACTGAGGAAATATCCATCAACTTGGAAATTGCTGAACACGTTGTGGCATATGAATGTAATGGAATACTATTGTTTTATAAGAAACGATGAGTAGGTGGATTTCAAAAAAACCTGGAAAGACTTACATGAACTGATGCCAAGTGAAGTGAGCAGAACCAGGAAAATGTTGTACACAGCAACAGCAACATTATATAATGATCAACTCTTCTCAACAGCACAATGATCCGAGACAATTCCAAAAGACTCATGATGAGAAATGCTATTCACACCTAGAGAAAGAACTATGGAGTCTGAATGCAGATTGAAGGGTACTATTTTCATTTTTTTTAATGGTTTTTCCCTTTTATTCTGTTTCTTCTTCCACAACATGACTAATATGGAAATATGTTTAACATGATTGCAATTGTATAACTTATCTCAGAATGCTTGCCATTTGGGGGAGGAAGAAAAATTTGGAACTTAAAATCTTATAAAAAATGAATGTTGAAAACTATCTTTACATGTAATTGGAAAAATATTTAATACTATCAAAATTTGTATTAGACCTATCACAATAATCATCCTCATAAATGGGCTGGGTTTTCAATATTTTTGTTTCTTCTTTTTTAGACAGGAAGAATGTGGCAAATGTCAAAGATGGAAAAGTTTAATAAAATAATAAATTAATTCTAAAAAACATGAAATGATGTCATTTTGTTTAATGTTGCTGTGGAATTTCATCATTTCACTATTACTATAATACATGAGTAGGAAATTGCTTAGGTCAAAGGTGGTGATTTTCTTACTAGCAGGAGGAACTCTGCTAGTCAGACATCTTTCTGAGCCAAATATTTGTATAATAATGAAATATGTCAGAAATATTTTTTAAAAACAAATTTTAGCTAACACTTGGTGTGTAGGTTGTTTTACTTCCTTAGATCACACTAGGGTTTCAGTGCTTAATAAAAGACAATTTGAACTTGGACTGATTTTCTTTGAAAATACTTGGCACTAACTGGAAAAAAAAACTTCTTGAAATTTCAAAGAGGGGTTTTGGAGTTGGGTTGCTCAATTGTTGTTTTGTTTGTTGTTGTTGTTGTTGGCTTGTTATTTATGCTCAGGGAATTTCACCTACCCCTGGCATAATGCTTGCCCCATGAGGGGCACTTAATGTTTGTTGAATCATCCCATATAACAAATAGTATTTTTTAAAAAATTTATTTATTTTACTTTTCAACATTCATTTCCACAAAATTTGGAGTCCTGAATTATATACCCATCTCTCCCCAATTCCGCCACCCCAAAATGACAAGCATGCTGATTGCCCCTTCCCCCAGTCTTCCCTCTCTTCTAACCCTCTTATCCCCTCCTTACCCCCTTTCCCCTTACTTTCTTGTAAGGTAAGATGGATTTCTATACCCTATTGCCTGTATATCTTATTTCCGAGTTGCACATAGAAACAATTTTTTAACATTTGTTTTTAAAACTTTGAGTTCCACATTCTCTCCCTTCTTCCCTCTTCACTCACCCCCACTGAGAAGACAAGCAATTTAATATAGGTTATACACGTGCAGTTATGCAAAACATTTGTGAAAGACTAACTGTATTTCTCTCCATCCACAAATAGTATTTTTTAAAGTCACAGAAAAGAAAAAAAGTAAAAGGAGGAAAAAATCAGCACAATGGATCAATGCATTCGAAAAAGTCTGAAAAACATGTATAATGTTTATACCTGTGGACCTCCCACCTCCACAAAGGGTAGGGTAGGGGTGTCTTCTCATCTGTTTTCATTCTAGTACCGTTTGATCTTTATATTATTTTATATATTATATGTATAATATAATATATGAGATATTACATGATACATAAGAAGATATATCCTGTTATATTAATTTTGGGTGTGTGTGTGTGTATGGTTGTCTTTCCATTTACATTGTAATAGTCATTGTACTATATTGTTTTTTTGACTCTGCTTATTTCACTCTGTATCAGTCAGTTCATGTAGATCTTTCTATATTTCTCTGTATTCATCATTTTTTACAGCACAGTAATATTTCATTACATTCATATACCGGAATTTGTTTAGCTAGTCCCCACATTATAGGCATTTATTTTGTTTCCAGTTCTTTGCTATCACAAAGAATACTGCTATAAATATTTTGATATATATGAGGACTTTCTTCTCATCTATGGCTTCTTTGGGGTATAAACCCAGTAACGGAGTCTTTGTTTTAGAGGGCATCAACATTTTAGCCACTTTATTTGCATAAATCCAATTTTCTTTCCAAAATGGTTATATCATTTCATAACCCCAGCAACAATGTTATTTTCCCACAACCACTCCAACATTGTCTATTGCTAGTTTTTTGTCATCTTTGTCAATTTGCAGGATGTGAGGTGAAACCTAGGAATTGTTTTGCTTTGCATTTCTCCTATTTTTAGTGATTAGGAGCATTCTTTTATGTGGCTATGAATACTTTGCAGTTCTCCTGAGAATTGTTTATTCATATTCTTTGATCACTTATCTATTGGGAATGATTATTGGTCTTATGTATATTTATTGTTTGTTTATATATCTTGGATACAAAATCTTTATCAGAGAAATTTGATGCAAAGATTTTCCACCCAGTTGACTGCTTCCTTTCCTATCCTAGGTGGTTTAATACTCAGTCTGAGATTAAGCCAATTTCAGTCACCTGTGTTCTGTTAAGTAATGAGCATTCTTTGAATTCAAGGGAGACTGCCCCAACTCCAAGACTTAGTGACATTTTCCTTATCCTTTACCTAAGTATTGAACAGAAACTAGGCCTGAAATTAGTGGCCCCAGTTAGTGAGCAGGAATATAATCTGCTCCCAACTCCTCTGGGAATTCCATCATGACTCTGTCTAGAATTTCCCAACAGACATCTAAGTGACAACATCAGTATTTTTCATCTCCATAACAAAAGACACTGGAAAGTTGGAAATCTGATAAGAGAGTCTACTTTGAAAGCATAGTTGACAAGGACTAGGAATATTTAGAATGCATTCGAAAGATGAAATATTCTTACCATATTTAAAATTAAAAATATACATTTGAGGAATTTATCCCTAGAAATCTGAGCCATACTGCTATCTCCTTTTCAAATGACCTTTCATCATTTTAAATATTATTGTTTATTTGTGCCTTTGATATGCTGCATTAGGGCCTAGCCTAGCCTCAGGCAATTGCCCATAGCCCTTTCTTGGACACTTGACAACTCAGTGTGTGATTCTTTGTGACCCCTTATGGGGTGTTCTTGGCAAAGATAGGGATCACTTTGCTGTTTCCTACTCCAGCTCATTTTACAGATGAAGAAACTAAGGCAAACAGGGTTAATGATTTGCCCAGAGAAACACAGCTAGATGTCTGAGGCCAGATTTAAACTCAGGAAGGGGAGTCTTCCTGATGTCGGGGTAAGTGTTCTGCCCACTGTGCGGCCTAGCTGACCCTGAGTGAATTTTAACTTACTGCACCAGAATTGTACACGTTAGAGGCAAGAGATTGATTCAGGAGAGTAATGAGTTAAGTCAGAAATTCAGACCAAGATCAAACTTGGATCCCTTTGTTCTTTGTATGAACTCATGACCACCTGTGCAAAAGTGAATTTGTTGTAAGTTGTGCCACCAAGGCCTCCTCCTGGCAGTTGGTGGGCCCTTCAGAGACAGAACTAAAGTTAACTCCCTAGCCGAGGCTCTGGCCTCTTTCACCACTTTGGACAGAACAATCCTTCCTTACTCTTTCTTCTCCCTAGTCCCTGATTTTGCCCAGCGTGATCCTTCCTTTCCTTGCTCCTATGCTTTAGGTAAGCAAGAAGAAGGGGATGGTGTTGCCACAGCCCAAACTGATGTCTCCAAATTTTCCTTCAATAGTTGGGCCAGGCATTTAATATTGGAAAACCAATCAAAGCTAGTAGTGAGACAGACTCCATGAGATGTCTTTTGTTAAAATACAATTTGATTTTATTCAAATGACTGCTCTAATTATGAGCATGTTCTTGTTCTAATACTAGGTTTGGGGGGATAGGTTGAAGGCTACCCCTGTTGTTGAAGGAGACTAAAAAGCAGTTATGTTCCCTCCCTTCCCCCTAAAGAAAAAGCTGCTGGAGGAATTTATTTGTTTTAAATTTAAATTTTTTTTTTGCCGAAATTTTCTTTTTTAATTTTACATTTTTTATGATGATGATGATTTTTTGATAGAGTTTGTAACCAATTATATGCTTACTCTAATCCTACTGCTAAATGTCATAGTCTTCCATCCTTACTTCTACCCCATTCTAAAAGATGTCTTCTATGAAGTTGTAGGCAAGGGGGCAGGGTGACTGTGAGTGACCCCTTCCCCACCCCAAAACAGATCTGGTGCTCCAGAGCAGAGGCAGTACCATGCCCAACATCTACAGACCCAAGGATGAAGAAAGGAGGCTGCACCTCCACCCCTTACAGTTAGCCCTGTATATGTGTTTATATGTGTATGTGTGTCTATGTTATATATATATATACACATATATAAATGTGTTTTCACACACACACACACACACACACACACACACATTGTAGGGCCCTCCTCTAACATCTCCCCAGTTACTAATGGAGAAAATTTTGAGACCATATGAAAAAAGGTTTGAAGAAATCAATGTAGCAGAGCACCAGAAATTTTGTTTTCTGAGGAGGCTTTCAAAGACCTTTTAGGACAAGGAGGTGACAAAGTGGTTTAGTGGTTAGAGAGACATGCCTAGAATCTGGACAACTTGAGTTTAAATCCAGCCTCAGACACTTACTAGTTGTGTGGCCTTGGGCAAATCACTTAACCTCTGTTTGCCTCAGTTTCCTCATCTGTAAAATGGGTATTATAAGGATTATAACAGTCGTTACCCCAACAGGGCTGTTGTGAGGATCAGTTCAGATAATATCTGTAGGTGCTAGATAAATGCACCTGATAGGTGCTAGATAAATGCTTATTTCTTCTCCTTTCCCCCCTTTAGGGTGCTGAGGTGCTCAAACCTCATTCCCTATCCAGATCAGGGTACCAGGATCAAGATCCACAGAACATTATTTTGAATTCATGGGATCAAGAGAAAATTACCCAAAGGGAAGCAGGGCTAGCAGATGGGCTTTGAATCAGCTTGGGGCTGGTTTTGTTCAGCCCTCTTGTCCCCGTCCTGCCTCCCAAAGAAGCATCAAAAGGTTCAGAGCTGGAACATCTGGTCCAGTGCCCTTATTCTATTGATGAGGCTTGCTGGGGCTATAATTTGCAAGTTGGACAAGGATAAAGTTTGTTTGTTTACTATCTGTTTGATTTTCAGGATATCTTGTCACGTTTTCTCCAGGTCCCGTAGAAGATACACAAATATTATTTTAAAGTTAGCTTCTTTGGGGCAGCTAGGAGGTGCAGTGAATAGAGCTCTGGCCCTGGAGTAGGGAGGATTGAGTTCAAATCCAGTCTCAGACACTTGACACATAACTAGTGGTGTGACCTTGGACAAGTCACTTAACTCCAATTGCCTTACCTCCCCCCCCAAAAGGGTTATCTTCTTTGATTATCTAAACTTTCTTTTTAGAACAAGCTAATTAGAAGAGTCATCAGTCATCTGTGTGCCTGCAGTAGGATAATTTTAGGGGAGTGCCCAGGAGGGAGCTGCTGGGATCAGGGTTCAAGGCAAAATCAGAAATTAGACAAAGTTTATTATTAACACCTTTCCATTTCCCTTCCTGTTTCCTTTCACTCTTGCCTTGGCTCTCAAAGCTCCTGAAACTCCCCATTGTTGCTCCCCCCCACTTTCCACTATCTTGCGCCCAAAGTGTTTCATGTTCCAACATTATCTCAGAGAGTAGAAAGGGCACCATTTCTGGCATCGAGGAATGTGGCTCCAAATCCAGCCTTGTGTGATCCTGGTTATAAAGAGGCAAGTTGGGCAAGAAGTTGATTCATTGAGTACCCGTATTCTCTTCCAATAAGTATCAATCAATTTGATAAGATTCTGTAGGGTCAGTGATTATAAGTTCTGTATATTTGGCCCAAGAACCGTGAATTGTAGATTGTAAACTCACTTGCTTAACCATAGGAAGGTAATTAGAGGCCTCCCACCCTTGCTTTTCCTCATCATGGTGACTAAGCCCAATATGTCAGAGGTGACTCGATTATGTGGAAAGTTTTCCAGTTTATTTTTGTACCTCTGGACCATTCTCTTTTGTCCAACATGAGCAGGTGACCATCTTATGACCACCTAGTCAGTGGAGATATTCCTTGCTACACCCAACTCGTGACCTTGCTGACAGGTCATTTTTACTTATTTTAGTTTGTGTCATACATCAACCAATGAGATTCTATATTTTACCATGCCTCTTTTGCATATTTGGGTATCAAACTCTATAAACACAAGGTCCCTGAAGAAGGAGGCATCTTGGATCATGAGGAAAATCTGAGGTCCGCTTAATTAGAGCGGACCATGGATCTTTTAGTAAATTGCCACTACCTCAGAGCTCTGCGTCAGTCTCTTTTATTGTAGAATGGACAATTTTAATCCCCACATAGGTATGACAATTAGAGACAACTTCTGAACAATCAGAGTTGTCCCCAAGTAGGGCAGACCGCCCTTAGAAGGTAAGTGACTCCCCCTTCACCGGAGATCTCAAACTTTAGCTAATTGTTGTTCAGGTGTGGGTTGAACTGGAAAGCTTTTGAAAGTCTTTCTAACTCTGATTTTCTGTGATTCTGTGGTGTGTTTTCTCCTGTTGCCCTCTCTCTGTTGTCTTGCTCTGGGTTGGTTAGCTGTTCCTTGGCGTTCCAGTGATCTCTTTTTATTCAGTGATCAGCTCTCCTGGTGCTCTGAGGTCACCTTGAGACGAGTTCAGAAGACTGGCTGTGGAACTGTGGGCAGTCCCTTTACTCCCTCTTGCCTCAGTTTTCATAAGATCATAGCTCTAGAGAGATAAGGGATCTTTAGAGGTCATACAGGCCCGACCCTTAAATTTACATAGGAGAAAACTGAGGCCCAGAATGGTTAAGAAATTTGTCAAAAGTCAAACTTTTTCACTGAATCGTTCTACCTCCTGCTAAGAGTTGTTTTGAGGAAAACACCTTGTGAACTACTGAAATATATGTTAGTGTTATTATCATCCATTTCTCTAGTTCACTTTTGCAGCTGAGCCATTGGGAGCTATCAGTAACTATAGCTCCTCACAGGGACAAATAGAGACAGATGTCCCAAAGGATGTTGAGACTAGAAAACTAGCTTTGATAACCCCACAAATTCAGTTCATTAATTACCTAGTACGTTTCAGGAACTGTGCTAAGTGCTCAAGGTACAAAAATAAAACCAAAACAATACTTGATTTGAAAGAACTTATATTTTACTCTGAGGGTTGGGAGAAATACAACATTTATTCTGATAAGTTAATGCAAAATATATACAGAGTTCTAAGGGAGAAGAGGGAGAAAGGGAGCAGATAAGAGAGAGAGAGAGAGAGAGAGAAAGAAAGAGAGGGAGAGAGAGAGACAGGGAGAGAGAGGGAGAGAAAGAAAGAGAGGGAGAGAGAGACAGGGAGAGACAGGGAGAGAGAGGAAGAGACAGGGAGAGAGAGAGGGAGAGAGAGAGAGGGAGAGAGAGAGAAGGAGAGGGAGAGAGAGAGAGGGAGAGAGAGAGGGAGAGAGAGGGAGAGAGAGGGAGAGAGAGGGAGAGAGGGAGAGAGAGGGAGAGAGAGAGAGAGAGAGGGAGAGAGAGAGTGCTGCAAAGGGGTTGGCAAATGAAGAAAGATCTTTTGTAGGAGGGGGAACCTGATCTGTGTGCTTTGAATGAAAAAAGCTATTAAGCTTCTAGGACACGGGGATGATTGTGTAAAGACATGGTGTGTGTGTGTGTGTGTGTGTGTGTGTGTGTGTGAGAGAGAGAGAGAGAGAGAGAGAGGGAGAGAGAGAGAGAGAGAGAGAGAGAGAGAGAGAAAGAGAGAGAGAGAAAGAGATGGAATGTAGGTGGAAGAAGGAGTCAGCAGGCCACATTCCTTAGAATGAAGAGTATGTGGAGGGTGCAAAATGAAACGGTAGGCATAAGAGCCATATTGAAGAAGACTTTGAATGTGAAGCTGAGAATTTTAGGTGTTAACCTAGAGGCAACAGGGAGCAAACTTGAAGATTTTTGACTGGAGGAATAATGATGACAATAATTATAGCTAGGATTTATACAGCACTTTTAAAGTTTGTAGAATACTTTATTATCTCATTGAATCCTGACAATAATTGAGGGACATAGGTGCTGTTTTAGAAGATGACCATTTCAGCAGTCAGAGACTGGACCACAGATTTAGAGCTAGAAAAGGGGACCTCAGAGGCCATACAGGTGATACCCAACATTTTATAAATGGGGAAACTGAGGTCCAAAGAAGCTAACTGATTTGCCCAAGACTGCACAGATAGTGATAGAGGGAGGTTTGAACTAGGTAGATTTCTACATCTTCCATTGCTCTGTAATTCCTCTCAGGGTATCTAGGATGAGCAATGGTCTAAAGTCAAGAAGACTCATCCTCCTGAGTCCAAATCTGGCCTCAGACACTTACTAGCTGTGTGACCCTGCATAAGTCACTTAACCCTGTTTGTCTCAGTTCCTCATGTGTAAAATAAAGGAAATGGCAAACTACTCCAGTGCCTTTGCCAAGAAAACCCCAAATAGGGTAGGGAAGAGGCGGATATAGCTGAAATGACTGAACAACAATAAGTCCTCTCTGTTGGATTGTTTAGGGGAGAGACTAAAGGAAGTAGGGGGACCCACAATTATGCCTCTAACCTTCTGACCTGTCTAGAGAGGTAGGCCCCTGCTTTATCTGTACCCATTTTACTCAAGTTGGCTTTCCAATCATTTTTGGGTGCCCTCCCAGGCTAAACTCCTTTAGATTCTACCCTACCTCAGACACTGGAGAGTGGAATGGTAACTATTGGTAGCTTTAAATGCCTTATCACTCTGCAGGTCCCTGGTAGAGGTTGGGTAATAGCCCTCAGGGATATCCTGAAAGGGGTTCATTGATTTCCTGGGATTTTAAAGTGCTTTCTCAGGGCAAACCACTATCCTGGACCTCATGTTAAGTAGGCCCTGGACTAGATGACCTTTGAGACCCTTCCAGCTCCAGGACTCTGTTCCAGGATTCATGTATGAACTTCAGTGAATTCAAGTAGTCAGGTAGCCCTAAATGTTTTTTTCACCGTGCTGTGTGTTTGCTACAAGAGGCATGAACTCTGACAAAGAAATCTTTCTTGCCTCCCAGAGGTTCACTTCTCTTTGGAAGTAATCAGATTGACAACTTTGGTGTGCCTGTGGATGGAGCAGTGGGGAACCCCTTTCCTGGCTAAGGTCTGGACAGGGTTAGATGGTTCCTGGAACAAGGAATTATTTCAGTTCAATTCAGCACACGGGTTACTGAGCAGGTAGTTCTGGGTAGACCGAGGCTGGCCCCTGGGGTTCCAGAAGACCTTCTCACGGGGATAAACTGGGCGCTAAGGAAGCCAGGCAGGCCGTAGGAAGGCCAGAACTGCCAATAAGAATTCGTCCAGGCTTCCCAGAGGAGGTAGGACTTGATCTGGGGCTTGCAGAAGGGGTAAGGGAAAGGAGGGGGCAGGGCATTCTGTGCTAGGAGCTGCAGGAGCCGAGGCGGGAAAAGAGCCGGGCCTGCTGGAGAATGGCGCAAGGGCCCATCTGGTGGGCTGGCGCCAGCAGGCTCCACAGGCCCTAGGGTCGGCGGGCCGAGGCTGGGGGGCAGTTATATGCCACGTGTTTAGTGCAGAACCAGTGTTACAAGAGTTCAAGTCGGGAAGAACCGCCTGAGCCCCAATTATGCTGTCGTATATGGAAAGCTGTAGGCGCCGGCATTGCATGGGCAAGAATAGTACTAACCAGCCTTCACAGGCGGGAAACTACAAGCTGGGGGAGGGGAGGAAGGGGTCACCGGGAGCAAGGCGGGCCCCTGCAGGCTTGGCCAGGCTGGAGCCCAGGGTTGGGCCAGCAGAGGAAGCTTGGAAATTTAGGGTGGGTGGGGCAGGCTGTGGAATGGGTAAATTGGGCAAGCCGTTTAAAAGCTTCCGGCAAGTGACAACCCGATGCACCACCTGTCCCTGGTCCCTTTTCTTTTCGCGGGGGTCTTTGTGAGGGAGTGGAAGGAAGGAAGCGGGTCATCCTGGGAATGTGTTAAGGGGTGCTTGTGTCAAAACAGGACCGGATGGTTTTCCGCCCACCCCTCCCCAAGTGATGGGGCAAGAGAGGGCTGTCTAGAGTTCCGGGCAGAAGCCAAGGAGTCATAAACACCAAGGAGCTCGGGTTTCGCCTTTGCTGGCCTGGCTCCAGGTCCTAGTGGTGCCTTTGCTGGTGGCTGTACGGGTGGCAGTGCCTACTTCACTCGCCAGGTCCCACCAGCAGCAGCAGCAGCAGCAACAGCAGCAGCAGCAGCAGCTACCTGCGGCGGCTGTAGTGGCCCCGCTGCTCCCGGCTCCCCCACTTGGCTGGCGCCTCCCAGGCTCTCGGGTGCAGTCGGGGAGGGGCAAGGGGCCCCGGATGGGGTTGGGGGGCGGAGGAGGCGGGTCTCCTCACCCCTCTTTTCTAATTCCCGCCACGAGGTGGCCAATCAGGGGCTGCTAGCCGAGGCTGGGTCTTTTCAGCGCCAAGCTACAAACCGGAGCTTTCGCGGGAAATTGCAGAGCAGCTGGGAGCGCCGCGGGCGGAGGTGAGTTGTCTGTCACAGCTCCACTCCCAGGGCTGGACAAACATTTTTGTTTTTTCTGGGCCGGGACCGATAGGACAACCCGGGAACTTTGCAACTGGGAATTCCTATCAGAGTTCCCGCTCCCGAAGATCGGAGGGAGCTCGGGGCGGCGAGGCTTACTGCAGCCCCTAGCCATCGCGCATTTACCGAATCCCGGCCGGGCAAAGGCTCCATTCGCGGGGCCAGCATGGGTGCCATCCCCCCGGTGCCATTCTCTGCCGCCCACTCACCATCTTTCTGCAATGGTTGTCTTAACCAGGGCAGTAATTAAGCCGGGGTTAGAATGAAGAGCGAATACTAGGGACAGCTTGGGAAATGGGGAAGGAAGGACTTGAATGAGGGGTTTTGTTCTGCTTGCTCGGAGGGGCAAAGGCAGGAATTCTAGTATTGGCCCCGCCCCAGTCTAGTTTTCAGCTCGTTAGAGATGGCCCGTGTGGTACTGAAGTTGTTCGGGAAGACAGTTTCTCTAGGGACCGCCGGGACCATGGAGCGCTGAGCATCCGGCAGCACCACAGAACGGTCCTCCGGCCCTTCCTGGGCACAGCCTCTTTTCTCGGAGCCCCCCCCCCCCAAGACCTTCGATGTTTCCTAAGGGTCCCCGGTCTACTTTACCTTGGACCACCCAGTACTGTCATTTATTTGGGGGCGTGGAGAGGTGTCTTTATTCTTAGGGAGGCATCCTGGACCCTTTCTGTGGGTGGGCATGCAGTGCCAGGCTACTTGAGGGGGCCATCCAACACCACTTCCCTCCCTTGGGGTATCTAATGCCAGAGTCCTTTCAAGGGGAGGCATTGAAGCACCAGCCACGGCGGGAGTTCTTCTAGTGCCAGCCGTCTTCCCTGGCCAAGCTTCCATTGCCACCTGCCTTTTTTGGGGGGCACTCGGGGCCAGCTGCCATCCTTAGAGAGAAGGCGGGAGCTCCATTTGCCTTCTCTAGGAGGCACTTAGAGTTACAGCCCTTGTTGTGGGGGCGGATACCACTATTTAGAGTTTGCAGCTCCCTGGGTGCCAAAGGCTTGCAAAGTAGTTTCTAAGCCTTGTCTCTGTAGCACAAGCATCCCGCTCCCTATCCCACAGCCCCTTAGGAAGTGATGGCTCATTTGCATGGTCTCGCGGGATCGGGACCCTTGGCTAAAGTGCGAATTCAATTGTGGCGCGGAGAGCAACTTCGCGCGCCATTGCTAGTTGTCACCGCCTTTCCCTGGGTCTCGTCCAATGGATTGGATGGGGCGGGGCGTGCAAAGCGAACTTGGCCAATAATGAATGCGGAGGCTTCTGGACTAGACTGAAGGTGGATAGGCATGGGGGGTGAGGGAGGGGGCTAGGTTGAGAGCGTTCATTGATTCTTTTTTCTATGGGGATTGGTGAGCTGAATGTGCGTGTGACCCTGGGGGGCAGAAGGGGGCTTGGTGGGGGGTCGGGCGCGCCTAGGCAGGCTGGACTGAGACCACCTCAGCCCGCGCCGACCCGCGAGCTGGGACCCCTCCCCAGGAGGTGAGTCCTGGGCCGGTCGGTGAAGCGAGAAGGCGGGGCGGGGGGCGGAGCCTTCTCTTTGGAGGCCTCTGAGAGGACAGTATGAGGGTGGGGGCAGGGCGTGGGCCCCACCCCCCCAAACCTCCGGGGTGGGGGGAGTCCCCCCCGGACTGCCCAGGCAGGCGTGGGGGGGGTGAGTGCGAGCGCCTATTCTTTCTCCTTTCTTCCTCCTTCTTTTCCTTCCTTCTTCCCTTTTTCCTTCCCCTTTCCTTTCTCCTATTTTCCTACCACTTTCTCCCAACTTTCCACCTTTTCTTCCTCCTTTCACTTTATTTTCCTTCCTTACCGTCTTCTTACCTTTTCTTTCTGATTTTCTTTACTCTTTGCCTTTCCTTCTATCTTTCCCCCTTGCTTTATTATTTCTTTTCCTACCTCCCTTCTCTTTTTCCCTGTTCTTCATATTTCTTCCTTTTCCTTTCTCTTCTCTCTTTTACCTTTTCCTTCTTTCTTACTCTTTTCCTTCCTTCCCCTCCTCCTTTATTTTCTTCCTTCCCACAGAGCTACCAACATGTGGATCCAGGTCCGTACCATGGATGGCAAGGAGACCCACCGGGTAGACTCCCTCTCTAAGCTCACCAAGGTGGAAGAGCTGAGGTTGAAGATACGGGAAGTGTTCAGGGTGGAACCAGGGAGACAAAGGCTTTTTTATCGGGGCAAACAGGTAAACTGTCCTTTTCCCTTTTTCCAGCAAGGCCTGCAAGGAGGACTCTGTGGGGATAATCACACTTACTTTCAAGGGTTGTTTCCAGGATCAAATGAGAAAACAGTTAATAAAGCCATTAGCACAGTGCTTGACATATAGTAAATGCCATATAAATGTTGTTAACTATTATCATTATCATCATCATCATTTTTGCTATTACTGTTGTTAGAAGTACCTAAATCAGGCAGGAGAAAGTAGTAAAGTCAGTTAGTCTTTACTGAGTTTCTCTGTAAACACTTGTGATTTGCCCCCCACCCTTTAAAAAATCCTTTTTAATCCCTTGTCCCAAAGGATCCTTTCTTTGCTCTGCAGAACAGTTTTCAGGGTCAATTAAGAACTAATGAAGTATCTTTGGAGGAAAAGTACTAGCATCATCTTTAATAACCATTTAGCAGTTTAAATAAGGAAACCATTGCTCTCTATTGGGAGGATGAAATCCCCAGAGCCAACCAAAGTATTATAGAAGGATGTGTTCTCTTGCCTTAACAGTTTTGGTATTCTGTGCCAAGGGAGACTAGGAAGAAAAGGATCTTGAATTTCTTGTAAGTGACTGAGACGGGTTCTTCAGGTGATTTTCTTTTACAGGATTTTAGCAGGAGAGGTCCCCCATTTGTCTTGGTGGGAATATAGGTAAGGAGAACATGGAGAGGTCAGAATCGGGGTGGTAGAGTCGAACAGTTTGTCAGCTAAATGCCCGCCTTTTTTTTTTTTTTTTTTTTGGCTTAGAATGCAAACAGGATTATGCTGCCATCTAGCGATTCATGAATTCCTAAAGCTTGGCATGGGTTCTGTGGGTTTGGTAGATTTTTCCTATTCTTATTAGAAACAGGACTAAGTGATTCATTTCTCTTCCCTCCTAGAAGTATTTTCAAAATGCTTATGAAAATGGAAGTGCTAAGAGAAAAAGGTTCTCGTACAGCCGAAATGTATTGTTCAGTATTGCCATGTTACGTACACCACTATTTTTTAAATCTTTTTTTTTTGTATTAATTTTGTTTTTGACACCACTGACTTCACCTGAAAACCTCTCCCTAAGAAAGAGACAGTTAAACAAAACTACTAGTTCCGACAAGCATTCTTGGTACTGGGCACTTGTGGTCCCTTAATTGTCTTCTGTCAAAAAAAGAGCTATTTCATCATTGTTTTTAATCTGAATTCAATAGCCTTTTAGAGTTTTTATTCATTTCATAGGCTTTATTTTATTTTGAATTTTTATTCTAGTCATTGTGACTATTCTTTCACTTCATTTAAATCTGAATTCTTTAAATCCCTTTCAGCTCTAAATTTATGCCCTAAGGTTAGATTTGGCTTTTTGAAACTTCTGTCCATTGTTCTTAGTGACATTTGTCATAGCTTAATGATATTCTGTAATTTTCAAACCTTATGATTTATTCAGTTTGTGCCAGTACTTAAGTAAGTAAAAGTTGATAAATAAGTAATGGGTACCAAAATGTACTGGTGATTTTGACTCTTACCTTCTGTACACTGTGTTACTTTTGGTTTGTCTATTTCTATAATGTCTTAAGTTAGACTCTTCTAGACCGGGACTTCTTTTAAACTTTTTCTACTCTTGACTCCTTCAGCACTTCTTAAACTGAGGTCTTGACCCCACTGAAGAGGTTTCCCAAAGAGGGTTAGGGCTGCCTGAGACCCTAAAATACCAACATGCCGGGTCCTGCTGAAAGAATTCCACTCAAGTCTTCTCAGCCAAAGAAAAAGTAAAGTTTATTGAAAGTTCACGTTTGCCATGTGGGGTAGACTAATAAAGAGCAGTCTATGCTAGGTTGTTGTATGGAACTTTCACTTTCTAGCAGAGAGCAAGTCTCTGCTAGACCATTTAACGGTGCTCTCACAAAGGTGGAGGGAAGATGGGGGTCTTATATACAGAGGAATCTAGGGGTGGTTCAGAGGAGGAGCCTGGGGAGGGTGGAGGAGCCAATGAGGTCAGACTCCAGTAATGAGTTTGGGGAGGGACTTCAGGTGGAGTTAATGAGGTCAATGCAAGGGTGATTTGATTTTTTGATAGACAAGGGGTTTCCAAGAATATGTACCTCAAAGATTCAAGGAGAACTCAAGGGGAGGTGGTGGTCCCAGAGCCTACACCTCATCACCATGGGGTAGGTGATGAGCTACATGATATTAGGAAGGGTATTTTATCTAAACTTTGTTATCTCCCCTAGACCTTGACACAGCCTGCATATCAAGGGCTTTGTAAGTGTCTGCTGAGTTGATGGGTGAATCTGGTTTTGGATGGATCCTCTTTTTGTTTGGGCATTTTGTAAATGCTTTGTCACAGAGCATAGCTTTAATTATACTTAAGTATCTCAAGGATCCATGATTTTATTGGTGTGAATATTTTTTCCATTGACTCAGAGATGTTACCTGCCTTATGAAATGATTTTCCTCAATTGTTTGGCTGAAAAATGCATCCTAACTGGCCAGTGTTTTGATGATTGGTTATCTGAACTTGGCTGGTCCTTGAACGACAGAATGAATCCTGCATTTGGGGTGTCTTTGGAGCCTTTCTAGTTTGGTCAGCAACACCTGATAGTTCCAGTGGTCTACTGCTGGAACCTTGGTATGATACAAGATACAGTAAGTAGTGAGCTCTGCGCCACAGTGAGGCATCGGGGGAGGTATCTCTAGTAGAGTAAAATAGCCCTGTATGTATATCACAGTATATCTGTCTTTTCACACTGGTCAAGATGAAAGCAAAAGTGTTTTCATTGTTAAATGGTCTGTTATTTTTCTTACTCTCTTCTTCCCTTGCTAGGGAAGGATCAGAATAATACTAAAGAATGCATGATTTGGGGGCAGGTAGGTGGTGCAGTGGGTAGAACATTGGTCCTGGAGTCAGGAGGACCTGAGTTCAAATCCAGCTTCAGACACTTAACTAGCTTTGTGACCCTGGGCAGGTCAACTCACTTAACCCCAATTGCTTCTCTCACCCCCCCCAAAAAAAAGGAATTCATGATTTTGTTACTATTGCTATTTTTTTCACTTGTGAAAATTGCGGACTTTCTCAAGATGGTTAGGACTGACTGAAGCAATTCATCAAATGGCTAGGCCTCTGCACTTCACTAGGTTGAGTGTTAGATGATAGACAATAGCCTATTACAGCTGAACTCATGAACCCAATCTTTCTACCTTTCTAGGACCTGCCAGAGCTTGACCCTGACAGCCTTCAAGAATTTATCTATCTTTCAATGGGTGGTAGATTTGCATTTGAGTGGATTCCTCAATTATCCACAGACACTTATGGGATATTTTTTCTTAATGGTTAATTAAAAAATTACAGCTCAGACATTTCATTCATTCAGCAAATTTTTGTTAAACACCTATTCTGTGGAAGGCACTACGGATGTAAAGATGAAAAAAACATTTGGCTTGAGAGGCTCTCTTTCCACTAGAGACTGTAGAAGTGTGGTGTGAGGTTATGTGATTGAGGGGGTTGGGGCTTGGAGACTAAAGAGCAAAATAAAAGTGTTTCAGGCAAATTAGAGAGGGAAGACTATACTTTGGGTGATGAGGGAAGATTTTATAGAGGAAATGGTACCTGAGCTGAACCTCAGGGGAAGAAAAGACTTCTTAACAGTGAGGATGAATCTTTTTTTCTTTTTTTTTTTTTTTTTGGAGGGGGGAAGGCAGGGCAGTTGGGGTTAAATGACTTGCCTAAGGTCACGTGGCTAGTAAGTGTTAAGTGTCTAAGGCTGCTTTTGAACTCAGGTCCTCCTGACTCCAGCCACTCTAGCCACCCCCAGGATGAATCTTTTCTATAACAAATAAATGGTCTTCCAGCTTTCATTTAGAGATTTCCAGCACTGGGACAACCCACTATCTGCCCCAAAAGCCCATTCCACTTTTGCATAGCTCTCATTGTTTCCTTATTGGAGTCAGATGACCTGGATTTAAACCCTGTGTCTTCCACTTAATACTCCCTTTGCAACCTGGGATAAGTCAGTTGGGCTTTTAGTTTGTTGATCTGCAAAAAATGAGGAACTTTAGATTGTATGATCCTTGATCCCTTTCAGCTCTAAATTTATGCCCTAAGGTTAGATTTGGCTTTTTGAAACATCTGTCCATTGTTCTTAGTTCTACTCCCTGGGATCATGAAGAACAAGTCTAATCCCTCTTCCGGGTGATAGCCCTTTAAAGTATCCCTTGAAGATGGAGTCATCTTGTCCTCTCTCAGCTTCCTCCAGGCTAAACATTTTAATTTCTTTTAACTAGTCCTCATATGGCTTTCACTCAAGGCCCTTCACCAGTGCAGTTTTATTCTTCGCCTTGCTCTACAATTTCTTAATGTCTGTATTCAGTGCCCAGAACACAGTACTTTAGATAATGGTCTTACTGGGGCAAAGATCAGAAGATGATCACTTCCCCTTTGACCTGGTCATTGTGCCTCTTAATGTAGACTAAGGTGATAATAGCTTTTGTAGCTAATAATTATACTGGAAAGGGTGTGTATTTTTGAAGGAGGTAAAGAAGCATCAGAGATGATGCAGAGATTTCCATCCTGGAGGGATGATAGTGCCATAGAGAGAAGAAAGAGAGGGAGGTTGGAGGAGGGGAATGAGTTTAGTGGGGAATAATAAAATGAACAATTGCCATTTATGTAGTCCTTAAAAGTTTGTAGAATTCTTTATATATATTATCTGAGGAAAGTTAGTTTTGGATCAGTTTGAAGTACTAGTTGATTGGGCTTCCTACTGTGTTTGTCCAGCAAGTAGTGGAAAATGTGAGACTATATCTAGTACTGGGAAGAAACAGTGCTGTCTCTCTCTCTCTCTCTCATTCACTCTCCCCTCCCCCCATACACACACAAATACACCCCGTGTCATATCATATCATATATCATATGTATATTTAGGAGTCATCTGTATGAAAGTGATAAGCTGATCTAACACTGAGAGAGTTTAGTTTGTAGGAAAGCAGCTCAAGAGTAGGTATATGGAATTTATTTGGTGCAAAAGAGGAATTGCTCAGTTTACAAAAATAAAAATTTAGGTCTGCCTCTGGGTTATATATAGCTTTCAGATCTTGGCGTTACCATGGCTTTAAGTAAGTTGTAAGGTTGTTTAAATTAATTTTACCTTCAGAGACTCCATTCTCTACCCCATAAAAGGGAAAATACTTGTGCTTTCTGTCTCAGAGTTATTGTGAGGGACACACTTTGAAAACTTTAAAATACAGTAGAAATGTGAATTATTATTAACATAGCACTTTTGTCATCTCTGCTTGTTACACAGATTAGATTTTTTTGTTGTTAGAACTAGTTAGGCTCCAATCTGAAGTAGCATTTTTAAAATTTTTTAATTTTAATTTAATTTTATTCTGTTTTTTGCTTTTTGTAGGGCAATTGGGGTTAAGTGACTAGCCCAAGGTCACACGGCTAGTAAGTGTGTCAAGTGTCTGAGGCCGGATTTGAACTCAGGTCCTCCTGACTCCAGGGCTGGTGCTGTACTCACTGTGCCACCTAGCCGCCCCTGAAGTAGCATTTTTAGAGGCAGTAAAAAGGGATGGAAGAATTAGGTTCACATGCTTTCTGTGGCTAAATTAATTGGGGAATGTGACATGTCTGCACTGTTGTCTGGTTTTGTGGTTTTTTTTGTCTGCTTGTTTTGGTTTTTAAGACTGAGTCATCTTGCCCAAGTTGAAGATACAGGGCTAGTCAGGTACTAGATCCCATTCCTGATTGACATGGAAGCTTTTCCCTGCATCTTTTTTCCCCACTTGCCCCAGTTTGTTCCTCCCTAGACACACTGGTGGCACTTTGCCCCATGGGGTGTCCCCAGGGGGACCATTCAGGGTAGATGAACTGGGGCCTTCTTGCAGCTCCAAACTCCCAAACTCAAGAGACCCACGAGTGCTGGCTTCCTCAGGGGCAGGGACTCCAGTTGTGTGCCATCATGCTGGGGACTGATTTTCTGTTGGAAAAATTAGAACATTAGGTTCTTAAGAATGTATGTATTAAGGAAAATCCTGAAGCTTCTCTTTTGCACATGTCTATTTGGTATGGTAAGGAATAAAACTTATATTTGCTAGAAATTTGTAGTATTAGGTCCACAAGAGTCCCTCTTACCACTTTTTTGTAGGATGTTTCAAATGGTATTTCAGACTTCATGCCAATTAGTTTTTGAGACGAAATGAATTTATTTGGCCTCTTGATATCTGGTGAATTGTGAGCACATCATTTTGGATCCATCTTTTTGTTGTTACAGATAATACTACTGTAAACATTTTTTGTACAAGAGAATATTGAGCCCCTAATAAGAAATATACTAATATTTCCTCAAACTTCAGAACCTATTGTGGGTTAATTCCAAGAATTTTTTTTTTTTGTATTTACAGCAGTGCATACTACTTGTCAAATATTTTTTCTTGAAGCCTTTAATATACCAGTACTCTTAGGAGAGGATATTTATTTTAAGGGAAAAAGACACTTGAGAAGTCTTATAAGGTTCTACTGTGTGGGCATCATTTCAGGAGTAGGAGAGTGGAGTTTGATTCCTTCTGTGGGTCAGGAGGCTGTGCCATTGAAAATCTTTTTTGTTGCTTTGCTTAGATTTATTTCTTCATAAGGGTACCAACCTGTTAGGATTGAGAGCTAGATAGGTTCTTAGGGAGAACCCAGTTTAATTCCTCATTTTCTTTATTTTTTTAACCTTACATTTTTGTGGTAATTCATTGGGTTGTTAAAAATTTTAAACATTATTAATTCATTTTGTTTTGACACAGACCAACCTACCTCCTAACACAACACATTCCCCCAAACACAGTTAATTTTGTACTTTTTAACAAGACAGGAAAGATGTCTCCTTTTAACTTTGAAAGTTTGGTACTGATGTTGGCGGTTGTACTGGAACTCTGCTCTGCTGTGTTTGTTTACTTTGTTGCACTGCTTTGTATTGTCCTTGTGACTCTTCTTTGGTGACTGTATCACTTTAAACTCATCTTCCCATGTTTCTCTGAATTCCTCATTGTTGTCATTCCTTACAGGGGAATCTGGTGGAATATTGGTGTACCGGCATTTTAAAAAAAGCCCCTTAGACAGTCTTCTCTGTCTTCTGGTCTAAACCAGTCTGCCATGTTGAGTTCACGTAATTGTGGAAAGACATGAACATTTTAGCCTTTTAAAGTACCTGTATCTATTTCTATCTTGCTAAGCAGCAGTCCCAATTGCATCCCTACAAGCCATAAATAGGTTAGGATGGAATGGAGTAAAATATGACCACCATGAGAAAACCTGGAGGTGTTTCCCTGAGAAACAACTTGATATAGTGAATATAGACCTGAACTATGTATCAGAGGCCCTGATGTTGAGGCTTTGCCACTTCTTCGCTCTGTGACCTTCAGCAAGTCACCTTAGCTTCTGAACTTCAGTTTCATCACCCATGAGTTAGGAGTAAAGAGTTTTTATTTCCTGCCTCTTTTGGGGGGTTCCTGCTGCTCCCCCTGATTTAGTCCTCTTCTGTTGGGCAGGCTCAGGTTTGTGGGTTAGCATTAGCCAAAGGAAAGATTTGGAGAAAGCATGATGTACCTCCTTAAATTAGTTGATTGGCCTGCTAATGTTTGTTCACCTTGCAGTACTCATAATGCCACCTACTCCTTTTGAATCTGCTAGTCTGATTTGTTTAGAGGGATGCCCTGAATTATAGAGCTGGAAGACCCCTCAAGGACCATGTAGTCCAAACACTTTATTTTACACACTGAGGAATACTGGCACCTAGTAAAGTCATTATTACTTAGTCATTATTCTCAACATTTCTTCAAGTTTGTTTTTACATTCCCTGATAGGATACTTTAGCAAGAAAAGTTCCAAGCAGTTTCTCTTCATTTTTCCATTTAGTGGAATGAAGCTGCTTTTCCTGGTACATGAGTTCCCTCCTAGGCTTTCCATCTTATTTCTGAAAATCATCCTTAGTTGGAAAGGGTTTGAATTTTAATTAAAAAAAACTTACTTGTACTAAAGTGTTAATGTTATTCCATTTAAAAATTTTAATTAGGGATAAAGTCTTTTAAAAAATTATGATTGTTTTTTTTGTTCCGCAATTAACATGCAAAAACCAAAGTATTGTATATGAAACTGAATATTGCAAACAACCTGCTTTTAAAGGAAAAAAAGCATATAATTCAACATATTCATTCTAAAGTTGTCCCACTTGTCTGTGTCTCCCTACAGATTGTCTTCACTATTTTTAAAAACCATTCAATGACTTTGCTTTTTTAACTTGCCCCTCTCTCCCCCCATTCCTCCTCCTATTTAAGAAAACTACCATCAGAAACCAGGGGCAAAGTCTTACCTCAAAGGAATCGATATCTAATGGCAGCTTCTTTGTCGGCTTTGATAGTCTTCTTAAGTACTATTAGATTTACTAATCAATAATGGTGATTCTAGTAGCTTTTGTGTTCTGTGCATGTAAGTATTTAAGTCACCTATCTAGAGCTTTTGATTAGTATCCTCTGTCTCCGTATAGAGGAAACGGACCAACTCTTGCTCTTCCTGTCCCTTTCATACAGATTGCTTTAGTAAGTTATTAATTTTCTGTTGCCATAAATAACAGTTGGCTGTAGCATGAGCTGAGTGTGCCAATAGATCTGGACACACTCATCGTACTCATGCTCTGTGTATGCTTATAAGTCTGAGTATTGAGTTTTGCAGACTCTCTGGTTCTGGGACTCATTTTGTTTCTAAGGAGTCATGAAGGAAGCTATGGGAGTTCCACTTGTGTAGATTAGCCTATAGTGGCATTAATTGCCAGTGAGTGTTTTAGGCAGATCTAAGCTGTATGTTTCAGTTCTGTCTTCGAACTTATTTCCTTTATTTTTGAAATTGTTTAATAGTAATGGACTGTTAAGTCACTGCCACCTGGCATTAATCAAGACCTGGCATAGACAGATTAAATGTTTGATGTGTGTCATATCATATGCACCATCTGTGCTCATAGTAGGAGCTCCGTTCTTGTTAAATGAAGAAATGTGTGACTTCTTTCAAATGTTTTTGTCTTCTGTTTTTAGTAACATATAGACCACTGTATTTCTTCTCTCTCCCCCTCACAGAGAACCATCCCTAACAACAAAGAATAAAAAAGTGAAAAAAAGAGTGCTGCCAAACTAATTACTACATTGAGAAAAGCTGACATTATGTGTATTGTTTCATTCTCCTAGTCCCTAGGGCTAAACGGGGTCTTGATAATTTCGCAATATTCTGTTTTGGTTGTTTTATAGTTGTCATTCTTTCCATTTCCAATTGTGGTGTTCTTTGTGCATGTTCTTTTTTGGGTTCTGCTTAATTCACTCTGTCCATTTGTGCAAAGGCTTTCCCTACATCTCTGTTATTTCTAATGAGAACTTGACTCGAGGCAGCAGGTTTAGTGGATAGAGGAATGTCCTTGTAATTAGATATATCTAGCTTGCTATCCCTCCTTTTTAATAATGGGGTGACCCTGGGCAAGTCAGTGAAATTCTCTGAGCCTCTTGTTTCCTCATCTATAAAATGGGAATACCTGTCTTAACTACTTCATTGGGATTTTGTGAGAATCAAATGAGACCATGTATGCTTAAGAAACATTAGCAACTTAAAGTTTATAGTTAGTAGTAAAAGATGAATTTTGAAATCTGTGTCTTTTATGTAAGTTTGTCTGCATTTAGTTTTAGTTTGCATCCTCAGAAATGGATGAGTCAGTTGGGATTGTTTTCACCTGATGAGGTGAGGTGAGACTAGCTGATATTTATATGGCACCTTAAGGTTCACAAAGAATTCTGGGATGTCCAAAGATGAAGTGTCAGTTATTTTTTAGAAGCAGTTTTATGATCTTTGTTGAAGAATTACCTCCTTGAAATGACGTGAACTTGGCTACTCAGGTGACCTGGTGGCTGTAGTCTGACCCTTTTAGAGTGACATCATGGGCTAGAGCAGTGGTTCTCAAGTTGTGCGTCGCAACCCCTTTGGGGGTTGAAAGACCCTTTCACAGGGGTCACCTGAGACCATCAGAAAACACATATTTCTGATGGTCTTAGGAACTGAGACACCGCTCCTCTATCTGCAGATCCGCCCACAGATATACCCACATATAAGTATTAAAGAGTCACTGTTGAGAACCACTGGGCTGGAAGAAAGAGCGCTGAATTTGGAATGAGAATGTTTGGGTCCTGATTCCCTTTCTTACTGATGCTGACTTTGGTTGTTTAATCTCTCCAAGCTTTGATTCCTTTATCTGTAAACTGTCCTTATCTTTACCCTTTACCTAATACTTGTGCTGCTTACTGTATAAGAAGCTTTGTAAAAAGTTGAGCCTGTGATCTATTAGCCATATTTCCTGCAGGCCGAGGGAGGTAAATCTGCTATTTTTTGCCTTTTCACTTCCCTTTTGCTTCTCTTTTCCATTGGTATGAGTAGGATCCTTGCGTGCCTTCTGGGTGTCCTTCCTTGGATGCTGTCAGGAAATAAAGGAAATAAGTGAGAGCAAGTTTGACAACTTCATGCAGGGAATACAAATGCAGTTTGTGATTCAGTGTAGAAGGCAAATGACTCTGAGGCTTACAAAGTACAAGTATATGCAAATATCACTTTGCTGATGGTAAGTGGTGAGGTGAAGGCTTTAATCAGGGAAGGCCTTCTGCAGTTTGAACTGTATCTAGAAGGGAGACGATGGACTTGGATTGGCCGGAGGGGTTACTCTTGTAGGTGTGGCAGAGATGGTATGGAGAGGTAGCCTGATATATTAGAAAGAATGCTGAACTTGGAATCAAGAGACTTGAATCTGAGTTCTGGCTCTAATGCTTGTTAGGATAATAAGATTTAGAAAATGAAAGGATTCTAGGGTTGGTCCCTTCCTATTGCATACCTCATTAAGAAAACCAGAGAAATCAGCTGTGTAAGGTCACAAAGGGAATCCAGTAGATTTGAAACCAGGTGATCTTCTGCATTATAGTATATACAATGTGTCATGCACTCTGGACATTTTCTGACACATAGTAAGCACTTAGTAAATGCTGACGGCTTCTGTTTTCTTAAACTACCAGCTATGTGACCTTGCTGTGCAAGTCACTTAATGCTTGGAGGGTCTGCTTACTGTCTGTAAAATTAAGATAATAATTGCACTGCTTTCATATGGGCTTTTTTGAAGAGGGCTAATACTGAATCTCAAGCCAGTTTTGAAATGGGGCTTTTTTTGAAGAGGGCTAACATTGAATCTCTGTGTCAGGATCTAAAAAGATTTTGACAGGCCAGAATGTTGGGCTAGATCTAATAATATCACATATAACAGCAATAAAGAGAGTCTTGACTTTTCAAAAATTAATCTTGTAAGTACATAATGTTGGAAGGTAGTGTTCCTCAGCAGTGGAATACAAAAACACAGAAAAAAATGGAGTCCTATCTTAGACCTTTTTAAGAGAAGCATGGTAAGAACAAGGTATATTATAGTCCTACTCTACTTGGTTCAGCTCAGACCAAATCTGGAATGTTGTCTTCCAGTCTGGGCATTGTGTATCAGTAAGGAAATTGATAACTAAAGAGTGATTTGAGAAGAGTGGCCAGATTGGTGAAGGACCTCAAGGCTCCCTTAAGGAATGGGGCAACTAACCTGAAAAACTGGATGCTAGAGTATTTGAAGGAAGGGCCATTGTGGAATAGGGGTTAGATTAGTTCTGGCTGACCCCAGAAAGCAGACCTTAGGAGCAGTGGGGGAACAGGTAAGGAGGCAGATTTAGTGTGGACATGAGAAAAAACATTTCATAGCTGTTTGCCAGAGGGGTGGACTGCCTCAGGAGGTAGTGGGTTCTCCTTTTAGAAACCTTCAAGCAGAGACTGGCTAACCACTTGTTAGGTGTCTGGTAGAGAAAGTCTTGTTCAGGTATAGAGTTTGGACTAGTGGGCTTTAGATTCACAGGTGGACTGAAGACAGATGTGATGTTGTGAACAGACAGCCCCAAGGCACTTCACCTTGCTCTGGAGGGTATTTGCCAATAATATCTCTTTCCTCTTTGCTTTTCTCCACAGATGGAAGATGGGCACTCCCTTTTTGACTATAGCGTTGGTCTGAACGATATTGTTCAGCTACTAGTGCGACAAAGCCCAGCCATACTTTCTGTTCCTAGTAAAGAAAAGGATTCTGAACTCTCTGATACAGATTCAGGCTGTTGCTCAGGCCAGAGTGAATCTGATAAGAGTTCCAACCACGAAGAAGGAACCCTGGAAATTGATGGGCAACCTGGCCCAGCTCCTCAGGCAGACTGGATTGATCCAGGATTTGGCCTCTATAAGGTAAAGTTCTCCATTTTGGATTTTTGGTGTGTGTTACTCTTTGAAATATTATTTCTCAACCTTTTCCATTCTCTGCCTCACAATTGTGAACCTTTTTGTATGTATCTGGGGTCACTTTTTCCATTCTAGTTCCTCTTTTTTCCAGAAAGAATCATTGGTCTAAGCATACAAATAGATGTCAGCAGGCATTTATTAAGTGTCTCCTATGTGCCAAGCACTGTGCTGAGCAATGAGGAAACATGCAGAGAAAGCATGTTTAGGAACTCACATTCTATTGAGGGACACAACATACACATATAGAAGTAGATACAGAATCAATACAAAGTACACACAGGCAAAAGAGGTCTTGTGTGAGGTAAAGGCAGGGAGAGAAATAGGAAGTCAGATTCTTATCAAGGTCTGGAGACAGGGCCCCAGACAAAGCCAATTAGGCTGGAGCGTGGAGTGCACCTAGGTGGGCACTAGTGGACCAGGAGACTGAGAATGTTGTAGGTTAGGACCATTTGGAAAAGGCTTTACAAGACAAAGGAGTTATAGTTTCTCCTAGACAACAGGGAGCCATTGCAGTTAACCAAGTAGAGGAATGAAATGGGTAGCTTTATGGAGAATAGTTTAGAATGGGGAGACTGGAACTGGGATTGGTTAGAAGGCCATTTCAGTAGTCTAGGATATGAGTGATAAGGACCTGAATTAAGGGGATGGTTGTGTAAGTGGTGAAAAGGGATTTGATATAAATGATGCGCATGTTAGGAACATCAAGATTGGGCAAGTTCATTGGACATGTGAGCTGAGGGAGCGTGAGGAGTCAAAAATAAAGACAAATGTACAGACTTGAGAGCCTGGAAGAAGGGTGATGTCCTTAATAAAAATAGAGAACTTTAGAAGAAAGATGGGCTTGGGGAAAAAAAGAATTCTTTTAGGCATGTTGAGGTAAAGACATCTGGGATATTGAAATATATTTATTAAGCATGTGGGATTGAAGCCTGGAAGAGATTGGAACTGGATGTAGAATAGACCTGAGTCATCTTCAAAGAAGAACGAATGACTGAAAAGACATTTATTAAGTCAGTGATGTGCCGGGCACATAAACTCAGGAGAGGGCCTTGGGAAACACCCACAGTTAGAGGGTGTGATAAAGATGATGAGCCAGCCAAGGAACCAGAGAAGGAGTGGGTAGGCAGATCGGAGGAGAGCTAGCAGTGAGAAGTGCCACAAGGACCTGGAGAAGAGAGAGAGAGTACTGGGGGGATGGGGACACAAGGTGTCAGACAGTAGCAGATGCATCAGAGTGCTGGGTGGCATCTTGGTGGTGCAGTGCAGAAAGTGCTGGACTTCGAGTCAGAGAGTTCTCCGTCTGAATCCTGCCTGAGTCATTCTCTGGTTATGTGACCTTGAGCAAATCACTTTACCTCTCAGCATCAATTTCCTCAGTTGTAAAATTGGGATAACGAACACCCACCTTCTAGGGTGGTTGTGAGGATCTGATGAAATAAAATATGTAAAAACACTTAGCAAATCTTTTTATTTTTTGGTCTTTTTTGGGGGGTGGGGGTGGGGTGGGGGTGGAGCAGGGCAGTTGAGATTAAGTGACTTGCATAAGGTCACACAGCTAGTAAGTGTTAAGTGTCTGAGGCCGGATTTGAACTTAGGTCCTCTTGATTCCAGGGTCAGTGCTCTGTTTGTTCACTGAACCACCTGGTTGTCCTATACTTAGCAAATCTTAAAAGTACTCTATAAATAACAACTATTTTTGTTGTTATTATTGAGTGAATTATCAATGTATTCTCTACTTTCCCTCCTCCCCTCCTTATTTCTCCCTTCCCCCTCCCCTTAACTTCAGGATCTGTTGGTATCTTCATGCACTTTCTGTCACTAAAGAGTAGGTGTCCCTTTTGGCCAAAGCTATCTTTTCTGTCATTTTCTTTGTTCCACCAATCACTCCTTTTCTCTCTGCATGTCTAATCTTTCCCTCTCATTATTCTCTTTACCTACAAAGGCACTCCGAATCTGCAGCTCCTTAAAACAAAAGCAGCAATGGTAGGAATCCCATCTTTTGACCCTCTTTGATTCCCTCAAGCTACTTTAAATCTCTTTTCTACATTCATAGATTTAGAGTTGGAAGGAAACCTAGAGGTCATCTTGTCCAACTTCCTAATTTAACAGAAGAGGAAACAGACTCAGAGAGGGGAAAGGACTTTTCCAAGGTCCCACTGAGAGATGGCAATGGTGGGTTTCAAATTCATGGCCTCTGGTATCAGATCCAGTACTTTCCTCTATTCTATGCTGCCTCTTTATCACCCTATAATCTGACTATCATACTGTGTTCTCCTCTGAAACTTTCTCCAAGGTCATCTGAAGGCTCCTCTTGGCCCTATTTATTGGCCTTTTTTTCTATCTTCTTTGACCTCTTTCTGTCATTTGACATTTGGTCATCCTCTCCTTGTTACTTTTTATTTCCTTGGTGTCTTTGACACCACCCTCCTCTAGTATTCCGATCTTGCAAATAGCTTTTGCTTTTGTTGTTTCCCATGGCATCTCTTTTTTTCTCCTGATTCCTCAGAACTGTGGCCTTGACTTTTTCCCTTTATCTCTCTTTATCCTTTCTCCCTTGGTCATCCTAAGGCTTTCCCTGCTATCTCAGTGCCCATGATTCCCAACTCTTCATTTCCAGCTCTGAGCTCTCCTGGGAGACTCCAGATGGGTCATTTCCAGCATCCTACTGGCTTCATTTCCATACTCAGGCTTGACCCCATGGTATATGTTAAATTGTTTTACTAGTCACTCCTGTAGAACCCTGAGAACTTGCTTAACTTGCTCTTTTCTCAGCCTGCTAGTCCTTATTCTTGGGAACCTTAGCCATTATATTTTTCTTCTCCTAATCCTAGGCTGTGGTGCATCCCTGGAGAAAGTTGTGACATTAGGCTGATCTTCCTTACTTAACATTTCTGTTGTGTAGCCTCATTGGCTGTCACTGCTTTTCCACAGTCCTTAACTCTTCTCTTACAGATTCCTTCTTTTCTCTGTAATGACTGTTCCAGATCTTATTTTCTCTCCTTACGTCTCCAACTGCACCTCCAACCCCATTAAGATGATTTGGCCTTCTATTTCACAAGAAAGGTAGAGTTCATTTAATGTTAGTTCTCTGAACTCCCCTTGTATTTTTCCAAACTTTTCAGTATCATCTTCCCTTCATCATTCTTCTTTTCTCTTCTGTTACAGAAGAAGCCTTCCTGAGGCACTGATAGCTCTATTTATTCCCTTAATTGCTTTCTCTAGGTTTCTAGGCCCTTACTTCATCAGTGATCCCTTTTCACTTCATCAATGATCCCTTTTCTCTACTGATTGCTTTCTGTCTCTCTACAGATGTATTCATCTTTTCAAACCTTCCCTTGACATTTCTACCTCATCCACATACCATTTCATTTCTCTTCTGAGAAACTTGAGAAAATCTTCTGTACCTAATGCCTCAGCTGCTTAATCTTCCTGCTCTTGTATCCTAACCTGATATTTCTGTTACCACCACTATAGTGAAATTGTTCTTTCAAAGTTCATTAGTGACCTAATTGTTAATCCAAAGGCTTCCTCCTCCCCCTCCCCATCCTGTTCCTCCCATTCCTCACTGTTCTTGATTTCTTTGAGGTGGCTGACAAAATTGACCCCTATCTAGTTACCTTTTGTTTCAGAGGCATTTCATTCTCTTCCTCTTTTCCTTTGTTGGTTCTTTTTCTTCTTCCTAACCTAATATTCTGTTTTTATGTTCTTGGTCATCTTCTCTCTCTACACAGACTCCTTTGGCAATCTTATTGACTGCCTGTGTTCACAAAAGAAGCACTCTCACCCATTCAGAAGACTCCCCAAAATGTGTATCTCTAGCTTTGGACCTTCTTCCTGTTATCCAGACGAGCTTTTCCACATCTGTACCTTGATGTCCCACATCACTTCTAACAAAATGTTTCTAAAATGGAGCTGTTTATCTTTTTTTAATCTGCTCTTGGTTTTTTACTTTCTTATTTCTTTTATGTATAGAACTAGTTTTGTCATTTATTTGTTAAAATCTTCACTGCTCCTTTGTTGTCTTTTAATTTTTGTTGTCTTTCTATTTGTTTGCATGACATTCTGGACACAGCCTTTCCAACTTTAATTTATGTTATTATGTTATTTTACTTTTATTATAATTACATTATTATTTTACATATTCTGTGCTCTAGGTTGATTGATTCCTTTGTTCCTCTTACTTACCTCTACTTATTCACCTTTGTGCCTTTACTAAAATAGACTTTGCTTTTTGCCTGTTTAATTCCTACTCATTTTTTGCTTTTTGGAGGGGGGAAGGCTGGGCAGTTGGAGTTAAGTGACTTGCCCAAGGTCATATGGCTAGTTTTTGGGTTACCTGTTGCAGTCTGGATTTGAACTCAGGCCCTCCTGACTCCAGGGCCTGTGCTCTATTCACTGTGCTGCTTAGCCACTCCCCTACTCATTCTTTAAAATCTAATTCAAATATCACCTCTTCCATGAAGCTTTTTCTTGATTTCTCCTTTGCCCCAGTATATACTGTCTTCTCTTTCCCTGTGTGATAGACTTTTTTGACTAGTTTCTCTACAGATACCGACTACAGATACTGTTACTGTATCTTTAAGAGCTAAATGGTTGTTGTTCTTTGTTCTTGAAGAGGACCATGACTTCAGGAAGGAAATATCATGCCTTGCAAGTGAATTGGATTTAAGTGAGGGAGGGCTGTGTAAAGTCACCAGCCTCACTCTCTCCTCCAGAGCCATCTGGATCCAGCGGCAAGATTTAGATCAGGATGACTGGGGATGGTCCCCCTTGCAGTGGGAGGCCTTGGTCTTTTTAAGCTAAGGTCTTTCCTGGGTCTCAGTTTGTCTGAGGCAACGCCCATTCAGTGATTAATTAAAGCTAGGTTAAAAAAGAAGAAAAGAATGGCCTCTTACCTAATCAAAAAAAAAAATCTATCTGGGAGGGGAAGACCCTCAGGGTTTCTGGCCTATTGCTATTTACACTCCCTCTGTGCCTTGGGAATCCAAACAAAGACCAAGTAAGGTTTGGGCTGGGGCCCATTATGGACCAGTCCATGAGCTAGAGTGATTTGGGTTTCAGGTAGCCAAATGGAATGTCATGGGAAAAGTAGTTTGAGGCAGTTTGAAGTTAAGAAAGAAAAATACCTTGCTCTGAGAGGTTTCTCCCAATGAAGTTAGGGCAAAGGGTGTATTTTTAACGTTTGATCTATGAGATATATTGGGGAGAAGACAGAGAAAGAGGGTAAGGAGAAACCTTGTGAGAAATGTCTTTAGTTATGTCATTAAAAATCATTATAAAGAGAATTATGTAGAAGAATTGGCAGTTTACAGTGTATTCTGGAATGACTGTTACTTTACTGTGATAGTTGAGGGGAAAAAGGAAAAGGAATAAAAATAACTTAGTTCCTTAGAGACCAAATTTAACTATTATCTTGAGAAATGCAGAGGATTCTTGAGACTTTAATCAGTACCTGGAGTAAACTGAATGAAGAAATGGTCTGGAAGTAATGTTTGCTTATTATAGTGAGAGTTTGAGGTGATTCTGGTTATGATCTTTTTCATGGACAAAATTTTGCAAATGTCTTATGAATTTCATTTTAATAAATTGTACATTCATCAGTTTTGCCATTTACCTAAATCTTAAGAAAATTAAAGGACTTAATATAAAGAAGTCAGAACAATTATTGAAAAAAGGAAGTTTTGGGGCAGCTTAGGTGATGCAGTGAATAGAATACCGGCCCTGGAGTCTGATTTCAACTGAACCTGAATTCAAATCCAACCTCAGACACTTAATAGTTACTAGCTGTGTGACCTTGGGCAAGTCGCTTAACCCCAATTGCCCTGCCTTCCCCCCTCCAAAAAGCAAAGAAAGAAAAGAGAAAGGGAGTTTTTCTAGTTAATTTAATAACTGTTTTTTATTGAACTGAGATAGGGGTTTGAGCCTGCTAATTAGTGAAAGGTTGCAGTTGTATTAATTACTAAGAAAATGATCAAAGTGTACCCTGGGATCATTGCTAATGCTTGGGATAATAAGATCAGCTATGGGACCAATTCAAGTAGCAGGCTGAAAGGTGACTTAAGAATGAGTGTTTGGCCTCAGCCAACTCTATTAACTCTTGCCACGTGACAGGTGACAGGGTGGTGGGAGGGGCTCAGCCTTTTAGATTTGCCACATTAGTAACGACTCCCTCAACCAGGCCTTATATAGCACTTTGTTTTATATTGCTATAACGTACTTACCATGTATTATTTTGCATTTCAGTTATCTGAAATCCCCCAATAGATTCATAAACATTGTAAAGTCAGGGATTATGTCTTTATCTGAACTTTGTATCTCCCCCAACTTTGAGCGCAGCAGCTTTGCTGTTGAAATGCAGTGAGTAAGCTACCAAATTCAAATTTTGAAAATTGGTAATTACCAAGGTCAGTGAAAAAACTTTTCCTTATTCTCCTGTAGATCAATGAATTTGTAGATGCCCGGGATATGAATATGGGAGCATGGTTTGAAGCCATACTGGTAAATGTTACAAGGAAAGAAAGAGCAGCAGCCAGTGAATCCAGTGACAATGGAGATGGCCAAGTGGCTGAAGAGGATGTTATCTATCATGTGAAATATGAAGAGTGAGTTTGGAGTTGGTTTGTGGTTTCTGAATGGTTCCTAACCTAGATGATTTCGTGAGTTTCTCATTTAGTTTGTCCCTTTGTAAGACCTTAATTCTTAAAACTGTTTGGAGGTCACATGAAGGAAAAATGATTAATGGGAATACTCCTATACAAGCATGAAAATTAATTGTGGGTAGTAGAAAGAGTGCTAGTTGTAAGAATCAGGAGGAGTGTGTTTGATATGCTTAAGAGACTTACTGTGACCATGGAGAAAATCACTTATCCACTTGGAATCCCTCTGAGTTTTCTCTGTCTGTAAAATGGGGTAATAGCACCCTACTTCATAAGGGTTAAGGATCAAATGAGATAATGTATATAGAGAACTTTGCACACCTTAAAATTATAAATGTTAGTTATGTAATCTTGGCATATATTTGTAAGAATTTATTTCAAGGGAGGGAAGTCTAGTTTTTCACATATAGGCTATGTATAAATCTTAATTGGTTACTGTCCTTTTTATTTTAAAGCTATCCAGAAAACGGTGTTGTGAAGTTGAGTTCAAAAGATGTAAGAGCTCGGGCCCGGACAATACTGAAATGGCATCAGCTGGAAGTTGGCCAAGTTGTGATGGTGAACTATAATCCTGATGAGCCCAAGGAGAGGGGCTTCTGGTATGATGCTGAGATCCTTCGAAAACGGGAAACTAGGACTGTTAAAGAGATATATGCAAACCTGCTTCTTGGGTAAGTTGGTTGTGATTGTGAACGCACCTCACAGTGTTGCAGTAAATTGATATAATTGAAGGGTTGGCCGTGGTTAAGAGCTGGTGGTTTCTTGAAAATTAAAGGCATTAGAGTAGTCTGACTTAGCTTAGAATCATAGAGTATCAGCCCTCCAAGGGCCTTGGAGGTCATCTAGTCCAGTCTATCAAACGCAGACAGAAATGGTGGGCTGTTAACTGATCCATTTGGGGCCTCATATTGACTCGTGTTTTAAAAGTACTGTCTTCTATGTTTCGTTGTATTTCTATTTATTTTATTAAATATTTTCCAATTACATTTTAATCTGCTTTGGGTTGCACTTGGGAGTGTTGTGGACTGCGTTTGACACCTGATCTAGTCCAAATCCTTCATTTTTACAGAATTAGTGACCCAGAAAAAGGAAATGACTTACCTACATTCTCTCTGAGGTTGTTACAGTCAAATTTGAATTCAAGGCTCTTGATCTCTAGTTCATTGTTCTTTCTACTGTACAATACTAGTTTCTGGATAATTAATGAATTCAGTCCTAAGTAAATGAAGAGTCATTAGACTGGGATTCTACTCTTGAATATTTCATCTCTTAGAAGTAACTTTTAACATAGAAAAAAGTTGAAATTGGCCTTATTCTTTTGTACAATGCGATTCCCTTTTGAGTTGCTAGTATTTCTTTGGTTGCTAAATATCTGAGGGCCTCCTGAGTTTGAAAAATTTCAGCCGAGTGATCAGCAATACTTTTGATAGGGAGAGTGCTGAGGATGGAAGTCTCTCAGCTGTTTTCACAAGTCATCTGCCAGGGGTGTTGGTTAACAGTGTTGACTTTCAGATCTATTTTCTAAATGCATGCAAAACAGGAACAAGCCTTGAATGAAACTTCAGTGCTCTTCACCAGGTATTTCAAAAGAAACCGTTAGCCGGGGGAACATTGAAGTCACTTATGCTCTCAAGCTCAGTCTCTTCATCTGCTTAGTGGGGAAAGTGATAAATCTTACTACATACCTTACAGGGTTATTGAAAAGAACACTAAACCTTAAAAATACTTTTAAAAAGTAGATTTTTACTAGATCTACTTAATTTCACATGTAATAATCATAAGTTGTGTGAGGTGGAATAGAGGACTGACCTTGGAGTTGGAAAGACCTGGGTTCAAGCCTGACCTTTGATGCATCTTGGCAATTAGCTGTGTGACCATAGGCTGGAGATCTTTTAACCTCTCATCGCCCAGACAGTTAATTAACTCTAAAACTTCAAGTTAACTCTTAGAAGAGTCTGCTTCTGGGGACAGGATTTCTGTCCTGGAAGTTCTCCACACTGATGAAATCACAGATTTGAGTCAAGGAAATAGGTTACCATTGACTGACGTTTTGAAGACAGATGAAAGGCTGTCAGAGCCCCATTCTGGGAGCTTACCCTTTCTCTGCCCTGCTCCCTCAGACTGCACATTGAAAGCCCCTGTATCACATCTCTGATTGGCTGATCAGTTGTTATTTATTAGTAAATTATTAGTTGCTTTTTTTCTCCAAGCTTACTGTAAGCTCAATGAAACAAGAGCCTTGTGTTATGTAAGCTTTGTATCCCCTTTTACCCACAGTAGGGGAAGAGAAGAGAGCGTGGATAGAGCTCCAACTATGTGCTAGGTGCTTTACAAATATTTCCTCATTTAATCTTCACAATTATCCTGTGAGGTAGGGGATGTTATTATCCAGATTTTACAGATGAAGAAAGCGAAATGGACAATAGTGTAGGAACTGCCCGAGGTCACATAGCAAATAAGTGTCCGAGGACAGACCTGAACTCAAGTCTTCTGACTCCAGGTCTGGATCTCTCTCTCCTGGGCCACCTAGCCACCTATTAAGTGGCTACTTAATAAATGTTTGTTAAATTGGACTATATTACTTGTCTCATGCATCTGTGGGGCTTACGAATAGCTTTTTAAATCCTGCCTCCCATGAGTATAAGAAAAGTGGGAATTTGGAAGGTGTCTGGGACTGTTGACCCAGGGAGTCTCAGTGTTATTGTTCATTCTGAAGCTTTGGCCCAGAGAGGAGATGAGGGAGAGGAAATCATTGTCTCTTGGTTATTTGAGCAGCCCCAGGTGATCACTGGCACTTTGGATTGGGAAAGTAAGAGAGGTGCACATGTCTTAGGACCATCTTCTGTTAGGTACACCCCTACATAAATTTCCCCCTCCTTTGATTTGCCTCCCTCATACCCTCCCCCCATTCTCTTACTTTTTTGGGGGCTTATATGTTTTATATATTTTCATTTATGTGCATTGTCTCTCCTGATAGAATGTAAGCTTCTTGAGGTCAAAGATTGTTTCTTTTTCTAGGGTGCTCTGTGGGGTGCTTCTGGCACAGACTGGCCATGTGACTGGACTTTCCTAGGCAGCTCTTTGAGGCCACAGATTCCTGCATTATAGAGGCTGTTCCTTATCTGGAGCTCCCACTTCAGTGAAATTCCAGAGGCTCAGGCCATAAGAAATGGTTCTGATGGGAAAGAACACTAGGTTTAGTGTTAGGGAACTCGGCTCTAATCTGAGCTAAGGTACATGTCTTAGCACTTTAGGGCACCTTTGTGCACTTTACATTTGTCTCATTATCCTACGTGAGCTTAGTCAACACACAGTTTTGATCCTTTGTTCTTACTCCCTGCTTTTTGTGAAATGGGTTGCTGTTTGTTTTGCAATGGGTATTGTAGTGAATGTGTACTTATTTGAATTAGTTAAAAGTTGATTTCAGGATATTGGAGGAATAAATGAATGATTGTCATGGCAAAAGTTGAATTTTATGTATGATTTTATTATAGGGATGCTGGGGATTCTCTGAATGACTGTAGAATAACTTTTGTGGATGAAGTTTACAAAATTGAGGAGCCTGGTAGTGTGAGCCCAGTTCGTTTAGAAAACCCTTTGAAAAGTGAGTCCTGGTAATCCTTCATGTTTTCCCATGGGATGTCTTTAGTGTTGTTCTCATACTCTGGAGGCAGAAGACTGACTTTCATAAACTCACTGGCTGCTTTTGTGTTGGTGTCTGCTTCTGCATTTAGGACAGAGTGGCCCCATTTGCAAACACTGTAAAGATAACCCCAATAAGACGTGTAGAATGTGTGCCTGCTATGTGTGTGGAGGAAAACAAGACCCTGACAAGCAGCTGATGTGTGATGAGTGTGACATGGCCTTCCACATCTACTGCCTCAGTCCTCCACTGAGCCAGATTCCAGATGATGAGGACTGGTGAGTCTCCATGCTGTAGGGTGCTCTCTGCAGTTTTCTAGGGGAAGGGTTGTTAGAGACTGACAACACAACTTATAAAGACCAAGATCCCCTTCTGCATGGGTCTTGGCTTGGGGGAATTGAATGTAGGTGGCTCTTTCCTCAAAGTACTAGACTTAGTGGGTCGGGCTGGGGTGGGGAAGTTGGAAAAATGCACCCGAAATATCTGGCATCTACCTGTGGATCTCTGATGGGCCAAACTGGAGCTTGGAGGAACAAGACGGAGGAGTTACTGAGTTACTACACACATCTGTGATGCCTATGTGCTCTAGATAGCCTGAATTGATTTAGAAGTGTTGAGGGACTTTGGGGAAATAAAGTGAATGGAGCCAGGCCAGGGTAATATGATAAGATTTGGGGTTTCAGAGGGAGGGGGTATATGATTATAGATGGAGAATCTTCTCTGGAAAGATAACTTGCATTTTATAGTGTTTGAAAGTTTATGAAATACTTTCCTTGAAACAAAGCTTTGATGTAAGAAATCTAGGGCTTTGCACCATTTTGTAGTTGAGGAAACTGAGGGCCAGCTTGGAGAAGTGGGTTACCTAAGGTCACACAGTAGGAAATAGTAGACTTGGGAGTCATCTTCAGGCCTCCTGACTCCGAAGCCAGTGCTGTCTTTGTTAAAGCAAAGCTGCTTCTTCTAGACCTTGGGGAGATGTTTTCAGAAGTCATTCAGTAAGCATCTATTAAGCAGCCACCATGTACCTGGATTTCTGCTAGGCATTAGGAATGCAGAAATAAAGATGCAATAGCTCCTTTACTTGAGGAGCTAACGCTGTAGGGGAGACTGCACACACATATTTAAGTGTAAGGTGGCACGCCAATTGAGCTTTGGGGGGTGCCTGGGGTTCTCAGAAATGGAGATGAGGGGGAGAACATCCTGCACTTGAGGACTGTCAGGAGAGGGAGTATCAGGTGTGAAGAAAGCCTTTTGGGCTGGTGGACTAAGGAGTACAGAAAGGCGAGTAATACATAGGAAACCTGAAAAGAGGCATTTGAGGGCTTTCCATTCCAAATGGAGGACTTTATTTTACCCTAAAGGTAATAGAGAGACATTGCAATTATATTGAGTAGGGGAGTGACTTGGTCAGACCTCTTTAAGAGGTCTTTAAGAAAATATCTTGGTATCTGTGTGGAGGATAGATTACAGAAAAGGGGGGAGGTGGGAATTAAGGCAGGGAGACTATTTAGGTGACTCTTATAGTTGTTGAGGCGAGAGGTAATCAAGGCTTAAACCAGGGTGTGGCCAGGGTAGAATAGAGTGAGAAAACTTTGTGGACAGAAATGACAAGACGACATAAAAAATTCTCTTTTGAAGTACGAGTAAGAGAGGTTGAAGGCCGGTAGGTTTTCTCCAGGATAAATGTACTATGACAGTTTAAGAAATAGGTCCCAGTCTTTTACTCATTTTAAATATTACTCTATTAGTCCAGTGGATAATTTTATGGGTGTATCATTGTAGGTATTGCCCTGAATGTCGGAACGATGCCAGTGAAGTTGTCTTGGCGGGCGAGAAGTTAAAAGAGAGCAAAAAGAAGGCCAAGATGGCATCTGCTACATCCTCGTCTCAGAGAGACTGGGGCAAGGTGCGAGGAGCAGCTTTTTGTTTCATTTGGGTATTTTAATGGTACATTCAGGTTTTCTTACTGACTTTTTTTCTCCCGAATTCTTCTTCTTAATATAGGGTATGGCATGTGTGGGTCGCACAAGGGAGTGCACTATTGTGCCTTCTAATCATTACGGACCAATCCCTGGGATTCCTGTTGGTACCATGTGGAAGTTCCGAGTGCAGGTATAACGGGGCAGGCAGTGTGAGTTTGTGGTGATGCTTCACTGGGAAGGGGTAGGATTGCTCTGATGTGATCAGAGGTGGGAAGGTGTGGTAGTGTGGAATAGCCTTGTTTTGTAGTCTAGTCTGATGTCAAAAGAAAGTCTTTTGGGGAAGAGGTACTTAAGGTCCTAGAATGCCATTTATACCAAGCAGTGTACCATCCCCCACAGCAAAAAAAACCACAACACTTCTCCCAATTCCTCCAAAATGGTTTAAAAGGTTAAGACTGTGTTTAAGTTACTGTTCTTTTGGGGTTTTTTTGCTTTTTGGAGGGGGAAAGACAGAGCATTTGGGGTTAAGTGACTTGCCCAAGGCCACATGGCTAGTAAGTATTAAGTGTCTGAGGCCAGATTTGAACTCAGTTTGTCCTGACTCCATGGCTGGTGCTCTATTCACTGGGCCACCTAGACACTCCTACTGTTTTTAATTTTAATTTTTTTAACAAATTATATTTAAATGTTAGAATGTTAGAGCTCAGATAGATCTGCAAGATCATCTGGGCAACCCTGCTATTTTATAGCTGAGGAAACTGATAGAGATCAAGTGACTTGCCCAAGGTCACATAGTGTGAGAACTTGCACTTACATATCCTAGACCACTAGGCCAGTGAACTTTTTACTCTTGCTGTGATTTGTACAATTAGTTCACAGGTATGATCATCAGTTCTATATTTGATTATGTTATGTTTGAATGTCTTCTCTGTTCCATTCCTGGAAGTCTTTAAGTAGAGCATTAATCACCACTGTTTGGAGTGTTAAAATCTAGAAGTTAACCTCAGGGGTTTGGGGTTTTTGAAAATTTTTTGGTCTGATTTCTGAGAGTCATTTTAGTCAGGACACATAAAATTCATTGTGTCTTTCCTAGGTGAGTGAGTCTGGTGTCCATAGGCCCCATGTGGCAGGTATACACGGCAGAAGCAATGATGGTGCCTACTCTCTGGTGCTGGCAGGGGGCTATGAAGATGACGTGGTAAGTGATGTTTTGTAATTGTGAATGTCTGCACCAGAAGCTCTCGGGTGGAGTCTTATCTTGTTCCCTGCTCAACGGTAAGGTTAACCAAGCCTTGCTCTATGTGCTTCTCCACTGTAGGACCACGGCAACTCTTTCACTTATACGGGCAGTGGAGGCAGAGATCTTTCTGGAAATAAACGGACGGCAGAGCAGTCCTGTGATCAAAAACTCACCAACATGAACAGGTTCGCAGTCTTATGGATTTCTTTTCTGGTTACGGTTAAGTCCTTAAGTGGACATAGTGCGCAGGGAAGCAGTCAATTAATGGTGTTAGACAAGAATGTTTTGCTTTTGAACTTGGAAGAAGAGTAAAATTAATTTATTTTCCTGATTTAAAAAAAATTATTTTTTAATTACTTAGAAAAACAATTTTTAACATTTGTCCTAAAAACAAAATTCTGAGTCCAGATTCCCTCCCCTCTCTCTTCATTGATGAGAAGACAAATAGTTTGGTAGGTTATACAAAGTGTCCTTAAAGTCTGGACACATAGGAAATCTCCTTAACTATGCATATTTTCAAGAAATGAAATGAATGAGATTTTCAACAACATTTTATTTAATTAGCGTAACTTTCAGTCAATACAATTTCATATGGAATAAAAGCTTTCATTAGCTATTGGGGACAATTTTCCATACTAATGAGATTAATTTAATTAATTAAAATAATGAGATTTCCTGGGTGTCCGGACTTTAGAGACATCCTTTACGTATGGAGTCATGTAAAACATTTTCATATTAATCACTTTGTGAAAGATACTCTCTCCCCCCAAAAAATGTACCCAAGAATAAGGAAAGTTTAAAAAAAAGTATGCTTTGATCTGCATTCAGACTTCCATCAGTTCTTTGGAGGTAGATAACATTTTTCATCCTAATTTTGGAATTGTCTTAGATCCTTATACTGCTGAGAATAGCTAAGTCTATCATAATTGATCATCGTACAATATTGATGTTACTGTGTATAGTGTTCTGGGTCTGCCCATTTCACTTTGTATCAGTTCATATAAGTTCCCAGATTTTTCTGAAACCATCTTGCTCATCATTTCTTACAGCACAATAGTATTTCATCGCAGTCATATACCATTACTTATTCAACCATTCCCTAATTGACGAGCATCCCCTTGATTTCCAGTTCTTTCCCACCACAAAAAGAGCTGCTAGGAATATTTTTGTTTGTATATATAGGTCTTTTTCCTTTTCTTAAAAACCTCTTTGGGATACAGACCTAGTAGTGGTATTGCTGGGTCACAGGATTCGCGTCGTCTACTAACCCTTTGATCGTAGCTCCAAATTGCTTTCCAGAATGTTTAGATCTGTTCACAACTCCACCAACAGTGCATTATTGTTCCAGTTTTCCCACATAACACTCCAACATTTGTCATTTGCCTTTTTTGTCATACTGACCTATCTGATAGGGATGATACCTTAGAGTTGTTTTGCTTTGCATTTTTCTAATCATTAGTGACGTAGAGGTTTCATATGACTAGTTAGCTTTGATTTCTTGATTTCTGAAAACTGCCTGTTCATATCCTTTGACCACTTATCAATTGGGGAATAACTTGTATTCTTATAAGTTTGACTTATTTTTCTATATGTGAGTAATGAGGCCTTTATCAAAGAAATTTGCTGTAAAAATTAGCCCCTAGCTTTCTACTTTCTTTCTAAATTTGGCTACATTGGTTTTGTTTGTATAAAATCATTCAATTTAATGTAATCAAAATTATCCATTTTATATTCTGTGATGTTCTCTTTCTCTTGTTTGGTCATAATTTCTTCTATCCCATGCTACCCTAATTTGTTTATGATATCACCCTTTATTGCCTAAATCATGTACCCATTTTGACCTTTTCTTAGTGTATGATGGAAGATATTGCTCTATTTACCTAGTTTCTGTCAAACTGCTTTCTGTTAGATAGTGAATTCTAGTCGCAAAAGACAGGATCTTTGGGTTTATCAAACACTAGATTACTATAGTGATTTACCACTTTGTTTTTTAGCCGGTGAGAAACTGAAGGTCTTTCCCTCCCATACCATTTTTTTTTTTTTTGGAATAGGTAAAAGAGACCATTCTCTGCCTCTTTTCCTTACCTAGTATTAATCACTGAATAGGCATTGTCTCAGTCAAACAGACCTGGGAAAGACCTTAGCTTAAAAAGGCCAAGGCCTCTCACTGCATGCAGAACCTTCTTCAGTTGTCCTGATCTATATCTCGCCAGCGGACCCATATGTCTCTGGAGGAGAAAGTGAGACTGGTAACTTTGCACAGTTCTCCCTCACTTAAATCCAATTCAGTTGCATGTCTTGGCATCATCTCTCCGATATGGTCCTCTTCAGGAATGAAGGACAAACAATAATTTTATCCTGTACCAGATTATTTTGATGATTACCACTCTGAAATGTTGTTTGAGATCTAGTATGGGGACTAGGCTACCTTCCTTCACATTTTTTCATTGATTCCCTTGTTATTCTTGACCTTTTGTTCTTCCAGATAAATTTTGTTATTTTCTCTATTTCTAGAAAATATTTTTTGGTAGTTTGATTGGTATAGCACCAAATAAGTACATTAATTTAGGTTGAATTATCATATTTGTTATATTGGCTTAGCCTACCCATTAGCTTATTTTTTCCAGTTCTTGTTTCTAAAGAGGTAGCTAGAGATTTGCATTTTCAGTGTATGAAATAACCAGCTTGGCTTTCTCTCCATTTCTCATTCTGCTTTCCTAACTTTCCATACATGATACCTGTATTTTTTGCCGTTGTCTTTGCGAGACTACTATTTTCTAATGTTTTCTATCCTGTGATCTCTTAGAGCTCTGGCTTTGAACTGCAGTGCTCCTATCAATGACCGAGGTGGAGCTGAAGCCAAGGACTGGCGAGCTGGGAAACCAGTCAGGGTGGTGAGAAATGTCAAGGGAGGGAAACACAGCAAATATGCCCCACCTGAAGGGAATCGATATGATGGAATATACAAGGTAACTTCTGTGTGAGCTTTTTTCTCTTTTAGTGTTAAAAGTAATTTTTTTTTCCTGCACTAACTGGATGAGGTTAATTTTTTTTTCCATATTGGATGTCATTTATACTTAATTTGCCACCTTTTACAGGTAGTGAAGTATTGGCCTGAAAAAGGGAAATCTGGTTTCCTTGTGTGGCGTTACCTCCTCAGGAGAGATGATGATGAACCTGGCCCATGGACAAGGGAAGGGAAAGACAGGATGAAGAAACTTGGCTTAACAATGCAGGTAAGGTCAGGACAAGGCTTGGGTTGGATTATGTTGTATTGGCAGATATTTCTGTGGAGGAGGGGCTAGGAGTTGCTAATTATATCCTCAAAGCCAATTATCCTTGACTAGGGAACACTGTCTGCCTAGTTCTTCCAGGTCAGCCCTTTGAATACAAATCAAATTTATGTGCCTTTTATATATAGGACATGTCTACCTAATGTCTTCTGGGGGATTATAGTCAGGTTGGTAAACATTTATTTTATACTTTTAAATTTTAACTGACTATTTTTTGATTTTATATCACCTTTATTTTTAAATATAGCCTTCCTCACCTCCCCAGGAACCACTGTTTGTGTAACAAAGACTAAAAAAAGAAAAGGTGGAGAAAAACAGTTGAGCAAAACTAACACACACATCAGCCAGATCTGATACTCTGGAGGGCATCTGTCCATCCATGTCCATAGTTGTTCAACTGTGCAAAGATGAGAAGGACTTACACTTTTCTCCTCTTTGAGCATTATCATTACAGTGTCTAATTTCATGTTTATTGTCTTTTTCTCCATTTATATTGTTGAATTTTTGTATATTCCTGTTTCTGCTTTAGTAAGCATTTGTTAAGTACCTATGCTCTCCTAGGTGCTAGAGATAAAGTTTAAAAAGCCTTCCCACAAGAAGTTTTCAACCTAATGGAAGAGGTAAAACACGAAACCATGTAGATGCTAAGTTGGAGTGATAAATACAAAGGAGAGGGCTAGATAAAGTGTTAGAAAGAAATCTAAGGCTAAAAGATTTTCATAGAGGAGAATAGGGAAGGCTTCCCGGACGAAGTGCCCTTCCATTTAGACCTTGAAGGACAAGTGAAGTTACAGTATACGGAGGTAATGGAGGGAGAAAGCTAGATTTAAGGGCAGCATGGGCCAAAGTACCAATAAGAATGCATGAGGAGGGTCATTCTGTGAGACATGATGGTAAGATAGGGTTGCTGGATTATATAGGATTTTGAAGGCTGGGTTTTAAGACTTTCCTTGGTGAGTGACAGAGCTCTTGAAAACTTTTGAAAGGTATTGGTAGGTGCTGTTATATGAAACGTCTTTCATTTTGTGAGCAAAGCTGCGGTTTGTTCAGATTTACTCTGAGACTGTGTAGGATCGACCAGCATGACTCTACCTGTTATTTTTGCAATTGCTGTCCAAAGGAGAAGAGGTAGAATGGTATCTCGTTTATTTACCAGAAGTCCTGCCTTTGGGGTGGTTCACACATTTGGAACTAGGGAGAAAGTGGTACTAATAATTCTTGCTGTTCCTGTAGTGCTTTAAGAGGTTTGTAAAAGCCTTTGTTCATGACTTAGGTGAAATAGATCATCCAAGTATCAACTCCATTGCTTTGTAACTGAGGAAACAGGCTTACCAATGAGTTAAATGATTTGCACAGTCACAGGATAGTCATGGCATCATTTTCCTGATGTCACGGTCCTCTTTGAGAACAAAGAACAAACAACTTACAACAGTAAGCATCTAGGTTGGGATTTGAACCCAGGTTGCCCAACTGCAAATCCATTGTTTTTTCTATAGTATTATATTGTCTCTCATGACAAAATACATGATTGTATTTGGCGTCTGTCTTCATTCATTTTTAATATAGTTAAATGGACTCATCTCACTGTTGGTTAGCTAGGATAGATAAGAATTGGAGACAAACAACCTGCATTCCAGACTTTGTGATGGCTCATTTATTTGTGGGACTGTGCAGATTACTTAACAACTTCTCCAAGCCTTCCTTTATTTAGCTGCAAACTTTTATAGGTTACAAGGATCAAATCATTGCAAACCTTAAAATGCTACATAAATGTCAACTCTTATTATCAGTCGTTGAATGTTTTTTTCTTTTGGGGACTGCTCTTGGTTGTTAGATTTGAAGGCTGTCCTTTCTGTGTTAGATGATTGTATATTCCCTCTTCTCTGATTGGAGGAGCATAAAACTTCAACTGCCTTTGGCTACTGTTGGTAATTGTATTTCCAATGCTTAGGTCACTTGGAAATTTGAAACGGGAAATGTAGTTGGGAGATTGTCAGTCGACCTTTTTTATGTTTGAGTTGTATTGTTTTTGAGTTTAATTGATGTGTTCAGGTATAGTTCTTCACTCAAGACTAATTTGGAGTTTTTTATTCACTCAAACACCAACAAAAACTACCATACACCAAACATGGGTAGGTAGGTTAGAAACTGATTGGGTATGGAGTGGTAAGAAGAGTCCTGGAACCATTTTTTACTTTCTGTACGGTGAAAATAGTCTAACATCCTGACTCTTCTGAGATTCTAAGTCTCACCTGACTTTACTTAATAATAACAGTGAACATTTATGGATTGCACTTTAAAGTCTGGTCATTTGGTTTTCACAACAACCTTGGAAGGTGCGCATTGCTGATATCCCTGTTTGACAAATGAAGAATCAGGGTGAGAGATGAAATAACTTGGCCAGGGTCAACATGAATGTCTTTTTTGATACAATAGGATATTTTAGGTTATGGAAAACAATATAAAACCCAGATCAAAAAGATTATTGATAGAAGTGAAAATGTTTGAGCCCTGGTGGAAGATTTTTGATCAAGACATTGTTTTCTTTCATATGTTTGCATAGAATTGTGAAATTGAATGAGTTGAGACTTCTGAATTCATTTAACCCACTCTTTTCCCTCCAAATCCATGCAGAAATCTCTCTAGATTTTCTGGCAAAATACATATTTCATATTGTCCAAGAATGGTGTACATTGGTAAAACACTTAAGTGATTCATTTCAGCAGATATTTCTTGAATGCCTGCTGTGTACATAGCATTGCTCTGGGTGTTATCACAGAAATAGAAGACATTTCTGCCATTAGGGACATCAAAAGGGGCATTCTATTCCTTCTCCAATGGACAAGTTAAGTAAGAATATGGGTAACATCCAATTTCATATCAAAGTGAATAATACTGAATGGAGATTATTTTAGGAGTTAGAAGACTTGGAGAAATAAATATGTTTCAGAGTGGTTAGAGAATATATTTCTGGAGGAGATCACAATGGAGCCAGAATCTTGAGGATGAGCAAGAGAGGCTATTTGAGGAGAGATGACTAGCAAGTAAAAAAGCCTGGAGGCTGTGATGTGTCTGGTAAGGTTAGGAGACAGGCAGGGAGGAAGCAGTACTAACTTCAGGAGAGCATTTATGTTGATATAAGTAACAGATGAGTTCTGTTGGTAAGTCATTTGAGATTGTAGAGATCTCAGAAACCAGGAGTGATAGAAAGTTTGTGTATCTGATGAAATTTTCTTTCTCGATTTCTTCACTGACTTTGTTTCTGTCTTTCAGTATCCTGAAGGATATTTGGAAGCAGTTGCTAACAAAGAGAAGGAGAAGGAAAACAGTAAGAGCGATGATGAAGAATTGGCATCTCCCAGAAAAGGAAAGGGGAAGCAGAAAAGAAAGACAGCAGGTTGGTGCTTGAGCAGCCCTCTCCTTCTGCAGCGTTACTTCAGGGTGGGAAATTCCTGTGGACTGACCAGGCGTTCTTTCTTTTAGGGGGTAGGGAGGCCTTTCTGGCCTCTCCTAGTACAGTGTCTAAGAAGACTAAAGTGGAACCATATAAACTCACCTCCCAGCAGAAGACTCTCATCAAGAATGACGAATCCAATGAAAAACTGTGGAACGAAGTATTAGGTGCACTGAAGGATGGGCCGGTAAGCATGGAGATTTTATTTTCAGTTTCCTTCTTTGTAGAAAGGTATTTGTTAAAGGACCCAAATCAACCCGGTAGACATGCTGGGAGCTGATTTCTTATCAATAAGATGCTGTTAAATAAGCAATTTAGATCTCTACTAAGGTCATATTTTGATGCATCATTGAAGTGTGGTATCAGACCCTCTACCAGAGGCATATAAGTTGCAGGGGCCACCACATAGGAAAGACTTGGCTTTGGGATCTGGAGACAGTGTTTCTGTCATCGGAGAACATGGAGAGCCAGGTGCAGGAGAGGCCCAGACCCAGAAGGTTGCTGACTGGGGAGGTGCCTTCTTTCTTTCTTTCTTTCTTTCTGTCTGTCTGTCTGTCTTTCTTTAGGCTGTGGCATTTCTCATCAAGACAGTGTTGGGGATGGTAGAAATTGTGATTTCCATTATTTAGAACTTATGAAACCACAGATGGTTTTTTTGAAGCATTGGATAAGTAATTTATTTTGATGTGTTCTTAAGCGAAATTTTGAAATGATTATTAATGGGTAAAACAACTTGAACATAAAGATTTTTCCTTTGAGATACAGCTACAGTGATTGTGTAGTATATACAAATCTATTGTTTCAGAGCTGAGTGTATTTTATGTAAGCATCAGGCTAGGATAATGACGTTTTAGTGGCTTCCTAACTGTCATTGTTGTAGTGATCCTTATCTTCTGAGAAAGCTTGATGATTTTTTGCTATTAAATGTTTAATTGACATTTTTGAGAGTCACCATCACTTTCCAATTACTCTGCCCTATTCCATCCACAACATAAAATTCTTCCTTATAACAATTAAGTATAGTAATACAAAACACACTTAATGCACAATACTCTGGCTAACCATGTGTGCCTTCCTTTGCACCCAGGCTGTGCCTCCTCTCTACCCAAGAGGATGAGATGTTCTGCCATCACACGGGCATATCAAACTGATTACTACCTTGATCAGAGTTTTGATGTCTTTCATGTCATCATTGTGTAAATTATTTTCTTGTTTCTGCTTGCACTTTGCTCTAGATCAGTTCCTACAAGTTTCTGTAAATTTCTCAGAGTATTTCATTTGTCATTTCTCCTAATGCCAGTAGTATTTTATAATGATAGCTAACGTTTATATAGGGTGTTGAAGTTTGTGTAGTGTTTTCTATACATGTTACTTTACTTTATCCTCACAACAGCCTGGGAAAGTACATGCTGATATCTCCATTTTAGAGTAGAAAACAGGCAGAGAGCGCTGAAATGACTTGCTCAGGAATCACACATTAAGTAGATGTAAGTATAAGTCAGTCAAGTCAGGCCCTCTATCCATTCTGCCAGTGGTATCAAACTCCAGTAGAAAAGGGGCCACTAAACTGTGTGTAAGTATCCTTATCAGTTGCATATCAGCTTAGAAAACCATATATTAACTTTATCTGTATTTCTATTTTTCTTTATTTTGTTAACTGTTCATCAGTTACTGCTAGGTAATATTGCCACTGGCAATGCGTGATTGACTCTCCTGCACCCTGCTACCTAATGGCTGTTTGTATACTAAGGTTTGTTCAGCTGTTCCCTGGTCAGGGGGCGTGCACTGTCACTATGTTTCTAGTTGTTAGCTACTAGAGAAGTGGTACTATAAACATTTTGCATTTATGGGACCTTTCCTTCTATCCTGACCGCCTTGTGTAGGATTGGTCAAAGGATAATGTAGTTTGACTTTTCTGGTATAGTTCCAAATTGTTTTTTAGGATGGTTGAAACAATTTACAACTCTACTTAAAGTGAGTGCATTAATATGTTTATCATCCATCCCATAGTCCCATCTCCAATCTTTTACCATTTTTTCTCTTATAATTTTTGTCAATATAATGGGTAGCTGAAACCTTGAATTGCTTTAATTTGCACTTCTCTTATTAGTATTGGAGTATTCATATGGTTGATGGTAGTTTGCATTTTTTAAAAAATTGCCTGTGTATGGCCTTTGACAATTCTATCTATTGCAGAATGGTAGTTTTTTCCCAAAAAAAAAAAGGTGGTAGCTTGGATATTTTTATGTTTGGATCAGGTATTGTCGTAGTAGAGGACTCTTCATAGGTAGGATTCAGTTCTGTTCTGGTCTTTGGATATAATCCAGTCCAGAAGTTTTTACTTGACTTAAGAGCATGTGCAAAGCTCTGAATTGTGAAATTCTGTATATGACTTGATTTTATTGGAATTCTAAGCTTGGATACTTCAGTGTTAATTGCACACTTATTCCTTTGCATTTTTTCTGCCACCCAAGATTATTTCACAAGGTCCTTACGAACTTACTACGAAGGAAGTGTCAGGATAACTAATTATTGTGGGGCTAAACTTCTTTGGGACTGAGAGTATGTGTGTGATAACCAGTAATAAGTTTTGTGCTTGCTAAGGTAGTATCATGTCATGGTAAAAGCACTGGTCTTGGAGCTAGACTTGAGCTTGAGTCTCTGCTTTGTCATTTAACTAGCTTTATGACCCTGGGCAAATCATTGTCTCTCTACAAGCCTTAGTTTCTCAATGTATAAAATGAGAATCATAATTCTTGTACTGCGATGTCATTGTGCTGTTGTGAGGAAAACACTTTAAAGCCTTAATATCTTAGAGAAAGGTGAATTGCTAGTTTGTCCTTGAATCACAAACCTTTTTCCCTGGGTGCCAAGAAATACTTTATTTTAACTTAGGATTCTGAACTAGAAAGGGCCTTAGATGTGTTACCTAAGCATACTCTCTATAGAGCGTGAGAATTGTTTTGTATATAGGGTCATTCTCATGGCTGGCTTCACGCAGTCTTTTTCTTAATTATAGAAATTCCTGAATAAAGTAGAAGAAACATTCCTGTGTATTTGCTGTCAAGAGGTAGTGTTTCGGCCAATTACCACTGTGTGTCAGCATAATGTTTGCAAGGTAAGTAATGTTGGTCAGTCCTGTGCTGTTTGAGATGCATGTTGTATCTTTGAGGGAGATCATGTGAATGACCTAGAAACAGATTTGAAGAAGGTCCTTGTGGATCTAGTGTCTCTTGTCATTATGTGTCCTTTCATCTTGTTTTGAGCATCTTTGTCTTGACGTTACTAGCCCTCTATAGGCCAGGACATTAGATTTTTGTGTGGCATTCTTTAGTATTATGTATTAATAATTTTTCAGGTAGTTGGGAATGTGGCATCATAGAAAATACTGCCCTGTTGGTGATACGGATTCTAGTCTTGATTCTTCCACTGGTTAGCCATGTGACCTGGGGGAAGGGACTGAAATCTCTTGGTCTGCTATGTAAAATGAAGGGATAAGATAGTATCTAATGTCTACTTCTGAAATTCAGTTATTCTTTTAATTCTCATATTCTAGCCAAACTGTGCTATGCATAGACCTTCCATACACACACTGTTTTTTCTGCTTTTTGCATCTGGAATACAGAATGTTCTCTCCAACACTATGTTGAAATCTTACTTGTCTGTCAGAAACCCAGCCTCAAATACCACCTCATCTTTTAAACCTTCTCTGATCTGTTCCAGTGGTAAATGATCTTAACTGTTATTGAACTTCTCATAATACTTTATTTCTACCTATTTTATGTCCTTACTGCCTTCTAACTTAACGTGTGTGTGTGTATGTGTGTGTGTTGGAAAACTCACTTTGAGATCAGTGACTGTCTTTCTCAATTCCCTAGTATCTCCCTCAAGACCTAGTACAATTCTCTGCACACAATGAACACTTTAATTAGTGTTTCTTTAGTTGACTTTGTGTGGTCCTGAACCTGGGCAACTTTATGGAGCATGCATCAAACAGCACAGTGGCAGAAACTCTACCCTTCTCCCATGAACTTTGCAAGCTTTATCTCTTCCTTGTATTTCCTACTTTGGTCACTCTGGCCATCCTTATTCTCTCTGGCCAGTCATTCATGTGAGCTTCAACATTGCGGAAGAGGAACATCAATTGTGTTTCCCCCTCTCCTGATTCTCTTTGTCTTTGACTCATGTTATAGTTGCCAAGAAAGAGTCCCTCCTGGGAAGAGGATACCAGACCTTGTTAAAATAGTCAAAAGACACCCATGGAATGAAGAAAAGCTTCTAGGCATTTGTTTGTGTAAACTGTGTATTGGATACAGTCATATATAATTAAAAGAGGACATATTGGTTAGTTTTTATAGGAAAGATGAAAAAAATCTTGTAGCTCTTTAAAGGACAAGAAGTTGCTATATTTTAAATATTGATTAACTGTATTTCTGACCAGCAATTAGTGGAGTTTTTTAAAAAACTAAACTTAAATTAGAAAAATTAAAAGGGCATTTAATATTCAACTCAGCTGTTTTGTGTGTGTGTACACACACATATACATGTATATGTATATACATATACATGTATGTGTGTATACCTATAGCTATTCCTATATATATATATATATATATATATATATATATATATATATATAGTAACTATTATACCTTCATTTGAATCCTGACCCTACTATTTGGTACATATATGACTTTGGGAAAGTTACTTAACCTCCTGGGTCTCGTTTTCTTCATTTGTGAAAATAAGGGGTTGAAGTAGAGGACATTTAAGATGCCTTATAGTTCTCAAATTCTGTGTAAGTGCCTAGATGGTTTTTCTTACAACACCACTTTGCATATTTAGGTTGAAGTTAACATATTTCTGTAAACATTTAGAGTTTAAAAAGCAACCCAAAAAGCTCAAACCCAGTGTGATTGGATGAAAAAGCCATTTCAACTACAAAGGAATTTGTTTTGATAGGAGCATTTTTAATGGCCATGACCTTTTCTATTCTAGTAAAATGGAGGGCCTGTTCCCTGTTGTCCCTTCCGAATCTTCTAATCACAACATCTATGATTCTGTGATCTCATGTAACAGTTTATTATTGCTATCTTTCACATTAGATCTTAGTTTCTAGAAATGCTCCACTTAGGAATCCAGCCTTGGGAACTGAAGCAAAAGCCAGTGCTCTGGATAGTCTGAACACAAAGTCTATTGGTAGTTTGGTATTTTTCCATACTTGAATACAGAATTTACACAGGGAGACAGGTAGCAAGGGGCCTCGATAGTCCTTTTAGCAATTTAGATATGAGTCCTTTACATAGGATGCAGCCAGCTCAAGAAAAGTGTGAACAAAACTGAATCAGGATGATGGTGCAGCATGGGCTTAGAGTTTTGCATTTGGTTGCTGTTCAGAGCTTTTTCTAAAATCTTTTAAACTCTGATTGCAGGATTGTTTGGACCGATCTTTTCGAGCCGAGGTGTATAGCTGCCCAGCTTGTCGGTATGATCTGGGTAAATCTTACACTATGCAAGTGAATCAGCCTCTGCAAACCATCCTCAGTCAGCTCTTCCCAGGCTACGGCAATGGGCGGTGATTCTGTCTATCAAGCACTTCTTTCTTACTTTGATGGTAAAATGTGGCAGTGGATTTCCAGTAGGCTTAATTTAAACACACAGCTTCACTTTTTCCCTGAAAAGATTTTGTCTTCCTCACCTTTTTAAAAAAAGTAACTTTGAGGGATTTATTTTATATGTGTTGTGGCTTTTTAAAAATGTTGGATACTGCATTTAGTTTTTGCAAAAACCTGCAGTTTATCAGCATAAATTTTCCTACTTTTGGTAAAGGCTGCTAATGAACCTGATGTTGAGTTCTCAAAATTTCCCTCTCTTGTAGAATGTGGCTTGGTTGCTAGAACAATCTTTGTAAAGTCTGTGGATTTGGCTTCAAAGGTAGAAGTATGCTCAACTCTTGGCAATATTTTGATGTTCAAATTCTCTAAGATGGTTCCTGGTGTTTTTGGACCTCTTGTTTTGATGGTTTATCAAGAAGTTTGTTTAAAGAAAAAAAAATCTTGCTTAAAATGGGTTAAGCTCTTTTTCAAGGTCATTCTCTATCAGTTTACTTTTATGTTTAAAATAAGTATAAAAAAGCTCTTGGCCTGCATTTAGCTAAGTGCTCGGGGCAGTACAGAATGCTACCTCAGCTGGACGCTTCTTTTACCGAGGGAACTGGTTGTTCAGCCAGATGCTGTCTCTGATCCAGAATGCCATTGTGAAACATACTAGAGCCATTCTTAAGTGCCTTTGGTCCGTTTCTAAAAGACTGGGTTCTCTTTAGCACTGAAATGTTGAAATTGCCAACCAGATTATATTTCTTCCTTTGAAAATGGAACACTGTAGCCAAACGTCATTAGTGTGGCATTGTAAACCTTGAAACTCTTCTTTACTAGGGTGCATCTTGTTAAGATTAATTTACTTTATCATTATTTTAAATGCATTTCCATTTCAAAATGGAGAATTATATAAGTGAGAAAGTTTTTCTTTTTTTAAGACACTTTTCCAAATGAATTTTTTTTTCAGTTACTGTATATGAACCGAGAAAGATAATGTAGTTTTAGTTGGGGTTTTTTTTTTGTGAATGGAATTTCAGAATTTCAGTTTTTCTGACAGTACCAATGTTTGCAGTTTAATACCTCAATGTAACAGGGATATTTTAACTCACTTAACTGCAGACAGACTGGAATGATATATATATATTTTTTGTAAAACTCTTTCCTTATGGTAGAATATTAATGGATAGGATAAAAACAATGAAACATTGTGTAGGCTTTTTCTTAAAAGTTCAGATGTTTTTTGTACATGTGCAGATTTTAAATTCTCAAAATAAATGTGTTTAAAGATGAATGTGTGTTTTGTTATTCTTTATAAAATGTCTGGAAAAAATTGCCAAGTTTCTAACATGATTATCTTAAATCCTGAGAGTAAATAGATACATTATTAGGATTAGATACATTTAGGATCCTGGGAAGATTTATAAACAGCCTGTGATGCTAGACTCAGTTTGCTTTTTTGTGTGATTATGAGAGTCTGATATTCAATATGAATCCACCCAGTTCCCATTTTAATTGCACTTGTAAGGAAACCTTCCAACACACTTGTATGTTAGGTAGTGAATATGTTATAGATTCAGAGCTATAAAGTCCCTTGGAAGCCACCTAGTCTGCCCACCTCACTTGACAGATGAAGAAAGTGAGACTATTTTTCTCTCAGTTATCTCTCATATCCAACTTAATGCTCCTCCAATTGTCATGTTGCCTCTTCATCTCTCTTTCACTGTTTATGCAGCTGAAATTTTGAGAATTTGTTAGCCCTGTCATAATCAGGACCTGTATCCAATGTCTTTAACTGACTGCACTTTGTATTCTACTTTGCCTCCTCATTCTTTAGGGGTATTAATCTTTTTCAGGTCTCTGATAAATTGCACGTGTTCATTTAACAAGTATCAAAGTCCACTTAATGTAATGTTTCAAGGTGGATTTTTAATTCACATCTGTAGATCCACTGTGAAGTTGGCCTGGGATGTGGAATGAAGCCTCTATAGAGAGGGAGTCAGAAAACCAAAGTTTGAGATTTTAATGCTCTCATTTTCAGATCCTCACAAATAGCTCAATGAGAAAGATTGAGCTGTTGATTAAGCCTGTTGTACTAATGAAGAAATCGGAGTTTGAAAGCATCAAAGAAGGAGACAGAAAATGATCAGTTGGAATTGGACGTGTTTAAGGGTCAGGCAAATGGACTAAGTAGAAATGATATCATTATGAAGGTTTCCATAAGAAATATTTGTAATTATTCATATTCTAATATGCCAAAGACCACCCCAAGGAAAATAACCGTTTTGGACTGATGTATAATAAAAGATTAATGATTTTTTTTCACTTGCTCTTAGGAGGATCAACTTTAAAGAAAAAAATACCCAAGAAATCTGTTTTATTAACAGATTAAAAAATACATAACAAAGGAAAAGACAGTGTTTCTGCAGTCTATTTTAAATATATTTTTGCTGTTTTTTCACTTCTCCTTACACCTTTTACTTAAAGTAGTCACTAAAAATACTGGAAATTCAAAGCTATTTTTAAAAATTGGAAACACTATTTGCCAGTTGGCTCAATTTGTGTATTTCAGCTGGGACTATCTTCCACAGCATAGTGTAAGGAAGGGCTTTAGGAGGCCTGAAAATAAAGGTGCTATATAAACAGAAAATTGGTAATATACTGCATTCTTTTAAAAAGAGCTTTCCTGTCAAGTTGAAGGTCAGTGAAGCTGGACCAAATCTTAAAACTTCTCTTTTGCCAATGTTGTTCAATAGCAATGCGCCTTGTGGTCTGACAGCCATATCTCTGGTGCTCAGTACAGAATAGGTACTCAAGCCTCTGAGAGACAAAAGTACAGGACTTGGAATCAAGAAATTGACCACTGGGTTATTTAGTGATAGAAGTTTCTTCCCCACTCTGGGCCTCAGTGTATTCATTTGTAAATGAGGGTGGAGTTGGGTGGTCTCCATGCATGCTAGGGTTGCTTAGGCAATTGATAATGCAAGAGTCATACAACTTTAGTTGCTTATCAGTCTAATAAATGACAAAACGTAAGTGCTTACTCTGTGATAAGCATGCTGGGTACTGGGAACATGAATAAAATAAAATAATCCCTCCTGGAAAGTTGGAGTTTACATTTTAATGGAAGAGGCAACAAATACAGTTTAGTGCACATAAAATAAATATGAAGAGAATACAAAAAAGTAGTTAAATAAAAGGTTTGTTGGAAGGGGAAGCACTAGCAGTTTGAGTGTTAGGAGAGATTTCATGTAGAAGGTGGTTCTTGAACTATCTTGAAGGGAAGTGAAGAAAGTGTATTAAATAGACATACAGGAGACAAGCAGGTAAAAACAAAGCAGCTGAATGGCCAAGGGTGGGAAGGGGAGTGAAGTACAATTGACCTGGAAAACTTGTTTGGAGGAAGGCTGGGAAGGGCTTGTAAGAGTTGATTGACTGTAGGGAACTTAGAGCTTTTTTTGAAGTATAGCTGGGTGATTAAGTCAGATCTAAACTTAAAAGAAAATCTCTTTGACCTGCTGAGAGACAATAGGAAGTCTTGATTTGGTTGTGTAGGGAAGGGCCAAATCATTTTGGCCTCTTTGTGTGGGATGAATTGGAGAGACAGGAGGGTGGGAGGCCAATTTAGGTGTTGCCATTGTTTCTGCAAGGGGTGATGAGGGCCTTAACTTAGGGAGTAGCCAAGTGAGGAAATGGTTCAGTTCAAGAAATACTATAATGGTAGAAATGGCAGGACTGGCAACTGATTGGTTGAGAGTAAAGATTTAAGGACAGTGCTGAGGTTATGAACCATGAAGGCAGTTAGGATGGGTCTTTGCACAGAAATAATGACTTTTGGAGGAGAGGAGGGTTGGAGAAGAAATAAGTTTAATGTTACGACTTGAATTTGATGTATCCAGTTTGAAACTGGTGATCAGTATTAGGGGAGAAACTGAGGCTGTAGTCATATGGAGTATAAAGATAGTTTAAATCCATAACAAGGGAAGAGCAAGTCCATGGGTGCCTAAGAGAGATATTCAGGGGAACACTGGATGAGGATGACGAGCTAATAAAGGAGAAAGATAATGAAAAACCCAGAGAGGAAAGGGGTGCTCAAATGTCCAGTGCGGATCATAAAAGATAAGAGATTGTTGGTGACTTGGAGAGTGCATTTTAGTTCATTGATGAGCTTGGGAGGTAGATGCTATGTTTACAGTTGGGTAAATCAAGGCAGAAGTCAGTGACAGTGACTTGGTCTGGCTAATGTCTGAGGTTGGATTTTAACTCCGGTCTTCCAGACTCTAAGCCACTATGCCAAGTGGCTGTCTCAGAGATTGAGGAATAAGAGAAGAGAAAGTGAAAGCAGGAGACAAACATAGATAACTTTTTCCTAGGAATTTGGCTTAAAGGGAAGCAGGGGGTGAGGAGATCTAGGACTAGAACTAGAGAGCTAGTGGGACTGAATGGCAGAGACTCGGCGTACTTGAAGGCACCAGTAGCTAGGGAAGTCTGGAGATCCATCTGAGGGACTCAGGCTTCTTGGACAGGACAGTAGGCTATGAGGTTAAGTGCACATGAAAAGGGGCTGGCCTTGGCAAGGAGGTTTTTGTCAAGAGATTGGGGGCCAGTGGGAGATAAAAGTCCAGGTGTGCAGAGCTGAGAGTGGGAGCTCACAAGGAAAGGTCTCATTTCTCTCCGGAAAGAAGCGAGATCCTCCTCTGGGAAGGGAGTTGAAGAGGGAAAAGAGGATTTGGAAATAGCTTCACTAGGGAGATAGGGAATCAATTAGAATTCAGCAGCACCATTTGGAGCAGTGTAATTGAAAAGAAACTGAGGCAGTGGTGAGTAGAAAAAGCAATAGACTAGGGAGTCTGAGGACTTGGATTCTGAGCTCATTCTTGCCACTTAATACTTGTACGACCTTGGGGAAAAGTCATAACCATTGGGCATTTGTTGGGCCTCAGTTTCCTTATTATGACCAGGGCCTTAAGTCCCACCCCACTAGGGGAGCGCTCGGCCACCCGTTATTTTTCCATGTATCCGGAAGGTCTTTTCTTCCCTTTTTCATTCCCCGTTTTCCTTGCCAGGTGCTAAGGCCTCAGCATGCAAATTGGAGAGGTCTCCAACATACAGAGAAGCTCCCATCTCCCCAAGCCCAGCCTGCTGTTGTGCTGGGTATCACGTACTCATTTCCCAGCCTGATTGCAAGGGCGGGGGCTCTACTGAGAGAGAATTGAGTGACATCTGCCACATCCATTCTTTGCGCCTCCGGCTTGCCTTACAGCCAATAGTGGTTCAACTTAGTGCAGCCGGTAGGCGGGCCCTAAGACACCGTTGTCAATCCGAGGCTGTTTAGCCATTGGGTTGGTGGAGAGTGACTGAATGGTGTTCGTGGGGTCCAATGGGAGTGTGGCCGGGCAGCTGGCACGTGGGAGGGCCGGGAGTCCTGCGAGCTAGTCCAATGAGGAGGTGCGGCCTCCCTGGAGGCCCGACCAATCCGTGCCCGAAATTCCTCCTAGCCCACCTCTTCTCTGGCCAAGGGGCAGGGCCTTGCCTTGTTGATCGGCGGAGCGGAGGGGGAGGGGCGGAGCTGTCAGCCGTGGCCAATGGGCGGGCGGGTGTGGGTGCTGGGGCCAATGGCGGCCGGGGCGGTGCGGACCCATCGCGGATAGAGCTTCTGCTGCGGTGGGGTCGAGTGCTGGCCCAGCGAGCGAGCGAAGGGGCCCGGCCCGAGCTAAGGAGCCAGAGGCGGCTGGCCCAGCCACCCCGCGACGGACTGACGGAGCTGACGCGCCGGGCGGCGGCCATCAGGTGAGGCCGAGGTTGTCTTCGCCTCGACGGAGGGAGGCCCGAGCTGAAGGAGTCTTTTCCCCCACTCCCCCGCCCCGTTCACTCCGGGCCGCGGACGCCCCCTCACACCCCCGGGTAGTCAACGCGAGGCGGCGGGCGTGCGGGACCGAGCCGAGCCGGTCCAGAAAGGGCGAGCGCGATGGCAGGCCCGGCGGGGACGTAGAGAGCGCAGCGGGGCCGCGGGCCTGCGCCCTGCCGGGGCCGGGAAGCAAGCTCGGCCGCCCCAGTGCGTCCCGGGCCCGGCCTGGCTCCTCTCCCCTCCTCCATCGCGGCTTCTCCGCCGCCGCCCTCCCCCGCTCATTGTCTCCAGCGCCCCGCCTGGCCGCTCGGGTCCCCGCGCCGGGGCCGGGGCTAGGGCCTGGGGGTGGGGGCGGGGGCGGTGTCGCCGCTCAGGCCCAGGTCGGGCCGTGCCAGCGAGGGGCGGTTAGATGCGTTAACTGCCCCGGCCGATGGGGGGCTCCCCCTCCCCTCCCCCTTTTCCCCTCCCCCTCCTTTCTTCTGATCCCCAACCCCTGTTTTCCCGGAGCCTGGAAATAGTGTTTCCCAGGCTCCGCGGCAGTCCCCGACCCCGACGCCGCGTCGGCAGGTCCCCCGCTCCGCCCGGGGGAGGTGCGGAACGTGCTCGGAGGTTCTGGAGCCTAGTCGGCGGCGCTCGCCGGCTGTCACCCGGCCTGCGCCGGTCCGGCCCGGCCCGAGCTGGAGGGGGAGGAGGAGGGGCTGGGACACAATGGGGGCCGCGGTGTCCAGGGAGGTGGGAGGGCGTCGCGCGTGGCCGGTGCGTTCTTTCTTTCCACTAAGCCCAAGGGGGAGGGGGCGAGGAGAAGGGAGTTGGGGCTCCGTGGGCCGAATTCTGCCTTTGCCCAGGGACGTTTTTTGTTTTGGAAGGGTTGAAATACCGCGTTTGTTTTGAGTAGAGGGTGGCAGCCTGGCACAAAAGACTCCTTCGGTGACAATTGTGGGTGGTTCCTACACACCCTTGCAAATGAAGTGTTAATGGATTTTTTGAAAAGCCCCGGAACATTTGGAGAAGTAGGGCCTGACCCAGAAACAGCGGTCGGGAAGAGAGTGTCTCTTATATCTGCGATCAGACTGGGGTTACAGAAGTTGTCCATGTAAGTGGGGGTGGGAAGGACTGATTCCAAATACACACAGTCCTATTACTTTTCGAACGTGGACGGATTAGGAAAAGGTTGTAGAATTGACACGTTCTTAAAATGCTTTTAATTCTGGTGTAATAGTTTCGGACTGTTGGTCTCTGGGACCGGCGGCGACACAGCTCTGTATGGGATATACCGAGAAGGTTAGCCAGGCTTATGGCAGGGTGGAAATTTCAGTGATCCTAAATCGGAGAACCTGGCTGGTGGTTTAAAAATGGTAGTTGAGTTTGAGAATCTCAGCATGGGGGCTGAACCTTCTAGCTTGAGATAAGTAAGCCCCGAAGTTGAGTCAGTACTCTGCACTTGTGATGATTGATTTGAGTTGTTTTTCGGGGAAATTTGTAGAGTCCTACTGTGAGATTACACGAGGCATATGAATTTTTTATTGAAAGTGAGCTAGATAATACTAGACTTAACCTAGGGCATCCTGACAGACAGGTGTAGGGCAATGAACATAAACTGATGTTTATCTGAAAGGATATTTTGAAACTCCATTAAATGTGCATTGAGTTAAATGGTAAAATTGCCATGTCGGATTTAAATTTCTTTCGTAAAATGGTTATATTGAGTAGATGTGGTGCTTACATTATTTAAAGAATCAGAAAGGTACAGTGGGAAAAGCATCCAATCTGGAGTCAAGTGGCCCTGGATTTTGTTGCTCACTCTTCACCAGACCCCCAAAGTCATTCACTTCTTTGGGTTTGTTTCCACATCTATAAAATGAAATTTCTAAGGTCCTTGAATTCTCCATATCCATGATTCTTATTGGTCAGGAAGAGTAATAATTTATACATAAGTTTAATATATATATAAGTTTAGCATATCTCTTTAATGGATATTACCTTGTTTCAGTCTCGGAATAATCCTATGAGGCAACTACAGGTATTATCTATCCCCCTCTTTTATAGATAAAGAAACTGAGAAGTAGTGTTCTCAGGTTTCATGAGGAAAAATCATAGGTTTGCTGTGCCTTGGATCATATTTTAGTGAGTTACCGGAACTGAAAAATTTATTAAATTGTGATGATTTTTATGATACCTGATTCTTAGACTATGTAGACTTGTACAAGCCTTTTTAGCTTTTTTAGGATCTGTTAGATCTTGTGTTCTGAATCCCTAGAACATGAGTATATATATATACCATATTCATGTGTGTATATGTATGTATGTATAATTATGTATGTGAGTGTCACAATGAAAGGAGAAATTTAGTAAAAGCGGCATTAAAAAAAATCAGCTAAAGAAGCATTCAAACAATTGAATATTTGCCAAGGTAGGTAAAGAAATCTTACAGATTAAAAGGTAAAAAAATTGAATAAAAAGAATGACTGTAAAGATCCTAGGAATTTTTGCCTTTTTTTTGTGCCTTCCTCTTTGACAGTCTGGGGAAACCAATCCCTTTGTAGGATAACGTTTTTTACTGCATAATATAAAATACATAGTATTATAAAGGAAACCAATTACATTAAAATATAATACTAAATTGATAAATAATATATTACATAATAGATTATAATTATAAATACAATAAGTTACTAAAATAATATGAAAATTAAGTTTATGGACCCAAGTTTAAGAACTCATTAACCTTTTATCCAATTATATAGGTTTAGATGATTATACTTCTTTGTTATAAAGGTTATACATATTCCATCTCTTTTTTTTTTTCAGGGGAAGGCAGGGCAATTGGGGTTAAGTGACTTGTTCAAGGACACATGGCTAGTAAGTATTTAGTGTCTGAGATCACATTTGAACTGAGGTCCTCCTGACTCCATGGCCGGTGCTCTATTCAGTGTGCCACCTAGCTGCCCCTAAATGTTCCATCTTTAGAAAATAGGAATTTGGGCAGCCTAACTATGTTTAAGCCATCAGATGCCAAGCCCACTTTTTTCACAGTGGATTATGTACGGTCCATTTCATTTATATTCTGGCTTCTCATCCTTGAGGAAACCCTGGCCTTTTGCATTTGTACCACTGAGTACAAGGAGGTGCCACCCTTTTTTTTTTTTTTTCATTAGCAGCTTCCGCCATTTATTTACACCATGTTGATTTAATACAGCTGCTGGGGCTTGCCCATGGTGCTCTTGACATACAATGCCCAAGGAGGTGCCACTCTATTGAAATTGTGGTTGGTTGCCGAAGTCAGGGCAGCAATAGCTGTGCTAGTCTAGTTGTAGTAGGGCTGCTTAGAACTATCCTGCTCAACACTTTAAGATCAGGACTGTAGCCTAGTCCTCCTTCCCAGTTCTTTATTTTACACTAGACTTATCAGTGGCATCGAGTTGACTGTGACTTTTAGCTTTTGTCTTCACTAATAGCATGTAATAGAAAAACAGTACTTTTCTTATGAACCATAAAGATGGACTGTTAGCATATGTATAGCTATAACTGGTTTCTCATCTCTACTCACTGTGTTAAGTGGTGGCTGAAATCAGTAGCACTGTTTTTCAACTTGATCAGAATTCTATAATTCAATAATTCAGTGCTTAAGTATCTGCAAACTTGCTTTTGTTAACCTCTCTCTTCTTCTTCCCTTCCCACACCTTTTAATAGAGCTGCTTCCAGGTAACGAAATAGATCTGACATGGCTTACTTTATATGGAGTTGCTGATGAATAAGCAGAAAGGTCTGGATAATGGACAAAAGAAACAGAAGTTTCTTTATAAATTACTTGCAAGTTAAACAGCTTAGTTCTTCGTTATCATAGGTGTTTATGTTCAGTAGCAATGGTAGCAACTCAGAACCTTTTTCTTAAGTCTTTAACTCTCTTCATCACTTAATGCTTTTGACTCCCCTGTTTCCTGACCTCTATTTTCTTGGCTTCTTTAACACTTCCATGGTTCTTCTCTCACCACACTATCAGACTCTTTATTTTCCTTCTACTTTCCCGACATCATTCATATACAGTTCCTTGGGTGATCTCTAAGGCTCTCTTCTTTATACTCTTCATGTTCTTCCTTAGGGGCACCTATGGCCCCTTGGCTTCCATTCTCATTTCTATTTGAATGACTTCCAATTGTGTACTGCAGACCAGAAGTGTCATATACCTCTCCTACAACACTTAGAACAAGATTAAAATGTAATTGAGAAATATTTGACAAAATAAATAAAAATATAACAAAACAAAGATAAAATTTTTTAAACTGTCAATATTTGACCTGCACAGATCATTAGGTACTTTAGTGGCCCCTGTTTCTTTTAAGAGTTTGGCATTGTTGATGGATTCTGTATTCCCACTTGCCTAACCAGATCGTTTCTCTGGAATATTTTGCCTGTCCCCCAAATCTGCATATCTAATACATCATCTCAAAAAGCTTCCCTCCTTGTCTCTTTTCATCATTCTCTAAGTTAAACCCCTTAACTGTTTTTAATGATTGTTAGGGTTAAAAGTACTCTTTGGGTCTTCTCTTTCCTTTATTCCCTAGGTTAGCCTGGGGAGAGGTCTATGAAGTTGGATGGGGAAAAAAAATTACATCTTTCTTTCAATATAACAGACTAACTTTGTAATTCTGTGTATTTTATTTAAATGCATTTAAAAATATTCTGTAGAGCACCGGCCCTGGAGTCAGGAGGACCTGAGTTCAAATCTGGCCTCAGACATTTAAACACAAAAACTAGCCGTGTGACCTTGGGCAAGTCACTTAACCCCAACTGCCCTCCAAAAAGCAAAAAAAAAATATTCTGAGAACGGGTCCATAGGCTTCACCAGACTCCCAGAAGGAACCTTGATTTCCCTCTCAAAAGTTTTAAGATGCCATAGATTTGTCATCAAGTCCAGTTGTTTCTTCCTTAGAATATTATCCTTGTTTTTGTGGAATGTTTTGAAAATCGCAGAATCCCATCTTTACTTAGAAAGGCTCTAAGAATGTACCTAGTTTAATTCTTCATAGGGATCTTGCCTTTATCTCATTTCTAACAAGTCTTCCAGTCTCCATTTCTGTCTCTTACCTGTTGCAGCTAATCATAGCTGTTAATAGTTGACATCCTAGACTTGATATCCTCCTCTCCCCTTCCCCCCCCACCAAGTGAAACATTCCTGGTTTTTCCTATGGAACAATTTCAAGTACTTTCCCCATCTTGGTTGATGCCTTTTGGACGGATAGGATTTTATTAGGGCAGAGAACAATAAGACTTCCCTGTTCTGGAAACTAGGATTACAAGATTACAGATTTAGAGCTGGAAGGGACCTTAGAAGCCATCTAGTCCATTCCTCTCATTCTACAGATCAGGAGGAAACTAAGGCACAGACAGGTTATAACAAGTGACATACATATTTTACTTATTTTGACTTTTTACTGGAACCCGTTGAACCTTTATGTGAGGACTGTGTTCTGGACGTGCATCAACATCTTGTACTTCAGATGAACAGATCTGAAATATTTTATTAAGCATGCCCACTATGTATAAAGCAATTTGCTAGGCATTGGGGGAAGGTCCAATATTTATATAAAGTCCTCAAGAATTTGTAGCCTTGTCAGTCTGTAAGCATTTATTAAGCACTTACAGGCAACAACATAGGTGTCTGTAATACAGAATAAAGTTTTAGAGAGTTACAAAAGAGTATTGGATAAGGTCTCAGGGAATGTCATTATCATCTGTGGAGATCAGAGAAAGCTCCTGAAGGAAGCTGTAATTTTGTTTGAACTTAAAAGTATAGATAGTATTTCAACAGGTGAAGAAGGGAAAAGTCAACATTTCAAGCATAAGAAATAACCTGAATAGAGACTGAAAGTTTGAGACTCCAGTGTATTTGAGGGTCAAAACATTGTCCATTTTGAATGGAGCCTGTGATACTTGGGGATAAGGCTGAAAAAAAGATAATGTGGTAAGAATACTGAGCTGTATATTAGACAAGGAATTTTTACTTTATTATAGCCAATGGAGGCACAGGTTCATAGGTTTCAAGTTGAAAAGGACCTTAGAGAAAATAGACTTCTCTTTCCCAGATTAAGTGAGTAGGGAGCCACTGAAGATTTTTGAGCACAAAGTGACCAGATTAGGTGGTACATAAGAAAGATTATCCCATAGCCTTACAAAGGATCAGCTCACATCCTCCTTAATGTAAGAAGCCATTTCAAGTCATGCCCCGGTCCTGTCTGGGATTATTACCCCCCCATTTATACTTTGTGGATATGTCTTATGTGTGTATGTAGTTTGCATGTTGTCTCTTTTGTTGTAATTTTAACTCCTTGAGGTAAGGTACTGTTTTTACCTTTGTTTGTGTCTCCACTGTTTATTGGAGAGAGAACCTCAGGGATTGTGTAGGTTTATAACAGTTAATTGTAGTAGTCTGGATTGGGGATGGGGATAATGGTGGCCTAAATTAGAATGGTGGTTGTGGGAACAGAGAGGAAAGAGTGTGTATAAGGGATGTTATGGACACAGAATGAACAGAACCTGGTAATTTCTCTTTCCTTTATATTTTGTGCAAAATCAGATAACCCTGAGATTACAGAGAGAATGATAGTACCACAGACCTGAACGAAACATTTATACATAAATAGGAGTAAGTAGGAGAAGACAGTAAAGTCAGTATTCTTAGCATGTTTAGGGGAAAAATAAGCTTAATTTAGGACATGTTGACTTTGTTTGGGACACCTAAGTAGACTTTTCCCAGAAGCAGTTGAATTTATGCAGTAGATTTAACTTTAGTGGATTAAGTATGGGAATCCCATGGGATATTAAGTATGGGAAATTGGAAAGTTCATCCCTTTTTAGTTTCACCTTATTGGATTTGGTTCATTTTTTGGTCCACTTCCATCTTTTTGGATCCTTATTTTGGTCACCCAGGGGATGAGGCCAATTAATTGTGAGGATAGAGTAAAATAATGTGTGTAAAAATATTTGTAAACCTTAAAAATGTTATATGAATGTGTTAATATTTTTAGTGATAGAAGTATTGACATGACCCAATATATTCTCTGTCCTTTTGGCATCATGTAGGATTACCAATATTAAAACTTAAAAGTGTTTCATTAAGAAACTCTCTTGCCTTTTTTGAAATGACAAATTCACCGAATATTAACTGATTGATAACCATTTTCATCTATGTCTTGTTTAAAGTTTGAAAAGTAATGCTTTTATTTGAAAATGTCTCTTCACCCATATCATTGATTAAAAAAAAAATGTCCAGTAGAACAGGACCAAGGACAGATCCTTTGGCAGCTTTGCAAAAGACATCTAGGTTGATACTGACATATTTAACCCCTACTCTTTGGGTTTAATGATTCATCTGCTGTTTTCTAGACTATGTCCTTCCATTGTATCCACAAGTCATACTGCAAAAGACTTTGTCAGATGCTACTTAGTATCCATGGCCTCTTGGATATCATGATGTAGTAGAAAGAGAAGTTTACATGGATTCAGGAAAACTTGCGTTCAAATTTTCCTTTTGATACCTAGCTTTATGATATGGGCATATCATTTAACCATGCTGAGCCTGTCCCTTGTGTGAAATGAGAATAATTGTGAGTAGAATCTACCTGAGTTGTTGGGATTCAAATGTGATAACATATGTAAAGTGTTTTGTAAAACTTAAATTGATACATGAATATTGTTGTTATGACCTTGTTGCACTTCAGTTCATTTGTAAAATGAGGGGTATCAGAGATTTCTTTAAAAAAAAGTTTTTTTAACTGGCAAAAACCCTTCTTCCCTCCTTCATAATTCTTATCTCTAACTTAGAAAAAAAGAAAAATAGACTGTCATGTATAAACATGTATAATTAAAGCAAAACAAATGTTCACGTTAGCTATGTAAAAAAAGTCTCATTTTGAACTTTTGAATCTTTTTACTTCTCTATCAGAAGGTAGGTAGTATGTTTCATCCAGAATTCTTGTTTCACGGGAATGGTAGTCATAATGCTGATCAGAATTCTTTAGTCTTTCAAAGGTTTTTTTTACTTTGCAATATTGTATTTATAGAAATTATTCTTCTGTTCTTCTTACTTTATGTCAGTTCATACAAGGCTTCCTAGGTTTCTCTGAAACCATCTTCTCTTCATTATATCTTAAAATGTAATAGTGTCCTAGCACACATTCCATAACTTATTCAATCATTCTGCAATTGATAGTACTCCCTCAGTTTCCAGTTCTTTGCCACCACAAAAAGAGCAATAAATATTTTTGTAAATCCATATAGCTTGTTTTACTTTATAATGGCTAACTTTTTTACATTTTAAAATGTTTTACTTTTATTGCTAACCTGTCCGTTCACCTATTCTCCCTTTAATTTCTCTCTCCTTTTTTCCCTTTCCCTTCCATTTTCCTGTTGAGTGAAATGAATTTCTGGAGCCACTTTTGTGTGTTTTGTTCTCTTTGACTAATTCAGACGAGAATAAGGTTCAAGTTATCAGTTGATATCCCCCAGTCCCTCCTACTTTTTGTAGACTTCTATAAACACGTGCCAGTTATGTAAAGTAATTTCTCAAAACCTTCCTCTCCCTTTCCCCCGAAGGTATTCCTCTTCTCCTCTCTTTACATTCTTTTAAAAAAGATTGTTGACATAACAAAACTACTCCCAGGTCTTTAGACTTCCTCTATGACCCCTGATTATAAAGTTCAGAGGGAACACATGTATCATCTTCCCTTAGTAGAATGTAAGCAGTTTCTCCTTGTTTTAGTCCCATATGATTATTTTTTCATGTTTACCTTTTAATGTTTCATTTGACTCTTGGGTTGGCACTTAAAAATTTCTTTGTCGCTCTGGTCTTTTCATCAGGAGTATTGGAAACTGTTCAAAAAGTTCATTGGTCCTCCTCCTTTCCCCCCAGTACATTGTACTGCTGGGTAAATTATTCTTGGTTGTAAGCCTTATATCTTTTGCCTACCTGAGTATTACATGTTATATTCAGAATCTCAGCATCTTATAGTGGCGGCTGCTAAACCATGTGTGATTGCAACTATGGCTTTTTGGTATTTGAATTCTTTCTTTTTGGCTGTTTGCAGTAATTTTTCTTTGACCTGAAAGTTCTAGATTTTGGCTAGAATATTCCTGGGAGTTTTTATTTTGAAGTTTCTGGTGGTGACCAGTAGATTTCTTTCTTTTTCCACTTTGCCGTCTGATTCTAAGGGGTCTGAGAAGTTTTAAGATTTCTTACAATATTTCTAGGCCCTTTTTTTGGTCATGACTTTCAGGTAGTCCAGTGAGTCTTACATTTTCTTTCCTCAATCTGTATTCTAGTTCTCTTGTTTTTGCAATGAGGTACCTTCAGTTTTCTAATATTTTCAGTCTTTTGACTTCATTTCAGTGTTTCTTATTTTCTCATGAAGTCATCTGCTTCTATTTGAATTTTCAGGAAATTTGTTGCTTGGGCAAGATTTTGTACCTTTTGTGCTTAGTTGTTTATTCTTTTCCTAATTCTTATGCAGTTTTCATTTGTTTTCCATTTTCCCCTCTCTAGTGCTCATTTCATTTGTAAAAACATTTCAAACTTGAAACAATCATTTTTTTAAAAAACCTCTTTAAGGAATTCTAGTCAGCTTCAGCCTGTATTTTTCTTTGAGGCTTTGCTTGTTGATGTTTTAAGAGTCATTCTGTTTTTCTAGGTTTATGTCTTTAGCACTTCTCTCAATGTAATAGTTTTTTATTTTGATGTTCTTTATTTTGTTTACAGATTCTTCCAACCTACTTCCTGACAGGATTTTGTTAGGTCCAGACAGTTCTTTTCTAGAGGGAATGTCTGGGCTAGTCCTCATGCTGCTTTCTTGGGGTAATGATTTTTGTGTTATTCTAGGTTCTCAGGACAGCTTACGCTGGGGACCTCTTAAGTTTTCAGTACTCCTAAAGTGATCTGATTCAGGGCAAGTTTGATTACTAAAGACCTACTCCCTTTCCCCCACCAACTTCCTCACCTCTGCAAGTATTTGATCTGGGTTCAAGTCAGAACAACAGACCTGTGAGTTTACCACCTTTGGAATCTCAGTAGACTCAGCCACTATCGAAAGTTCTTCTGTTTCAGAGTCAATTAACTCAAGACCCTTTGGCTTAGGATTCCTGCCCTGGTTATTCTTAACTCTGCAGGTGTTAGATGGAACTAGAAGTGAAATTGAGACTCCATATGAGTCTCATAGTCACACAGCTGCTGCTTGCTTCCAAACCTGCTCCTTGTTCAGTACACAGTCTAGGGACCACAATTGCTCCTCAGTTCACCCTGGATCTATGACCCAGAAATACGGAGTGATTGACAAAACTGCTAATTTATACCTGTTCCTGCACTCTACCCAAGAGTGTAGTGCCCTGGTTTGGATGTGGGACTTCTTACCCAGGTGCATGGTCCTTTTTCATTTTTTTTGTAGGAGTTCCTAGCCAAACACTGTCCCCAAAGTCCACAGACTTCTTGGGTCTGTCTCCCTGTGCTGTCCTGGGTTAGAAAAATGACTCATGACTTCCTTGGATTTCCCCATCAGGATTCCCCATCTGGAGTACTTTTTATTTTTTGTTTACTTTTGAGGAGAACTTGTTGTATTTCTCTTTGGTACTCTGTTACTTTTTACCTCAGAGTAGATTCTAAGGTCTTTTCAAAGTAGGAATCTTGTGATTATGAATATTTTAGTGAAACTTATTTATGCTGTGTTAGTCCCTTCTTCTGATCTATAGTCTAGAAACCCTTTCAAAAAAAGAAATGGAGTTAGGGTGGCATGTTCTGCTCTTAATGAACCCTTACTAGTTTTTACTAGTCACTGCTTCCCTCTAAGTGCTCATAAACTATAAATATATAAAATTTTGTGAGAGATGCAAGACAAATTCACTGTCCTTTGTTTTGAAAACTCTACTTCATTCCCCTTTTGAAAATCATTACAACATCCACATCTGGCCCTGTAGTATTTCTCTTGTTAGCCACAGTTTCAAAAGATAATCAACAGAAGCTTAGTAATCCTGGGCATTGGTTTTTCTCATTTGTAAAATGAGGGAGTTGGATGACTTCTGAGGTCCTTTTCAGCTCCAAATGTATGATCCTATGCACATCTTCAAGTCCTTTAATTACTTTTGGATTTAATTTCAGTGTGCTTGTTGACTAGGTGCTCTGTTCTACTTATGTAGAGTTCAGTTCTCTATTAATCATTTTTGTTGATAGTTGAATATCATTCTGCTGTAAAAGAGAGAATGAAAATTATCTAAAGCAGGGGATTCTTAACATTTTTGGTATCATAGAACCTTTTGGCAGTCTAATGAATCCTATGGGTCCCTTCTTAGAGTAATGTTTTTCAGTGCATAAAATAAATACATAATATTACAAAAAGAAACCAAAGGTTATTAAAACTAAGAATGTAAATTTTTTCTCATCCAGGTTTTCAGACTTCTGAAATCTATCCACTTGACCTTTAGGTTAAGAACCCCTCATCTAATAGGTCTTAGATTTGATTTACTCTTGGACTTGGATAGTATGCTTAAAAATGTACAGATGACACAAATCTAGGGGGAAAAAGATAACATAGTAGATGAAAGAATTGGGATTCAAAAAAAGCCCAGCAGGCTAGGAAGTTGGGCCAAATCTAATAATGAAATTAAATAGGGATCAAATATAAAAGTCTTGCATTTGGGTTCAAGAAAATCACCTTCACAGATACAAAAGGGGAGAGGTGTATACAGATAGCAGTTAATTTGAAAAATGTGTAAGGAATTTGAGTGATTTGATTAAATTTCAGTCAAATTGAGTACAAGTTGGGTATCACTGTGATACAACAGACAAAAAGAGTTAACCTACTCTTCATTTCACCAAAAGAGGCACAGTATTTAAGACTAGGAGATGATAGTATTATTGTTTGCCTTGGTCAGACCACATCTGTAATACTGTCTTCTGGGAATCAGGTATTTCCAAAGACACTACTGACAAATTGGAGAATAAATAAGGGTGGTAAAGTGCTTCAAGATCCCAAGGCAATTGGGATAGCCTTCTAATTAATTTGCCTACTTAGCCATCCTAGAAGCTTCCAGATTGATACTGACAATATCATTTCCCTGCCCAAGAAGCTTCAATTGACTTTGTTGAACCTAGGGCAAAATATCAACTCAAATGATCCTGGAACTGAATCTTGTAAACTAAAAATAAACAAACAAGTCAATAAAAAAAAAGAATATTTGAAAGTCCTCTACTGCATTGAATATCTGTTTTTTTCCCCTGAAGTATTATACAGTGGTGCTTTGACTTACAAGTTTAATTTGTTCTGTTACTGAGCTTGTAACTCAGTTTGCTCATACCAAATCAGTTTTCCCCACTGAAATTAATTGAAATGCATTAATCCATTCCAGCTCCCCAAATGCTACACCAGTATTTTTTTGTTAGGTGTTTTTCAATAAGAAAAAGTATTTATAAGTGACAAATATTGTATAAAAACGTAATAAGAGAATGTAAAGAAATAACTGGTTTTATAAAGTGTATATTTACCTTGGGTATCAGACGACTTGAGCTAACAGAAGATACTGGCGGAGGTGGAGGGTGCAGGAGATAGATGGAGTAGGTTTAGAGGAGTTTTGTTTCCTGCTCTTTTGTTCACTTACTCCTTACACCCTTAATGCTACACTTTATCCCTGAAATTAATTGCTACAATATCTTTATTACTTTCACTTAACTTAATTTTCTTCACTGGTGAGGTAAATACATGGACTGAATGAAGTGCGGAATGCTGGGTTGGCATTGGGTTGTGGCATTCACTGCGCTAACTAGTGGCAGCTTGTACCTTACTCAAATTTTGGCTTGCAGTTCAAAGCAAAAAACCGACCGAGTGACTGCTTGTCTCCTAAGTTGGTGCACTCATATGTCAAAATAGTGGTACCTTGTGGTACTCAGTTTTGCTGAGTAGGTCATTCTTGGTTTTAATCCTAGGTCAATCTCTAGAATATCATATTCCAAGCCCTTTGATCCCTTAATGTAGAAGCTTCTAAATCTTGGGTTATCCTGATTGTATTTCCATAATACTCAAATTGTTTCTTTCTCGTTGCTTGCAATATTTTATCCTTGACCTAGGAACTCTGGAATTTGGTTACAATATTCCTAGGAGTTTTCCTTTTGGGATCTCTTTCAAGAGGCGACTGGTAGATTCTTATAATTTCTATTGTAGCCTCTGGTTCTAGAATATCAAGGCAGTTTTCCTTGATAATTTCTTGAAAGATGATGTCTAGGCTCTTTTTTTGATTTTGGCTTTTTGGTAGTCCAGCAATTTTAAAATTATCTCTCCTGGATCTATTTTCCAGGTCAGTGGTTTTTCCAGTGAGGTATTTCACATTGTCTTTTGTTTTTTCTTTCTTTTGGTTCTGTTTTATATTTCTTGATTTGTCATGAAGTCATTAACTTCTATTTTCTTCATTCTAATTTTGAAGGAATTATTTTGTTCAGTGAGCTTTTGGACTTCCTTTTCCATTTGTCCAATTGTGATTTTTAACACATTCTTCTCCTCATTGATTTTTTTGGACCTCTTTTGCCATTTGCTGCTCCTATTGGCTGCCGGCCAGCCACCACCATCATCTCCCTTGCCAGACTGCACTCCTCTTCCACTAAAGTCCCACAGAGTTTTCCCACTGACCTATGCTGTCAGTGGCATTTGTGGGTTGAGAAGTCTGGAAACTTCCACAGCTGCCAGCAATTCAGTCCCCTGAAGCCTGCTCTGGCCCTGTTTATGCTGCTCCCAGCCCAGTGTGATGTACCTTTCCTGTTGACTTTCCAGCTTGTCTTGGGCTGGAGACTTGTTTTCCTCTTGTCATTTTGTGGATTCTATAGCTCTAGAATTTGTTTAGAGTCGTTTTTTCCAGATGTTTGGTGAAGTTTGGGGGAGAACTCAAGCTGGTCCCCTACCATCTTCTCAATTTCAATTCAAGATGAATTATCAGGTTCCCCATAGGTTATGACCTGCAGTGTAGTTTTTAAAAGCTCTTCTTATTGTCCTTGAAATTCATAGTTTACCTCTTGAATCAATTTTTCCTTTTCTTCCATTGTAATGTTCCAAGTACAGACCTTCATCTCTGTATTCCTAGATTTTATAGATCAGTGGTTCTCAACTTTCACATCGGTCACAGGGGTTGCCTTAGACCATCAGAAAACACATATTTCTGGTCCTCTGTCTCCAGGCGGGTCTGCCCACATGCAGACATGCCCACATGAGTATTAAAAGGTCAGGGCATTAGGAAAGGTTGAGAACCACTGCTCTAGATCGTCACTCTTCAAACCCTGGCACTCTGGTGGCCTGTGGCCCTGATCTCAAGTGATGTGTGATCAGCTTGTAGGAGGATGCGATTGATGGGTTGTATTCCCACTCTCCCTCTCATAATCCATAACACATAAGCACAACAAGTTGGGCTTCAATCCAACACAATCACTTTTACCCTACATTACACTGGATTGTTCTCCTAACACACCTCTCCACTGCTGGGCAAGCTTCCAACTTCCATTCTTTAACTCAGAGTGTTGGTATCTCAGTATAGTTAGGTAGGATTCAGATACCTGCAGCAGTAGCTGCTGCATAGCAGGTAGGTACCTTTGGTGAAAGTTTCCCCCAACGCTAGGATCTCTGTCTATTGTCTATCAGATCAGTGGTGTATCATAGTAAAATAGAAATGGGTCTGGGCAACTCGCTGACTTTTTGTTGTTTAGTCATTTATGTTTCTACCTTGACCCACGGACCACACTGTCTATTGGGTTTTCTTGGCAAAGACACTGGATCAGTTTGTCATTTTCTTCTCCAAGTGGATTAAGGCAAACAGGTTAAGTAACTTGCCAAGAATCACACAGCTACTAAGTGTCTAGGCCAGATTTGAAGTCACATCTTTCTGACACTGGGCCCAGTGCTCTTATCCGTTGAGTCACGTAGCTGCCTACATATTGACTTAGAAAACTGAAAATTGATATTATCTGTATTGTATTTGGTTTTTAACTGATTAAAAAAATTTCTTCCCAGTTACATTTTAATCTGGTTCTGCCTCAGTTTGGAGTTCAAGTTGACCTCTCTGCTGCAGATAACCTCATAGCTGCTGCAGGAAATTCCCTGTCTAATGGTGGACTCTGCACACCAGAGCAGTTACTGATAAGTAGAAGAAGTCTGTTTTCATTTTAGATGGAAGGGAATGAGTTGCCTAGGAATGGAAATGTTGTAACCTGCCTCATAGATTTCATTACATTATCACCTCTCTTCTCCCCCAAAATCCTTTCTATCTTTTAGGAACTTACCTATTTCTTTTGAGAGCGCCGCTATACTCTTGTCATTCAAGTACATAAAACAAAGATCCTTGACCTGTCATCCTTATTCATCCAACCTAACTAGGCATTTGGCCAAATCTTAATCATTCCTCTCTCTACTACATCCTTTATCTACTACATCTTTCACATTCCTTCCTTTCACTTACATAGCCACTAACCTAGTTCAAACTTCCATTGCCTCTCACCCAGTCTATTGCAGTAGGCTGTACCTGCTTCAGGACTCTTCCCAATCTAATTCAGCATTCACATATCTGCCAAAATGATCTTTAAACTCACATCTAATGATATTACCCCCTCTAATCAACAACAGTGGTTTCCTTTTTGGCTCTAAGATCAAGCCTAAATTTCTCCAGTTGGCGTTTAAAACCCTTTACAACCTACCATTCTAAACCCTTACTGCCCATCCTATACTTTACAGTCTAGCCAAGCCAGCCTTTTGTTCTTAATCACATAGAAAAGAATACAACCAAAACATTCAAAGAGGAATGAGAAGTTAAGGTATCCCTACTCCATTCCTTAAGTAGAATTACAGAGTGAGGAATAAAGTTATATGAAAAACTTCCTGTCGAGTATAAATAAGACAATTTTTGCTTTTTTTTTTTTTGCATTGTGTATGGAGAAAGAAGAAAAACATAACTTCTCCAAGAAAGCTATTATATTTACTACGATCTGTTATTTGATAGATTATTATGCAACAGCAGTACTGGAGATATGGTGGGATTGTCTCTGACATGACCTCTGTGCCAGTTGGACAATTGCTTAATGTCTCTGAATCTTGGGTTCCAAAATCTGTCCAGTGTATTTCTGGTATGGACTGGATAGCTTGTACCATCTTTCTCAGTCTAAATCTATGATCCTACTATGTATTTTTCAATAAAAGTATCTAAAAAAAAAATTTACCTGCTTGGCTAGTTACATCAACAAAATTAACTGAATAATTACTAACAGTTATTATATAGAACTCTGTCCTATCCACCAGGGTACACACAGGGATTTTCTATTGAAATTTATTTAGTCACATTGCTTTCACTAATTTTTAGTGGGAGCAAAAAAGTTTTTTGTAGTTATAAAATATTTAAAATATTGCATACTTTTAAATGTCTATTTTTAGTTTTACAGTAGTATAACACTGATATAAATAGAAAATTAAATATACATATATTGAGTGTGTGGTAGACTTCTGGATTACTAGGGTTGTTGATTAATTCTTAGGATTGTTGATTTAGAGATGGAAAGGACCATTTTATCCTTTATTATGTAGATAAGGTAGTTTTGTCCTTTGTTATATAAATAAGCAAATTGTGGGTCTCTAAAGCTCAGGTGAGTTGCTTAAAGACATGTAAGTGTAAATAGCTGAGTCAGGGATTTGAACTTGGATCTACTGGCTCCAAATCATATTGTGTGTGTGTGTGTGTGTGTGATTATCCCTTTTATTTTTTCTCTTAATAGTATTTTTTTTTCCAGTTACATGTAAAGAGTTTTCAGCAATCATTTTTGTAAGATTGAGTTCCAAATTTTTCTCCCTCTCCCCTCTCCAAGATAGCAAGCAATCTGATATAGGTTATATATGTACAATCATGTTCAACATATTTCCACATTAGTCATGTTCTGAAAGAATCAGAACAAAAGGGGAAAACGATGAGATAGCCTGCTTTTATCTGCATTCAGACTTCATAGTTCTTTCTCTGGATGTCATTATCCATCACAAGTCTTTTGGAATTGTCTTGGATCATTGTATTGCTGAGAAGAGCTATGTCTATCAAAGTTGGTTATAGCACAGTGTTGCTGTGTACAATGTTCTCCTGGTTCTAGTCACTTTTCTCGGCATTAGTTCCTTGTAAGTCTTTCCAGGTTTTTTCTGAAATCTGCCTGCTCGTCATTTTTTTAAATAGCACATTAGTATTCCATTATGTTGATATATTAGTATGCCACAACTTGTATAACCATTCCCCCAGTTGATGGGTGTCCCTTCAATTTCCAATTCTTGGCCACCACAAAAAGCTGCTACAAATCTTTTTGTACATATGGGTCCTTTTTCCTTTTTTATGATCACTTTGGGATACAGACCTAATAGTGATATTGCTGAGTCAGCGTAGTTTCAAATTGCTCTCCAGAATGGTTAGATCAATTCACAACTCCACTAGCAATGCATTAGTGTTCCAATTTTTCCACATCTTCTCCAACATTTATCATTTTCCTTTCTGTCATATTAGCCAATCTGATAGATATGAAGTGGTATCTCAGAGTTGTTTTAATTTGCATTTCTCTCATCAATAGTGATTTAGAGTATTTTTTTTCCACATTACTGTAGATATCTTTAATTTCTTTATCTGAAAAATCTGCTGGCTTCAAATCTGATGCTCTTCCTATTGTACTGTTTTTAGGCCTTGCTTTAAGGGTTTTTTTCCTCTCTACGATATTCTTGACAGATAGGTCTATTATCTTCGTTTTCAAATGAAGAAATTGAGACTTTGGGAGATTAAGTAATTTGTCTAGGATCTCAAAACAGTTTCTTAAATCCAGATTTCTTGATAGCAAGTCCAGCAATTACTAAGGTTTGCATTCTATCACAGTAAGCCACTTCTCATGGTTATATTTAATGAAATGATATTTACTTTTTTGATATTAACTTCTTGATTTGATATATTTTGTTTTATTAATTCTCCTTATTTTTTGGTTATGTAGAATATCTTTATCCTGGAAGAACCTAACTGTAAATAGGTAACAGTTTCATCTTTCAATCTAATAATCATTTCCAGTCAGCTCTCAAAGCGTCTTAAACTTGACCATCTGGTTTGGTTTGATTTTTTTTTTTTTTTTTTTCCTAGAACATAGCACAAAGTCCTTTGTCTTCTGTTGTAAGGTACACTGGCCCAAGCCACTGGCCCAAGCATGGTAGGCCCTCAACAACTGTTCAGATGGAATTGAATCTCATGCTGTTTGGAAAGAAATTAAACTTTGACATATGTTAGATAAGAACAAAAAGGAAGTCACCACCTTGTTACTAGAATCCCTGTCACTATAAGGAAGGAAAAATAATGGGAACCAGCAGGAAGTTCATGGATGTAGCGGTACATGGGACCTTATAGGCTATTTAGGAAAGAAGGAATGGGGCGGCTAGGTGGCGCAGTGAGTAGAGCACTGGCCATGGAGTCAGGAGTACCTGAGTTCAAATCCGGCCTCAGACACTTAACACAAAAACTAGCCGTGTGACCTTGGGCAAGTCACTTAACCCCAACTGCCCTCCTAAAAAAAAAAAAAGCAAAAAAAAAAAAAAAGAATGGAACAAGTGTTTATTAAACAAGCACCTTGTGCCATATGCTGTGCTAAATGCCTTTTACAAATATTTTTTGATCCTCAATCACCCCAAGAGATAGGTGCTGTTATTACCTCCATTTTATAGAGAAGAAAACTGAGGCAGGCAGATTAAGGGACTTGCCCAGAGGCACATAACTAGGAAGTTTCTGAGGCCAGATTTGAATTCAAGTCTTTCTGACTAGTCCAACCTCTCCTCATTTTACGGATGAGAAAACTGAGACCCAGGGAGATGAAGTAATTTGCCTGAAGTTAGATGTGTCATATAGGTGTCAAAGGTTGGATTTTAATCCAAATGTTCCAACACCATAATTAGTACTCATTTCACTGTAACACACTGTTGTGTTTAGGGTTCCAGGTTGGTGGTCGGTTTGATGTCAGGAAAATGTTGGCAGATGAAGCTTTGAGAGGTGGTAAGCTCACCTTCCTTGAAGGCTTACCAGCAGAAGCTGGCTAATCATTTGCAAGACATGCTGTAAGAAGCATCTTTTGTCAGGTACCGGTTGAAAGATAATAACCTTGGGAAGTCCATATTTTGTAATATCAAACTTTTCTTAGAGATAGTAGGAAAGACAGCTAGTTGATTGTCTTTGACACCCTGGGCAAGTAACAACATATTGGATAATCTGATTCTGCTTTGTGGGGGGAATGTAGTTTTTAGGAGTTCAGAGACTAGTTAATGTAATTATTTGCTAGGGCAACATGTCTGCTAAATGTTTTGAATACCATGCATTTTGACTTTTTTGCAGTTTTGGAAAATTTCTAATTTCCTTGAGGTATGTAAGTTGGTTTGTAATTCATATTTTTGCAAATGCTTTTTAAAAACAATGCCCCTGAAAGATGTTATACTACATATTGGGAGATGCAGCTGTAATAAAATCTCTTTGGCAAATGTTAATTTACAATGATCTCCTTAAACTCTTTGTGATCATAATTAGGAATTGGAACAAGATTCATTGAAACCCTCATTTCTTTTTTTTTTTTTTTGCTTTTTGGAGGGCACTTGGGGTTAAGTGACTTGCCCAAGGTCACACGGCTAGTTTTTTGTGTTAAGTGTCTGAGGCTGGATTTGAACTCAGGTACTCCTGATTCCAGGGCCGGTGCTCTATTCACTGCGCCATGAAGCCCTCATTTCAATTGCTGTTGTCCATATTTGGTTTCAACTTTCCCTCTTATTATACTTATAGTTCCTTTTCACCACTGAGGAGTCTGGGAAAGGATTTTTATTATTTTGAATTATGGGTAGAAAGAAGCAAGAATTGTGTTCTTTGAGACAAAGATGGGAATCTGCAAAGGACACACTCATGGCAGCTGTGGCCTTTGCTGACATGTGGAGACTGAGATTAGAACAATAACTTAATTTAGGACATTGCATCACTTTGCAGTCTAAACAGATTTGCTACCTTTTGTGGATAAGTCTCAGTAAGATAGGCTTCAAAATGTGTGGTCTCTGTAGGTTAAGGTCCTTGATTTATTCCCAATATTAAATTTCTCTTTTAACTATTTTCCCTTGAACACAGATGTTTGCTTTGTAAGTGTGGAGAACAATTCCTGTGTTACCTTGGGATGCATTGGTGTGAAAAGCTGGCTTTGACATGTCCCTGGGGAGAAAACTCGTAGAGAAATGATTCATTTAGGATAAGATGGCACTAGGCAGAGAAAAATGCTGCAAGACAAGAGGGAAGCTGTGTCCCAGAGATGTGAAGATACAGAAACTTAAATGGATAAATGAATTTTGATTAACAGGATTATGTCAAGGATTAGCAGATATTTAAAACTACAAAAAGTGAGCATGAAAGTGGCAAGAGCTGGGCTGTTTTGTAGTCAAGACTCAGTTTCCGTGCAAGCGTTTCCTAGCTCTGCTACTGTAAACCAGTCACTTTACTTTTCATGTATATCGCTATCTACCCTCACATAGCTTTTATGAGGAAAACACTTTTTTAAATCTCAAAAATAAAAAAATGTAATCTGTTTACATTTCCATTTTTACAAATGAGGCAACCTGGCATAAGGAGCAGAGGATCTAAAATTTGGAGACTTGGCTTTGAATCTGTATTCTGCTACTTAATACTTATTAGACCGGATTCCTAATCTATAATAGTAGCAATCCATTTTAAGTGATTTCTTCAAACACCTGTGTAAGGTAGCTAGTGCAAGTAATACCTTTTCTCTTTTGTAGATCAAGAAACTCAGGACATGAAGAGATAAAATGTACAGTATTCACGGTCATACAACTAATACGTGTCTGAGATTTAAACCAAACTTCTTTCTGAGCCTAGTAGTCTTCCATTTACTCCTTGCTGTGCCCTCTAAATACTCTATTCAGCGATCCTATTATTGTGGGTTTACTGGCTGCCTGAACTATGTTTTATTGTCCTTTGAAAGCTTGTGTCTAAGAATGCTGACTTGAAGGTTGATGAAAGCCCGGAGGAGTCAGGAGACCTGAGTTCTAGTGCTTTTTTCTTTGTTACTTTTTGAGTCACTGTGTGACCTTTGGGGTAAGTTTCTTCTACATCTTGGTTTCTTAATATGTAAAATGAGGAGGTTATTGGAGGATCTTTCCACCTCTAATATTTAAATCATTAGATTGTGTGTATGATGTTTTTAAGTTATTTGCCAAAATAAGGTAATTAAAATTTTTAATGCTTGTTTTTAGTTAGGAAAAAATAACTAGTTAATTTTTAAACTGCTCTGAACTAGCCCCTGAAAAGAAAAATTAGGGCCAAAGCACATCAGACTAACAATCTTTTCTCCCTTTTGCTTCAAGTTCCCATTGATGATTAGGAATTCTGTTTTGGGATTAGGTTGGTTGGAATAAAATCTCCTCTGACTGATTTTCTTTTCACTCCTTTCTTTTCATTTGAAATAACAATGATAAATGTATTAGTGCAAAGATTGAAGCTGTGTTTGGGGAATGGAGGGATCTTCTTTTCTTAGTTTGCCCCCAAAGACCTAATCTCTTTGACTGATAAAAAGATATTGTGAAACTAAGATGTGTTACCACTAGTTGGTGTCAGAATTCTTTGAAAGTCTCCAACATACTGTGGCCATCCTTGGACTTTTTTTTCAGCTGAAGATAAGGTATACCTCATTTTTAACATAATTAAAGACCAAGCAGGCACCGCATTTATTTGAATAACATACTTTGCATTTTCAAATATTGCACTGTTGGCCTTGTGGGTGGAATAGCAGGACATTGAGCTTCAGTGCTCAGAGAAGTCTCATTAGCTGTTTCTGATGTGGTCAGAAGTGATACTGTGAACAGTGTTGGTGTCAAGTGGCCCTAATTAGATTGAAGAGTTTTATGTTTAAAAGTTTAATTTAACATTTGAGAGTTTAATGAAATAATACTTCATTAAAATGAAAGCTTGGTCACTGGATACTCAGTGGACAAAGCTGCCTTAATTGGCACATTGTATAAACTTGCCCAAGTGCCTTAACATATGTATTTTTGAAATGTAAATTTTAGTGTTCACTGCCTTCCACTAGTCATATACAATCTAGTTGTCTTCTGGCACAGTGCTTTCCATTCGCAGATTTTCCACTTTTTGTGACTTAATGTTCAACACCAGCCTCGGATGCTTAACAAAAAACTTTTGACGTTTTGTGCAAGTGTATGGTATTAAGTGATAGTTACACACTTCGGTCATCTGCAGTTTCTTTTGATTTCTCTCCACTCATACATTGTTTTATCCAAGGTTACGTAGGAATTAAATGGCAGAACCAAATCAAAGCTATTAACTGAAAAGTTAAACTTCCTTGTTGTGCCTTAGCTATCAGTGTAGGTATTTTCATATAGAGAAGTCATTATTTCAGAGGTGGTGACTAGAGAGAGTTTTGTATGGGGTTATTTATGGTAAAAGATCGACCACTTCAGAAAGCATAGAAATTACTGTTCAACAAATAATGATGAATCTACTGTTTGCAGAGCCCAGGGCTAAGGGCTACGGGGTACAAAAATGAGAACTTACAGGCCCTCCCAAGTGTGTGATCTCTAAGGGCCCTTTCAGCTCTAAATCTTAAAAAAGATCATAGAACATAGGGCTAAAAGAGGCTCCCCAGAGATCATCTGGAGCAACCTAATCATTTTTCTAGGCACACCTTCAGTCTCATCTAGTGTTGAATAAAGAAAATACATAATGATAATGCAAATTCCACCATATATAAAGACTGTAAGAAAGGTGTATTGTGCTGTGGGGATTGAAATGAGGGGAGATCATCTAATTGGGGAGATTAGGAAGGCTTTAATCATAGATTTAGGGAGATTAGGTAAGATTATTTGATGAAGGGAAGCAGTTTTCAGGTGGCAAGAATGGCGTGAATAAAGCTCAGATTTGGGACTTGTTGGCAAATACAGCAGATGCATAGTTCAAGTTGACTAGGGGTCAGGTACCTTGGACAGATTACCAGAGTAGGCAATATGGCCCCGTGGGGGGTGCTGGAATGATTCAAGGTAGTGGTAGTAGTTTTGGGTACAAGTGGGGTTTTGAATAAAAATAAGGGGGGGGAGTAGCATAAGGAAAGAAGAAGATAAGAAAAATTTGAAAAATCATTCACACGTATTTCCTCTGTTGTGTAACAGAGTTAAAGTTGCATTCATCAGCAGGAAAATGTGCATGTAATGATTTGTTAACAATATGATATTATACGAGCTGCATGGTGCAATATTGCATCATCAGAATTTCAATACAAGGAAAAAACCCCCAAATTTACAATGAATTATTGAACTTAAAATGTGTCATTCTAAAAATATTTTGGTTTTTTGAAAGGATGCAAATTTTAAAAACCCAACCCAAAGATTTCCAGGGAGGTACTGAATAATTTTTTTTTTTTTTGAAAAGGGGGTGGTAGGCCAAATAAGTTTGGGAACCTCTGCTTGAGAGGAATATTATATAGGAATTAATGGAGCCATAAAAGAAGTAGAGTAGTAATAGAAGATGACATTGGTCTGTGGCCTTGAGTTTTCAGCATGGTTGGAGAAATGACATGCATAATATAAGAGAGTATATAATGTAGGGGCAGAGTGAGGGAATATGCATTTATATAGTGCCTACTATGTGCCAGATACCATGTTGATTTATAAATATTTTCATTTGATCCTTAAAATTGAGAGGTAAATATATGCTATTATCCAAATTTTACAGTTGAAAAAAACTGAGGAAGGCCGAGGTTGAGACTTGCCCTAATATGGGTCAGAAGCATTAATCTTCACAGGAACTTGTGTGGGAATGTTTGACAAAATAAATAAAACCACAATAAAACCTAGATAATATTGATTTGTGGTTTTCTAAGCCCCTATGCTGCCAGCAAGGATCCATATCTATTTGAGTTACCCTAATGTATGTAGTATGATAATGTAACATGGGACTGGAGTTTAAAGAAAGGTTACTTGTGATTGAGGAAGCTTCTTAGAAGAAGGGAGACTTTGATTTGGCCTTGATTTTGGATTGGTCTGTAGGAGGTGGGAGTTAGGTGAGGTGAATCGAGGTGGGACAAGTATATAATTTAGTAGGAAAAACCTATGAATTTGAAATTAGAGTATCTGACTTTTAATCTTGGCTATCAGTGGGTCAGTAGACATTTATTGTCTGCTATGTGCCATACACTGCTGAGGCTGGAGATACAAATAAAAAGAAAGACATTTTCTGCCCTCCAGGAGCTTACAGTCTAATGAGGGAGAAGGGAGAGAATATTCAATTTATATAGCAAATGTATATGCTGAGCATTGTGCTAAACCCTTTACAAATATCATTTCATCTCAGGGGAAGGGAAGGGAAGGGAAGGGAAGGGAAGGGAAGGGAATAATAAGCATTTATATAGTGCCTACCTACTAAGGCGCTTAGGTATTTCACTAAACACTTCACAAATGTTATTGCACTCAGTCCTCACAACAATCCTGTGAAATAGGTGTTCTTATTCTCATTTTAACAATCAAGGAAACTGAGGTAAACAGCAGTTAAGTGACTTGCCCAAGGTCTGAATCCATCCATTTCATCATTCTTTATTGTGCAGTAATGTTTCTATTACATTTTGTATACTATGTTTAGTGATTTCCTGCTAGCTGAGCACCCCATTAGTTTTTAACTCTTTCCTATTATAAACACATACTTTTGTGTCTCTCTCCCCTCCTGCTCCCCCCCCCCCCGTCAGAATTAAATGACTTGTCGAAGATTGTACAGCTATAAAGTGTCTGAGACCTCATTTGAACTTGGGTCCTCCTGACTCTAGGTGTATCTGCCACCACCTAGCAGCGAGTCCCTCTTTTCTTCATTTAAAAAAAAAATTCAGTTTTATTTTCAGCTTTGAACTCCCTCTCTTATCTTTCCCACATTGAGAAGGCAAGAAAAACAAAATATTGTCACAGATATTTGTAATCAAGCAAAAGAAATTCCTGTTAGCCATGTCCCAATATGTACATAAGTACATATACATATCTATATGTGTGTGTGTGTGTATGCACACACATACATACACACACACATAACTCACTCTTCATCCTGAATCAATCACCAATTATCTGGAGGTGAGCAGTATGTTAAATCGTGAGATTTTAATCAATCATGTTTAATCAATTCTGGCACTGTAGTTGGTCATTGTTTGATCATATTGCTTAGGTCTTTCAAAGCTGTTTGTTTTTACAATATTATTATTACTGTATAAATTGTTTTCCTTGTTCTGTTTTCTTTGTATCAGTTTATAAAAATCCTTTTCTTACAAAAAAATAGTATTCTGTCTCATTCATATATCATAATTTGTTGATCAATTCCCCATTTGATGGGCATCTCCTGGCATCTCAATTTCCAGTTCTGTGTCACCAAGAAAAGAGCTGCTATAAATATTTATGTGCATATGGACTCCTTTTCTCTTTCTTTGTTCTTTGTGCAGATCTGGTACCCATATTGCTCGGTCAAAGAATGTGTACTAAGCCCATAGATTTTCTTTCTTTTCTAAAATGTTGTTTGAAATATTTTTTTTTTAATTTTGAGTTCCATATTTGCTCTTTCCCTTCTACCCCTACCCCACCTATTGAGAAAGCAAGGATTATGATATGTTATACATGTGAAATCAAACAAATTTCCATATTATCCATATTGCAACAAAAGCAAGATATATATAGTGAGACAGTTATATTTCAATTTACATTCTTGTAATGGTAATGGAATTTGGAGATCTCCCTGTGTTGGCTTAGTTTTTGGGTTGAGTGTTAAAACCTAGAGCTTGTGAATCCCATTTATGGGATGGACTGGTTGACATGAAGAGAGAGGGCTGAATTGGGAGGAGCCATGAATTTGGAGAGAGGCCTAAGCTGAGGGAAGGCCAGAAGGACTTTGGGAGAGCAGAATCCAGTATCCAGTATCCAGTGGAGCCAGAGTTCCTGAGAGAAAGACTGCTGAGGGCCGGTTGGAGTTGCCCAGGACTTTTGAGAACTGAGGAGGCATGGCTGTGATGCTGGTATTTTGTCTGTCTGTTTTGATGTTGTCTTGCCAGATTCACCTGTTGGTCAAGGACAGTGTTTACTGTTGGTTCAGAAGCCCTGAAGGAGGATTTTCTTGTTGTATGTTTACAGAAATCCTGGAAGAGGGCCTAGCTGATGTTTTCAGGGATTTTGGAACCGTTTTGCAGGCAGAGAGTGACTTGATGAGGACACTGGCAATGTGTGTTGTGGCTTTGTTAGGCTTTGCCTCCCCAGGAACAAGGACTGCTGAGTACTTGCCTCATGACAAGATGAAGACAGGACCTTTCTTTGGGCAAAGAATGCTGAAATGATATTTTAACCTTGTTGTAGCTTAAGGGTGGATGGCCTTTCCTGTCCCTTTTGAGAAACTGCTTGATGTTAATGGATGGCATTATAATTCAGTTGTGATTCAGGGGTGGGAAACCTTTGACTTTTTTGTGTTCTGTGATTGACCAAATGAACATACTTTGTTTACGATTAGAAACAAATCTCCATTTGAGAAGAGAGACTTTGACTGACTAAATGAATGTACTGCCCAGGAGTGGGCTACTTTGACTAATGTACTGGCCAGGGGTAGGACATTTGGACTTTGGTGCTTTGCGGTTGAATTGAGAACTTACTTGCTAAATGAATGAGTTACACTGTATTTTGATTTTCTCTGTTCTGTGAATGTTTGCCTTAATCTGTCACTGAATAAGTGGGGTTTGCTATGCTGGTAATCCGAACCTTGGAAGTTGCCTTTGCTTGACATTACAATTCTGAATTATATTTCAGTTTACATTCTGAATTCATCAGTTTTCTCTCTGGAAGTAGACAGTTTTTTGGGGGGAAAGGGGGTGTCATGAGTCCTTTGGAATTGTCTTGGATCACTGTATTCATCAGAGTAGCTAAATTTTTCACAGTTGATTATCATTACAACTTTGTGGTTACTATGCACAATGATCCGCCCATTCTTCTTACTTCACTTTGTATCTGTTGATGTAGGTCTTGCCACATTTTTCTGAAACCAGTTCCGTAGTTATTTCTTATAGCATAATAGTACTTCATTACAATGATATGCCACAACTTGTTCAACCTTCCCAAACTGATGAGCATCCCCTCAATTTCCAATTCTTTGCCACCACAAAAAGAGCTGCTATAAATATTTTTGTACATATAGGTACTTTTCCTTTATCTTTGATCTTTCTGGGATACAGACCTAGTAATGATAATGCACAGTTTTATAGCCCTTTGGGTCTAGTTCCAAATTGTTTTCCAGAATGTTGGACCAGTTTACTACTCCACCAACAGTTCATTGGTGTACCTATTTTACCTCATCCCTTCCAGCATTTATCACTTAAAATAGGTGTGAGGTGGTACCTCAGAGTTGTTTTAATTTACTTTTCTCTAATCAGTAATGATTTCGAGAATTTTTTCACATGACTATAGATAACTTTGATTTCTTTTGAAAATTTCCTTCTTATATCCTTTGACCATTTGTCAATTGGGGGATAGCTCTTATTTTTTTTTTAAATTTGACTCAGTTCTCTATATATTCGAGAAATGAGGCCCTTATCAGACATTCTATAGACATTTTTGATAAAACTTCTGACCACTATCTCCCCAATATCCCCCCCCCATATCTCTTTTCCTTTCCCCTTCCTATTTCCCTGTTGTTATCCAGTAGTGATGGATTTCTATATCCAATAGTGTATATGTACCCTTCCCTCTTTGAACCAATTCTGATGAGAGTGGAAGTTTAAGCATTGCCCTGCCAACCCCTCCCTTTCCCATTTTCCTTTTTATTTGTAAAAGTTCTTCCTTACATGCCTCTTATGTGAGAAAATTTTCCCCATTCTATTTCTTCCTTCATCTGTCTGCCAGTGCATCCTTCTTTCTCACCACTTTTTTTTTTAGATCATTCCAATATAATCAACTCATACCCATGTCCTTTGCCTGTGTAAACTTTTTAAAACGTCTTTTAAAATAATTAGTTCTTAGGAGTTACATCTTCCCATATAAGATTCTAAACATTTTAACTTTGAGTCCTTTGATTACTCTTTCATGTTTAACTTTTGTTCTCTTCTTTTTTTTTCTTTTTTTGCTTTTTGGAGGACAGTTGGGGTTAAGTCACTTGCCCAAGGTCGCATGGCTAGTTTTTTTTGTGTTAAGCGTCTGAGGTCGGATTTGAACTCAGGTACTCCTGACTCCAGGGCAGGTGCCACCTAACCCGCCCCCTTTTGTTCTTTTCTTCTGGGTTCTATGTTTTGATCTTCTTTGTCACTAAAAAAAGATTCTGTAGTCTGATTTCTTTTCCTCTGTTTGCTCATCTTGCCAGCCAAATACTTGACTTTTAAGCCCTTTGCCACCATAGAATTCTGCTTTCAAGGGGGAGAATGCTGAGTCTCAAATTTTTGTGGTTTTGCACAGGTGTTGTCAGAGCTTCTTCTAGGCATCTGCCTCAGAATTGTGAGGAGGACTGCCTCTCCACAGCTGCCATGCTGTGCTCCTCCTCACCTTAGGACTGCCACCTGAGACTGCAACCCAGATTCAGGCAGGGCAAAGCAAGAGAATCCTACCTCAGTGCCAGCTGAGAGATTCCTACAATTGCCCTCTGGTCAGTCTCTCCATCTGTGGGCCTGGAGCTCTGGAAGCAGAACCTGCGGCATCTGCTGCCTACATGGCCCTGGGAACAGGGGCTGGATCCGGTTTTTTTCTCACCCAGGTCCAACAGAGTTTCTCTACTGACCTTTTATATTCTTTTTGGTGTTTATTGGTTGAGAAGTCTAGAAACTGCCACAGCTGCCAGTGATTTTATCCCCTGAGGTCTGCTCTGGCCAGTCTGTGCTGCTGGTTTGCGTCCAGCAAACTTGCCCAGGTGGGACTGTGCTTCGCTCCCGGCCTGGTGTGATAGACCCTTCTTTTCAGTTTTCCAGGCTGTCCTCAGCTGGAGACATATTTCATTCTGTCATTTTGTGGGTTCTGTAGCTCTAAAATTTGTTTAGAGTAATTTTTTTTTTACAGATATTTGAGGTAATTGAGGATGAACTCAAGTAAATTCTTGCTTTTATTCTGCCCCTTGGCTCCACCCTCCCTTTACCTTTTTATATTTCTCTTGAACCTTGTGTTGAAATTTCAGATTTTCTGTTCAGTTCTGGTCTTTTCATCAAGAATGCTTAAACATCCTGTTTCATTTCTCTTGGAGTACACTCAGTTTCCCTGAGTAGGTGATCGTTGGTTGTAATTCTAGATCCTTTGCCTTCCAGAATCATACTGTATTCCAAATTCCCTACTCCTTTAATATGAAAACTGCTAGATTTTGTGTGATCCTAACTGTGACTTCACAATATTTGAATTGTTGCTTTTTGACTGTGTAAAGTATTTTCTCCTTGACCTGAAAGCTCTGGAATTTGTCTATAGTATTCTTGAGAGTTTTCATTTGGGGATCTCTTTTAGAAGGTGATTGGCAGATTCTTTCAATTTCTTTTGATTTTAGACCATCAGGATCTAAGACAGCAGGCCAGTTTTCCCTTAAAATTTCTTGAAATATGCTGTCTCTACTCTTTTTAAATTAGGGCTTTCAGGCAGTCCAATAATTCTTAAAATTATCTCTCCTGCATCTCTTTCCAGGTCAGTTGTTTTTCTGATGAGATAGTTCATATTTTACTTTACTTTATTACTTTTTTATTCTTTTAACTTTGTTTTATTGTTTCTTGTTGGCTTCATGGTGTCTTAGCTTCCACTTGCCTAGTTCTAATTTTTAAGGAATTAATTTTCTTCAGTGAATTTTTCTACTTTTCCTTTTGGCCAATTTGCTTTGTAAAGGAGTTCTTTTATCCAGTGAATTTTTGTGCCTCTTACTTTTAGGTGAATTCTATTTTATTTTTATTTTTATTTTAAATTTTATTTATTTTTTTTTGGAGGGTGGAGGGCAGGGCAATTGGGGTTAAGAGACTTACCCAAAGTTACATGGCTAGTAAGTGTTACATGTCTGGTGTCAGATTTGAACTCAGGTCCTCCTGATTTCAGGACTGCTTCTCTATTCACTGCCCCTCCTAGCTGCCTCACCAAATCTGTTTTTTAAAATATTTTCTTTGGTATTTCTTTAGTGCTGTTTTTACCAAACTGTTGTTTTTTTTTTCTTAATTTTCTTGCATCACTCTCATTCTCTCCTTTTTCTTTTACTGTTTATACATCTTTAATTCTTTCAGGAATTCTTGTTGGACCTCTGTCCAATTAGCATTTTTCTTTGAGGCTTTGCTTGTAGTTGTTTTCACATTATTGTCTTCTGAATTTTGTCTTGATCTTTCCTGCCACAGTAGTAGGTTTTTATGATGAAATTATTTTTTTGTTTGTTTTTTTGCTCATTTTTCTAGCTTATATCTTGACTTTGGACTTTTTATGTTAAAGTTAGTGCCTCAGGCACTATCTCAAACTTTAGGCTTTTTTTGTGCTGCTATTTTTGGAGTAAGGTCTGGGGGGGTCTACAAATTTTTGGTGCTTTTGAGATGGTGTGATCTGGGGAGATGTGTGTGGTCACTCACTGTTCTTCTAGTCTGTGTTCTGGTCTTTACCCAGGAAGGGTCCTTGCAGCTACAAATGCTAGCACTCCTATATGCCCTGGAACTGTGACCAGGTGCTCTCTGTTCCTTTGTGACTGATCACAAGTGCTTCTCTCTCCTGATACTGATCTAGAACTGTATATGGGCAATAGAGTTGCCAATCAGTTCCAGTTATACCCAGTGCCAGCAGAGGGAAGGGTGCCTTAATAATCTTTTTCTGATCTGTTGTCTGACCTTCTACCATCTCTAGGCTTAAGAGTGCCTGAAGTTGCTGCCGCCACTGTGTTCTCTGTAAGCATTTTATTCTTTGTGTTGTCTTACTGTATACTTCATGGCATGGTTATAATAGCTTTTAAAAATTTTTACTGTTTTTCTTGATAGTTTTACAAAGTCAAGAAACCTATAAATGCTGAAACAGAATTAACCCAAGTCCTACTGAAGGTCTTTGGTTCTTTTGAAAGGGTTAATTAGGCACTTGGTAACAAAAGTATACCATGTCTTGGGAGTTATGTGTTTTTAATCTTTACTTTTTTCATTATGATTAATCCTGTTTTAATATAGGCTTTACTTTCTTTAAAAGATTTGAATTCCCCACATCAGTAGCTATTGCAGTATCTCTAATAGTCATGGAAGTGTATTCTTTAAGAGCTACAGCTTTTGTATATTTTCCTTGGAGTAATAACTGTTCTTAAACCACATAATCAAAATCACAACAAAAGAGAAGCATTCAGTCCAGCTCAATCTGATTTTATCTGGTCAAGATAAAATGTTCTGAATTCAGCTTCTTGTCAGTAGTATAGCACAACTGATGTTGCAAAAGTAAACCATATCAAAACTATTGCTTTATCCAGATACTTTATGTGACACTGTACGAATACAAGGTAAGCTATTCCTTTTTTTTGCGGGGGGGGGGTGCGGGGTGCTACAATTTTTTCTCTTCTGTGATAGAGGGGTAACTAGGTGGCCCAAGGAATAGAGTACATATCTTGGAATCAGGAAGAGACATCTCCCGGGCAAGTAACTTAACTGTTTGCTTCAGTTCTTCATCTGTAAAATGAGTTGGAGAAAGAAATGGCAAACAACTCTAGTATCTTTGTGAAGAAAACTTCATATGGAGTCACAAAGAGCCGGCCATGACTGAACAACAACAAGAATGACAGAGCAGTTGTAAACACTGTGTGCTATTAGGCTTCTAATAGCACTGTACTAAGAGGTAGGGATACAAGTAAATACAAATTAGAAGAGAGCCTTTGCTCTCAGGGAGCTTACATTCAAACAGGAGAAAACTGCACATGACGGGGAGCTGTAAAGATTTATACAGAAGTGGTATAGGAGCTTGGTGCAAAGCCAGAAAAAGTGAAAGTTTACTTAGCAGAGCCCAGATGTCTCAAGGACAGAGTCTTTAGGTTGTAGTGAGGTGTGGCCTGTGTGCAGGAAGAATTCTAGGGAGGTGTCAGGAAAGTGGCATGAAGTGCTGGACGACAAGGCATCAAGTCTCTATAAGTCTTCATATCCCTTGGGCCTGGCATAACTACCCTGTACACACAATACATCAATTTGTTATTCATCCAGTAGATGTGTGAGTGTCTGCAGTACGTGAGGCATTGTAGGGCGCTGTGTGGAGCACAACGAATAACATAATAGCTTTATTTAAATAGCGTTTCATGTCTTTATGAGACAAATGCAGAGAGAGTATTTGTCCATAGTCATACAGGCAGTAAAATGGCAGAGACAGGGCATGAGCTTACATCTTCTGATTCTAAGCTTCTGCCCTTTTAGTGATTGATTTGCTAGCCAAGGGAAGAAGGGGAATTTGGAGAGGAAGAGACAGTCTTCCCATGAGATACACATATGAAAATGATCCAGGATTGAAACCTTTTTCCTTTTACCATTCTTTCCCCTCCTTAGCCTTCTTTATTGGATCTTCAAACTGAACACTCTCACTAACCGTATCTGTCCCTGAAAGCTCTTGTCTTCAGTCTTCTTTTTTCTCCATACGATCTCACTTGTTAATCTTATCAGCTTTCCTGAGTTTTAATTGTCTCAGTGCAAAATTCCCATACTTTTTATATCTAGCTCTATTTCCCATCCCAATTTCCCAGTGCCTCTTTGAACATCTTGAAACGGAAGGCAATTGACATATTAAACTTAAACATGTCTGAGACAGAACTTATTGCTTCCCCTCCAAAATTCTTCCTTCTCTGAACGTCCTTATTATTGTTAAGGTATCCCCTTCAGACTTGCAGCTTCTGTGTTATTCTCACCTTATCACTTTTACTCATCTTACATATACAACCTGTTGTTAAATCTTTTTGTTTCTAACTTCCAGTATATCCTTTCCTGTAAGTCTCCCCAAGTACAGGCCCTCATCACTTTAAGCCTAGTCTCTTACAGCAGTCTTTTCCTTAGGCTCCCTTCCTCAAGTCCTCTCCACTCCAGTTTATTCTCTGGTCAGCTTTGGAGATTCTGATGTTCAGTTATTCATAGCAATATGACATCACTGGAAGAGTATTCTTTATTATTGTCATCAGCAAGCATGTATGTGATAGGCACTGGAGGTACTAAAAAGAGTAAGAACATGATACCTGCCCTCAGGGAACTAACATTCTAGCTGGGGAAACAACTTGAAAAGAACTGTGTGCTAGAAGATGGGGATGAGATTAGGGGAGGGAGAAGGTGCAATCTGAGGAAACCAGAAGATAAGTGTCTTCTGATGACATACACAAAATATACTTTTCCAAATTGTGTATATTCTTGTTGTGTTCTTGAAATAGAGTGGTATGACCCTTCAATCAGGTGTCACAGTTAGTAATCATTTCTTAATCACTTAGTATCACTTTGTTACTGTCCTAAGAGCTTGGGATACGAAAGCTAAAGTACATTTCTTGCCCTCGGGGAGCTTACATTCTAACAGGAGAGAGATAACTTAATAAACAAACTCTGTACCTGCTTGATATACCATGTCAGTGGAAGATAAGCTTGAAGGGAGGGAGAGAAAGGGGAAGGGAAAGACTAGAACAAGAACTAACCGGGAAAAGGCTGCCTACAGAATGGAGAATTTGTGTGATTCTTGAAGCCAGTGAAGTCAGGAGAAGGAATTGAGAAGGGAGAACATTCCAAGTATGGGAGATGGGTAGTGAAAAAGCACATAGTTTGGAGTTGGAGTGTGTCTTATATATGAGGAGCAACAAGAAGACAGGTGTTGCTAGAGGGTAGTAAAGTGTAAGACTGTAAAGGCAGAGAAAGACCGTGTTGTGAAGATCTTTAAAAACCAAGCAGAGGATTTTATATTTCATCCTTGAGATAATAGGGAACCACTGTAGTTTTTTGGGTGTGGGTATTGATGTGATGGTAGTGTGGGTATTTCAAGACATGCTTTGTGCATATCACGTTAGTTTGACAGAAGGGAAGGGAATTGTGAAGGATTGTATTGAACTGATTTGGATTTTCAGTCCAAAAGACTAAGATAGGGAAGGGAGGGAAATGTGGTGAGGCAGGGATGATGATGGCTTAGGAAAGAACTGAGAGATGGAGCAATTGGAGCTCCTAATGAAGAGGTGAGGTTAAAAAACCAGACTTAGGGGTTAAGTTGTAAGGCATCTTGAGAGATGGAATGATAAAATTATAACGATCGGTTAAAGGGGTTTCAGAATAAAGGTAAGGCTTTTTTTTCCACCGTGTTTTTATGCTTAGTAATCAAACCTTCCTTGGAGCTGTTTCCAGAGGACACTGGAAATAATTGGAATGAAGAGGGGCCATTTGATGCGTCTGGTACAGATTCTCCCAGCTTGTTGGGAAGACTCATATATCCAAGCTACACCGCTTCCATAACATTTCTGAAATTCCATTCTTCCTCTCAGTTCACAAAACCTTCTGCTAGTCTTAAGCCCTTATCATTGCTTGCCAGGATTAGTGTAACAGCCTCCTGATTGATTACTCTCCCGTTCTCAAGTCTTTTCCTACTTCATTCCAACCTTTGCTGCTGAAGTAATTTTCCTTAAGCACAGATATGAACATGTCACTCCCAACTCAGTCAGCTCCAGTGGCTTTCCTATTGCTTCCAAATTAAAAAATACAGATTTCTTTTTAAAACCTATCTATTCATGTCCTCATTGGACATTATGCCCTCTCCTGAATGCTGCAGTCTAGCCAAATTGGCCTGCTCTCAGGTCTTCATGTGACACTTCATCTTCCATTTCTATGCCTCTGCATTGGCAGACCCCCACTCTTGGAATGCACTCCCTTCTTAGCTCATGGAATCTCTTTCCTTACAAGACTTTGCTCAGGCACCTCCTTCTACATGAAAGGTTTCCTACCTTACCTGCCAAACTATCTTGTATTGAACTATTTTGTATTCTCTTTATATTTTGTATGTGAGAATAAGTGTGCTTGTCATCTTTCCTTTTACAGTGTAAGCTCCTTGGAAGTAAGGATTATTTCATACACAGATATGTATTGATTAATTGGCAATCTTTGTCCAAGTGGTTATAAAAGATCCAAGAATCTCCTCTATTACAGCCCTGACAAATAGCCTTGAAGACTAACAATGATGAGGATTTCATTATCTCTAGGGGTGCAACCCATTTCACTTTGGGGAAGTTCTAATTGTTAGAGAATGCTTTTTTAATCCAAAAAAATTGTGTCTGCAACTACCAGCCATTGTTTCTGGCTCTACTCTTTAGGCCAAACAAAATAAGGCTCATCCCTTTCCTCCATGAGAGCCTTTCAGGTATTTGAGTTCTAGGAGTTGAGTTGGAAAGGGCTTGAAGGTAGCGAGCCTTCCTTCTAAGTCTGTGTTGTTGATACACTCTATTATGTCATAGGTTCCAGATCGTCCTAGGTGTCCTTCACATAATATACTCCAGTTTATCAATATACTTTGTAAAAGTTGTGGTAATTGAGCACGATAGATGTGGTCTGACTTGGGAAGAGACAACATAACATCCCTATTACGTGGAGTATTAATGCAGCCCAAGAGTGCTGCAATTTTTAGGCAACTATCCCACATTATTATTCCATAGAGTCTACAGTTCTTTACGGCTGGCTTTTCTACAGGACTTTAAAGTTTGCAAGGCCATTTACAATAGGTTATATCATTTGATCCATATAATAACCCAGTGAGGTGTGTTATTATTTTCCCCCCTTTACAGATGGGGAAACTGAGACTTTACAAGAGACTCATCCAGAATTTTGATTTCTGTATTTCAGACTCCATATCTCCACTCTAGCCTTTGCTCTGTCTGTCTCTTAGTTCATTAAGATTCCTAGGTCTCTTTTCCCCAACTCTATAAATGGCCTGTTTCAGCCTATACATATCCCTAGTTTATATCCAGATGCTTTTTAGTAAAGTGCTGAGCTGGAAGGCCTGACTAGCTCACTGTTAAGGTAATTAAATCACCTGCTGTCTCTGGGCCTCAGGTTCCCAATTTATAGAGTTGAATTGGAACATTTTTAAGCTCTAAGCATTTTAATGGTTCTGGGTTCTGGGAATCCAGTTTGCAAGGATGAAGTTGGTATGTGGGCTAATGCTGAGATTCAGTTCCTCAAACCCCCCCCCCCCCACCAAGTTTCTAAATAGGAGCCCCGAATCAGTATAAAAAATGAAGATACCCTTTTTGTCACATGTAATTAGAAACCAAATAATCTTACCTAATTTTTATTTTCCTTGGTGGGGATAGCTTACATCCATAGAAACCTTTACAGTATTGAACTCTTACTGCTCAGATATCTGGAAATATTAGAGCTTGTTGTTGTTGTTGTTTTTATCCCCCAGGCCATTGCCTAATGTGTGACCAACTAAAATTAAAGGGGGAGGAATTAGCATTTATATAGCACCTTTGTGTCAGGTTTTGTGCTAAGTGCTTTATAAATATGTCATTTGAAGTGGCTCTCCAATTCTACAGTGGAAGAAAGGCAAACAGGTTAAGTGATTTGTCTGGGATCACACAGCTAGTAAGTGTCTGAGGCTAGATTTGAACCGAAAAGTCTTTCTGTCTCTGGGTCCAGTGCTCTATCCAGAGCCTCTAATTTAATTGGAGCTGTTTGTCTGGAACCTCCAGATAGGTTTTTTGGGTGATCAGTGGGTTGGAAAGTCACCTTGCAAAATTTTGCTTAAAGGCATAAGGGAGGAGACAGGATTTTATTTGAGCTTTAGCCTCACCTCTCTGTAGTTTCATTATGAGTATGGCTGGAATTATTTATTACTTTTGGCCCTTTCTATGGTGGACATGATTGTTTTGTAGCACATTTTTCATCCTTGAATGAGAGAACAGGAACATTTAGTTTTAGTGGGTCATTTCGTACCAGGGCTGTGGTCTTTGAAGAGCAAGTGACCATATATAGAGTCTGGATCTCATTAAGATGTTTTCTCCCCTCCTCCAAATGCTGTATTTTCTTTGTTAAGAATAATTTGAATAGCCACATATTGTAAAGAGTTACAGAGAGGATCACTGACTATCCAGCCATTTAAAATAAATACCATGTGAACACTTAATTACTCTGAACTGTTGTATGGATTTTTTTGTGCAGACATTGTAGGAAATGAAACTCGCCAGAAGAGCTTGCCTTACTGATATGACAGAAAACAATGTTTAGAAATTTGAGAGGCTCGATCTCTTCACAGAACTACTTATTCAAGATGGTTTATAAATTACTGTTCCTTGAATTTAGTTTGTATGGCAAATCGGTTGGCTAAGCTTTTTGATGCCTCCAGGTCACCCAATTCTGTATGTCAGGTGAGATGGTAAGTATTAGAGCTAGAATGGAAGGTAAGCCAATTCAAATGACTAGAGAGTGAAGAGATTCTGCCTTCCACTTCTCAGATGCCTTATGTGGTACACACTTAAGAAATATTTCATTATTATACTTTATCTGACTTGATTTCCCTTACTTTGCAGATGAGAAGACTGAAACCTAAAGAGGGTTTGTGATTTTATAACATAATGCAGGTAGAATTTAAATCCAGATAATTTGACTCTAAATCTGCCATCCCTTCCCCCTCCCACCCCCCTTGTTTGAAGTGTATCTCATAGATAAACAATTGAAGAATTTAGAAGCCCATCTGGTGTTCAGTTGCTTTAAGTTAGGCTATAGTTGGGAGCTGCAATTGTATTTTAAATGACTACATTTAGTTTTGTTTGAACCACATCCTCCTCAACCCTCTGTCACTTTCTGTGAAATTAATATGTTAAAGCTTTCTTTTTGGTATTCATCATATGGAATGAGAACACACGTTACTTTTTACTAGAATAGGTAGGAACCTTAAAACCCCAGCTGTGTTGACTTGCACCAGATCACTGTAATCCTCTCATTTAGTTCTGTCACTGAGCTTTTGTTAAGGGCCTACTATCTGCCTGGGGGCTGTGCCAGACCCCGGGATATAAAGACTAAAATAAAATAGTCCTTGGGCATTAGGATACAGGAAAGACACATCAGGTATAGTAGTATTAAGTAAATAAAAAGTATTTACAAAGCAACTTGTAGGGACCATTGGTATTGACCTTAGATCAGTTTCCTATTGGCTGGATTAAATGCTTCAAACTTGTCCTCAGGCTTAGTCGATTGTCCACAGCAAACAGATAGTTAACACTTGAGGATTTATCAGAATTTTTTATGTTTATGGCATTTGTTTTTACACTTCAGAAGTTCTTGTTCCATTTCCTTTCAATGCCGAATGTGGGTTCTTTGTCTTTTGAATAACAGAGGCTAAATATTTAGCAAGCTATACTAAGCCAGTTTTCCTTAACACTTTAAGGCCCTAAATTGTTGGTTTAATTTAATGAGTGGACTTACAGTTGGATAAGAAAGTTTTATAATTTAGTGCAAGACAGGGTTAGGGTATCAGGAGCTGAGTAGGTGACTTGCTTTTTGCTGCACTCGGTTTCCTTATCTGTAAAACTGAAGTGGTTGAAATAGGTAATCTCAAAGGAATCCTCCCGAACTGACATGTACATATTTTGTTGATTTCTGTCTTGGAAAGCGTTGTAATGAAAAGGTCTTATGTTAAAGAACTTCAGATATTCTCTGTAAAACATCATCCCCTATTGCACCCTGGGGTATGAAAATTGCCTTCTTATTTGAGGAATCCACATTTATCCTAAGTTCTGAGGAGCCCCATAGAAACTATCCCATAATTTTTTAGAGATGAGAAATACAATGGCCCAAGAAGATAAATGACTCCAAATAGAGTGCTCATTGCCCCTTCTGTGGAAGATGCTGGAGGTCAACTAATTACTAACTTTTTTTGGTGATGAGTCTTGGTGCTTGGATGACAAAACGTAGCCTTTTAGCTGAAGCCTTTCAACCTTGGAGAGAAGTTGTGGTGTGGTGCTGGAGAAAGAGTTAATGCACTGGGAGTCAGGAGGAACCTGGGCAGTGGGCAGGACAGTTAACTTGGAAAAGCCAGTGTCCTCACCTGCAAAATGGGAATAATGACTGTATTTACCTCAGAAATTAAGTGAGAAGTTTTGTTAAGCACTTTGCAAATCTTAAAACTAAAGAAAGGTTAGCTATTCTTACTCTTTTATACTTATAAATATTTTATATTTTTATTCATATTTATATTATATTTTTATTTTAAAATATTTGATAGAATTCAAATAGAAACTGCTCTGGGATAGGTTGTTATCCAACTATTCTTTTTTGTTGACTGTTCCATGGACAGTTGGGTAGGTGAATAAAAGATTGCTGTTAGTTGCTTGAATAAAAACAGTACAATGTAATCCATCTATTGTAGGTTAACTGAAAGTGACTTTGGTATAATTTCATTTATAGAATGCATGATGGGATGTTAAGTATTTTATCCTATTCCCACATGATTTTAATTTTTTCCAGCAGGCCTTATAATTTGAGAGCTTTTCCTTACATGTAGTTTGGAATTTTTGAGGATTAGGCATGGTAACATCTATTAAAATTGTTATGGGTCAGTGTTTTATGGGTCCCTGTCTGGATGACAGTAAGCAACAGTTTTGTATGTGTATGCTGTAGTTCCGTGCAATTTACTTGTTGAATTTTTAAGGATATCTGAGGGTTTGTTTTTGTTACATAGGAATGTGTCATTTGTAATGATAGTGGCCACTTGACCATATCTTTGTTAGGTGCTGCGTTCTTATTTCTTGGAGTGATGTTCTGTAATTTCTGTTGTTTGATCAGAGCTCAAAGTCAGCTTTGGACACTTACTAGCCGTGTGACCCTAGGAAAGTCATTTATCTATGTCTGTATGTCAGTTTCCTCAGTTGTAAAATGGGGATATTACAGCACCTACCTTCCAAGAGTACTGTGAGCATCAAATGAGATAGTTGTAGAGAACTTAGCACTGTGCTTGGCACATAGTAGGTGCTTAACAAATGTCTGTTTCCTTAGTTCTTTGGGAAAAATCTCTTTAGTCCGTGTTTCTTCAAATTAAGGATAACTCAATAGCAACTAAATCTGACAGTTTTTTGTTTCAGTGACTTGATCTTGTATTGCTATCATAAACCTCTCCATTTATATGAAGAAATCTGTTAGATTTAGAATTTGTTGATGCTTCTTTGTTGAATGTGTTGTTTATGGGCATATTGGCCACTCTGGGCCTTTTTAGTTCCATTCTTCGATATTAACCATTTCATAGCTGCATCTAAATGTAAATTAATATCTGTTCTGTTCAATAAGTTGAACACCAGTTCTCAGTATCTACTTTGGGAAGTGCTTCAGAAGTATTTTCATTAAGCTTTTTTACCCTGTGATTCTGGAATGTCTGTCATTTCTCTTCTTTTTGAGAGGGAAGTGTTAATCTTTTAGTTTGAGATGGAGCAATTTTTTATACATCTTGGATGCTAGTTATTGTGTTATTATATAACTTATTGTACATAATAATAAAATATTTATTGCTGTTATTATTGCACATTATTATTTTGATATTTTATAAATCCGTTTCCTTCTGTTATATTCTTGTTATTATGAACCCAAGGTTATTTGCAGCATTGAAGAAATACTTTCTGGAAGCTAAAAACAGTTGTTACCTGAAGTAAAAGTGGAGACTGAGGATCAGCCTTGCCTCTGGGTAACTTTCCTCTCTCCACTTTGGTACTTTCCATAGGGAATTCTTCCTGTAGTTGAATTATTCCTCCTTCAGACCAAATTTTAAGTTCTGTAAGAATTAAGTATCTAATTATGTATAAAACATTGTACTAGATTTGGGGGTGAGGGGGATGAGGATAGAGAAGGAACTATAAGATTCAGATGACGAAAATGTCCTCTGCTTCCATAGAATTATAGTCTACCCTGGAAATAAGTAGCTGTAATACAAAATAGTAACAATAATAATAATATTTGGACTTTCCCATAATTCACCTCCTTCACCTTCCATTTTTAGTGTTGTTTTCCTCATTAGAAATGTAGACTTGAGGGCAGGGACTGTCTTGTTTGCATTTGTAGTCCCAGTTTTTAACACAAAGCCTGGCCCATGGAAAGTGCTTAATGAATGTTACTAAGGACCTTCAGATTTTCTTGTAAATCTCTTCATGTACCTTACACAGTACCATCACTATTTATCAAATATTTATTGAACACCCAATATTTCAAAGCACTGTATTGGGCCAGGGATGCAAACAAAAGTGTCTCTGACCTGTTAGAGCTTATATTGAAGATGCATAAGTATACATGATGAGAGTATTGACAACTTAGAGCAGTGGTTCTCAACCTTCCTAATGCCATGACCCTTTAATACAGCTCCTCATGTTGTGGTGACCAACCATTAAATTATTTTCGTTGCTACTTCATAACTGTAATTTTGCTACTGTTAGGAATCGTAATGTAAATATCTGATATGCAGGATGTATTTAAATTGAACATAACCCACAGGTTGAGAACTACTGACTTAGAGAGACCTGGAAAGGTTCCCGTAGAATCATACAACATTGAATCATGCAATGTAAGTTGTACTTTGGAGGAAATGCCGAGATGAGGAGGGAATGGATACTTCAAGCATAGCCATTGGGCCACCTCTGAGCCTCACAAGCAGCCTCACAAGATGCCCATGATGGATGGAGTAGGTGGTTATAGCTGTTTTTATTCATTTTACAGATGAGGAAACTGAGACTCAGAATTGTTAGGGAAATTGCTCACTGTCACATCCCCAGCCAGTCTGCACTCCTACTTTTCTGTCTCAAGGTCTAGCTCTCCAGCTCACATCATGCTGAATTAAAGAGGGTCTAAGAAAGTGTTCTGAAGGGGAAACTGGAGAGGAGTGCCAAGTGAGAAGATGAATGAAGAAATTTCAATATTGCAGAGGGGGTGTGTACTGTTTGGCATTTAGGGGTGGTTACTAACTGTACTTTCTTCAGGTTTTGCTCTTTTTGCCTTTTTAGCATTTTGTTTGTATTGCATATTATAGTTCATGTTCAAGTTGTATGATAGGGATGGGAATGGAAAACCTTAATAGTTCTGGGATGCATGCAAGAGGCCTTAGTATTGGTAGTGGCTACGGTTTCTTCTGAAGAGGCTCTTTGTGCCTCACCATAATGGAAAGTAGTTCCTTCTCTTCTCACCCTCCAACATGCATACACACTTTTTTTGACCCCTCGTTCCTATCTGTCGGAGAGCTATATGCTGAAGGAGAAGCTGGCTTCACTAAAGTTACTGTATATAATATATTATAATATATAATAGTAATTCACATTTGTGCAGTTCTGTATCATTTACAGAGACTTTACCTACTAACCTAGTAGGTATGTAATGCAAATATTATCTCTGTTTTATGGAACAGGAATATCTGAGGCTCCCATTTAGCTCAGGATTGTACTTGGTGAAGAAAGTTTTGTGAAGGGAATGTCCTTTTTATAGTCCATCTACAGAATATAACCATATATTTTGAGGCCTATTGAAATATATTTTGATGAGATTAAGTAGTCAAGCATGAGGCCAAATCAGGGCTTAAATTCAGGTTTCTTGACCTGAATTCTAGAACAGATCATTAAAAAGATGGTTGATGAAAATAGAAAGAGAAGTAGTGATTCCATCTCAACAAAAAGCTGCTATGATTTCCTCAAGGACAGGTTATGCCAGACTAGTCTCTCTCTTTTCTGAATAGAATCACTAAACTAATAGATGAGGGAAATGCTGTAGATATAGTTTACTTAGATTTTAGCAATGTTTTTGATCAAGCATTTCTGTATTGTTCTTGTGTAGAAGATCCAGAGGTATGTATTATTTGATAATACAGTCAGATACATTCTGAACTGATTGGATAGATGGGCCAGCCTCAAAGGAGTTGTTAATAGTTCCATGTCAGTGCAACAAGAAGTCTCCTGTGGAGTGCCCTAGGGATCTCTTCTTGATTCTGTGCATTTAACATTTTTATTAATGATTTGGATAAGGTAGAGCTAGTACGCTCTTTAAGTTTGTAGAAGACTGAAACTTGGTGATAGCTAACATGGTGGATGATAATAAAGATCCAGAAAGATCTTGACTCTGATAAGGTGAAATTCGGTAGGGATAGATATAAAGTCTTGAACAAAGATTACAAAAATGGACTTTACAAGTAGAAGAGAGGAGGTATGGATTAGATAACCACTGTGAAAAATAATCAATATGCATTGCTGATGATGTGACAGCCAATAAGCTAAGGCCATCTTGGGCTGCATCAAGAGAGAAATAGCTTTCAGGAATAGGGTGGTGCTAGTTCCACTGGCCTCAGAAGGAAGCCAGGATGGTGAAAGGACTTTGAATCTATGTCATACTAGGATTTATTGAAGGAACTGGACATGTTTAGTCTGGAGGAAATAAAAAACTCGGGGGTGGGGAAGTCATGATGATTGTCTTCAGCAAGTTTGAAGCTGGAAAATCACTTGTCAGGAATTTTGTAGTTGGGATTCCCTTTGTGTGCAGATTGGAATAGTAGTAGATGACTGTGAAGTCCCTTTCAGATACCAAATTTTATGCTTCTGTGACTTTTTTCTTCTATTTTTCTGTGCTGCTATTTAATAGGACTCAAACATAGATGGCAAAGACTGTCTTGATTTTGTCTTTATATTTCTAGTACTATGCCTAGCAGATTGTAGGTGTTTCATAATGCTTATTGATTAATTATTTGTGTTGGGCATATCACTGGACCTGTCAGTACCTTGGTTTACTTGCTAACTAAATGAGCTGATGTAGGGATGTAAAACCTTGTATGACTGTCCTGTGGAAGGAGGGAGGATTTGTTAAGTCAAAGTTGTTGAGATTTCTTGAAAAATAAACTGTTTATTAACACGATCCTTTTCAACTAATTAAGCACTGTAGGTCACCTAAAAGTCCTCTTGGACTTCTCAGTGGACACCACCACCACAAAAAAAAAAAGTATTCTCGAGTATCTACTGAGGCAAAGATTGGCTTATTCATATTATATTGGTGTATGGTTAGCTGGACCTCACTGTAGCCAGATTGCAGAGTACTGTAATAGAAAGAGTGCTGGATTTAGAATCAGAAGATCTGGGTTCAAATACTGACACTTTACTAGCCCTGTGACCTGGTAATAGCCCCCACTATTTTAAAGGACCTCAGTTTCCTCACCTGTAAAATTAAGGAGGGAAGGAGAGAGGGTGGTCTTTGAGGTCTACAGTTTCAGACAGTCTGACATCATAAAAGCTGAACTCAGTCAAAATAGTCTTTAAGTATTTGTGTCAGTGCTACATTAAGCACATGATTCTTGTCTGCACCACTGGGAAGACCAAACATGTTCTTGGCCTTGAAGGAGTTTATAGTCTGGTAAGGACATGCACATAAAACAAATACCCAGGGAGCTGTGTGTAACCTGCATAAAGTTCTAAACTGCAGCTTAATTGTAGTTAGAGAGAGGGATCAGCGTCAGGTAAGTGACCATCAAGCATTCATTTAGTACATGCTCTGTGTCATACACTGCGTAAGCCCAGGAGTGACCAAGGGGCAAGACTTAGGGAGGTAGAAGATGGCATTTCAGGAGGGAGAGTATGAATTGACTCTGGAAATATTTGTCATATGCTGATTAGCAGCATCAGTTGGAGGTACAGAGATGAGTAAGACTTGATTCCTTTTCTAAGAGAGATACAAATAACACTAGTGCAGAAGAAGGAAGCTTCAGATGGAAGGAGCTGGGAAGAAGGAAGCTTCAGATGGAAGGAGCTGGGGAGGGTCGCTTTTGTCTTGACTTCCGAAAGAGTTGTGTGGGAAAAGTGAACTTTGAGACAGGCAGCTGAAGGCTAGGTGGAATTTCTTCAGGGTGATTGGGATGTGGGCTGGGGTGGGGCAGTGCAGTAACAGGTGGAGGCAAGAATGTACAGGATGTATTTAGGGAGCACCAGGTTTGACTAGAGCAATGGTTCTCAACCTGTGGGTCATGTTCAATTTGTAGCAATGAAAATACATCCTGCATATCAGATATTTACATTACAATTCATAACAGTAGCAAAATTACAGTTATGAAGTAGCAATGAAAATAATTTTATGGTTGGGGGTCACTACAACATGAGGAACTGTAGTAAAGGGTCACGGCATTAGGAAGTTTGAGAACCACTGGACTAGAACATCTGACCCAGGGAAGGGAAGACTGGGAGATGAGGTTAAAAAAAGTAGGGAGGGTGGTCTAGTCCTTGAAAGCTAGGTTAATGAGTTTGGACTATTTTCAGTGGGCAAAGGGGACGGGGGGGGGGGATGGACCACAGTTGAGTTTTTTTTAATAGAAAAATGATATGAGAACTAAGCTTTTATGAAAATGAGTCTGGCAGGTGGGTTGGTAGGTAGGCTTGGAGAAGCAGAGGAGTAACTAGAGGGTGTGAAACTACTTAGGAGTTTTTTGGTTAGGATGTTTCCAGTGGGACTGGTGAGAAAGGGTCTATGTGAAAGACTTTAGAGGCAATTGTGCTGATTTTATTAGTGTGGGGAGAAAAGGAGTCAAAGATGAATCTGAGATTTTGAATTGGCTTAGGAAGATTACTTTTAGTTACAGAAGTAGGGAATTCAGCAGAAGTTGCTGGTTGTGGTGGGGATGGGGAAGTTCAAGGTGCCAGTAGTTGAAAATCCAGGTAGATGAAAAAGTGGGATTTTGGAGCTTGCTCACACTAAAAGTATAGATACAGCCGCTACCTAGATACACAGAGGTGAGAATCAGAAACTTTGGGAGTAGCTGACAAGTCTAAGGGTAATAGAAAATAAAAAATAGCTTTAGAGGATAGGGAGAGTTTGCAAACATATTTGGGGTCAGTAGGGAATAGGGCAAAGGAACCCAGAACTAGATGCCTGAGTGAATAATAGAACCCTGAGGAGACCCACCTGGCTGGAACAGAGGCTTCCTGTTGGGGAGCACTTCAAGATCATTTTGGTTAAAATAGATGGGGATAGAGGAAGGGTCAGATTGTGAAGGACTTTGACAGAAAGGCAGAGAAGAGTTAAGATTAAATTTAAAGCTAATTTAAATAGCCTGGGAATAGATGAGCCTTTTCATAAGGGAAAGTATGAGCCAGTACAGACATGGGTTTCCCACAGAAAGAAGCTTCTGAGTCTGTCTTTACCAACAGCTCTCTAGGATTTCAGCCTTTAAGCACACATACATGGTATTCTGTAGAACTCAGGTGAAGAGTCCTTGTATGGCCAACCTCATTTCACCTAACAGCTATTTGAAAACAGGTGAAACTTTCAGGCACCTACTACTCTTGGGTGGTTAAGAACTACCAAGGAGTATTAAGCATTGTTGTTACATTTTGATGTGTATTTTCCAAAATTCCCTTGCCCCAAATTGGAACTTAACTATATTAATAAAAATAGTTAATGAATTTGATGCTACTGGTGATTTAGAAAGCTTTCATGGTTCAGGGTCTGTGGATCCAAACTGCAAATCCCTCCAGTGCATGCCCTTTTGGAGGAAGAGGCAGGCATAGTTGCTCTTGGTTGGGGAGCCAGGTTATAGGGTGTTATAATAGGAACCTTCTGCTATTTTTAGTAATACTGACTCTTTGGATAGAGTTGTCTAATAGCAAATTTCACAGCAAAGTGTTTAAAAGGAAGATTTCAAGTATTGTTAATTTAAAAATCTGATTCTGGGATCTGGTAGCATGTAAATGTATTGTAACATTTTTTGCCTGTTATCAAAAGGCATTTTATTTACAAACCTGTTGTACTTATCTCTAAAATGGGATTAATAATACCTGTTATCCAGGTATTATTAGAGGATAGGGAGAGTTTGGGGGTCATCACAGGATGATTAAGAAAAATCTTTGTAGTCTTGTAGAAATGTGATACTATGTAAATCAGAGGTATTAGACTCTTGGCCAACACCCCTCCAGTACAGCCCAATATCAGAATAAAATATAATTGGGAAATATTTGACAGGGTAAATAAAAATAGAATAAAACATAGGTAGCATTACATTTTAAAACTATAGGTCAATATGTGTCCTGCAGGGATCATTTTACGCAGGACTGTGTTGGGTTACCCCCCACCCCATTTTTATTTGACTTTGACACCACTAATGTTAATCATTTTGGGGTTGTATAGCTTTATACCTTTCCTAGTGTTGGGAACCAGAGCATAATCATAAGCAATTCTTGGCTTCTAATTCTTGGTATTCTTTATGTACAAGTTTACCTGCTGGGAACAAAATAAGGAAAATAGAAAAACAATATATACAATGACTATAGCTTGGTATGTGAAAAGAACAAAGGAGCCCAAACCCAAAAGTGAAGGCAGTGTAATTAGAAGGACCAAGAAGCTTGGTCCTTGAAGAAGAGTTGAGAAAACTCACGTCCCTCCCTTCTTTGCCAATGGGGGTGTAAAGCCGAGTTATGAGTAGCTTTTCAGAAGAATGCTGCTGTTGAACAGCTTTTAAGGTTCTGATTACACAGTATAGTGAACATTTATTCCATAACAAATCAAAGCAAAACATTCACAGAAAATCAAGGTATAGCATTCATAATCATAATATAATATTCACAACAGCTTACCATTAAAATGGCCACATGGTTTTCACCAAAGTGGTCACAATAGTTTTCAACAAAGAAGAATCATCTGGTATCTTTACTCAGTTATTCAGTCATCTCAGAGTACATTCTCACTCACTAGCAACTAGGTTAAATCAGTCATTTATTTAGCAATCAGTTATTAAATGTCTTAATTACTAAGTATAATCACTGGAAAATACACAGGACCCCCCCACCCCAAGGTCACCAGTAAACCACAGCATCCAGTACCCAAGGAGAGGTCTTTTCTTCATCTTGACCCCAGGCAAATTCTCAGCAATCTGTGTTCCTGTCTTCAATTCACTTTCTGCCTGCAGAACAGTTGGAGCAGCAATTTCAGCCTCCACCAGATTCTGGTCTCAAGAAATTCTGACTGTGCCTCTCTGGAACTTTTCTTATATACACGCAGAATTAGCTAACCCTTTCCTGTTACATCAATAACAGGAGACAAGAGTTCATACCTTCTGTTTCCCTAACAGTGGCTTGATCAATTACTGACTGCTAAGTACCTGCTACCTTGGCTTAGCTTGAAACAAGGTGCTAAGTACCTGCTTACGGTAATTACAGGGGGAGATTGGATGTGAAATGCCACTTACACTGTCAGATGTCATTGAAGTGTTTGTTGCTTGGTTTGGCTAGGGGCAGAGGAGAATTATAGTCAGATGCTAATGAAGATGATGTAAAACCAAAAAGAGGTTTTAAAAAATGTCGACACTCAACAGTTGGGCATATTTTGCCCCTTGGCATTGAATTTCTTGGTGGTGATCCACTTCCTGCCATAGGAGTGCTAAGTTCCTGTGGGACATCCAAACAGATCCACAACCCATGGCATGGCCTGCAAGTATAGCTCTGAGGACCAAGATGGGGCTGGGGCCCCCTAATGATCCACTGCTGCCTCTGAGGTGCTTAAGTGTCCATTGTTGTAGATCTACACTCAAATCATTTTTTTTTTATCGTATTGTTGACTATGCCGAGCTTGTATTCCACTGAACCACTTATGTCTTCACTATAATGTTTTTTTTCTTTTTTAAAGCCTTCAGTTTTTCAGCAGCACTTTAACCATCTGGCCTTTTCACTTGTCATTTCTTCCTTGTAAAAGATTGTCTCCAGCCGTTAGTACTCTGCCATTCCTCAAATTTGCCTTTTCACTATTTCATACATGTCTATATGTGTATATACTGTCTGTCTACCCTGACACCCTCCCCCCAAGATTGTACACTTCTTATTTATGTCTGTTTTTCTTGTATGTCTAGCACCTAGCACAATTTTTATTGCATAGTCAGTCCTTAATAAATGCTTCTCGATTGATATTTAGGTAAATTATACAGTTGGTAATATTTGTATATGTGTGAGTGAATATATGTAATTTGCATGTGTACATGTGTGTTTATAATTTTTTTAAAAAATATATGACTGGTGGCACTATTGATAGAACCCTGGGCTTGGAGTCAGGAAGACTTGAGTTCAGAATTGGCTTCAAACACTTGCTAGTTGTGTCACCCTAGGTGAGTCACTTACCCTCTGCTTCAGTTTATTTAGTTCTTTAAAAAAAAATTAGGATAATCTTATTACCTACAAATGAAATCATATCAATCATATTTGTAAAAAGCACTTAGCACATGCCTAGAGTAGGTACTATAGAAATGCTTATTTCTTTCCCTCTTATATTATGATTGTCATACTGGGAATTGGGAGATCTGGCTTCTAGTGTTTGCTTTATCATTTCACTGTGTCACTTTGGGCAAGTCACTTCATTGTTTTGTGTCTGTTTCCCACTAACTTGCTGGGGTTATTGTGACAAAAGAACTTGTACAAACTTTAAAACCTCATTATTTATCAATGCATTTAGACATTAAGATATTTGCATGTAGAGGTTGGCATTTTTCATCATATTCTCAAACTCAGGCACTGTAACTTGAACTTTTGGAGATGGTTTAAAAAATGTTAAATGTTAATTGGAGGGGTAAATCTCCCAACTCATTTCTCCAGAATTAGCTGGATCAAACACCCACCCATTCTTCTCTGAGGCTTTCTGTGGTAAAAGTCATTACTTTGGAAATGAGTGCCTAGAAATGGTGCCTACCTGTACTTAAAATTCTACCAAAGCTTCTGTCCAAAAACTAAACATCCTTTCTGATTTTTTTTTTTTTTTACATCAGTGGTATTTACTAGAAGGAGCAGTGATGCCCTCTAGTGACAGTGGGAGAACACTTGGTGGGGCTTTGGTTGAATTTTTGCCTCTTTTATAGAGAAGTCTTGCTTCGAATAAAGAGAAGTTTTCCAGTGCAACTGAAATACGGCTTAATAGATAATTAAACTTTTAATCTCACAGTAGTTGATTTTGTTTCCTTTCTTTTAAAAACTTAAGCCATTTTGTCAATTTCATTGGTTTTCAATTTTTATTTTTGTGCTAAAATACCTAGCTCATGACAGTCTAGATTTAACAAAAAATTGGATAGTCATAAATCTTTTTTTTCAGGTTTTATTTATACACAAGCCCTCCATTTCTTAAAAGATAGAGGAATTTACTTGTATGTTGTCTCTAAATGTAGACCAAGTCCTTTGATGCCAACAATAATAATTTAATTCCTCACGTTTGTAAAGAATTTAGTGTTACCAGAGTATTTTTGAATGCATTATTTCATCTTCATTACAGCCCTGTGATGTAGGCAGGACTTAGAAAATCTCCAGAATTTATTAAACACCTTCTGTGATCCAGCAGTGTCTACTCCCTAGACATGTTCTCTAGATAATGTTCTGTTTTGGGGAAACAGCTTGCATATAAGTATATGCAGAATATGTACAGAATAAATACAAGGTAATTAAGAGAGAAGGGTGGTATTAATTAAGGGAGAGGGAAATCAGGAAAGGCTTCCTACAGAAAGCGGGATTTGAGCTAGGTTTTAAAGGAAGTCAGGGATTAAGTGAGGAGAGGAAAGCATCTCAAACCTAAAAGGTTGGAACAGTGACACAGCAAAGGGAAGAACAGCAAGTAGTAGTTAGTTTGGCTAGACCCAGAGCTCTAAGAGAGTAGATATGCATAAGGAGAACAGAAAGTTAGGCTCACCACAGGTTGTCCAAAAAGCAGGAACTTCTGTTTAGTCAGAGAGGCAGTGTGGAACCTTGGGAATTCTTTGAGTAGGGGAAGAAAAATCCCTTTGGCAGTTGTATGAGGAAGGGTTGGAGTGAAGGAAACCACTTTTACTTTTGAGGAAATGGATTCAGAGGTAAAATGACATGCCTTAAATTAGTCATGAGAAAGTCAGGAATAAAACCCAGCCAGGCCTTCTGACTCACTGGTTCTTTCTGCCTTTCTAAAATTTGAGGTTACAGAAATTGGTGTGAAGTAGATTATACCCTATTGATGCTTCCATTGTCAAATCTGCTGACCTGTTTATAGTTGACCCTTACTGTATTAGGAGATATTTTGAGCCTGACCAAATCACCCCTGCTTACTGAATAGGTCCTAGGTTAATTATTTTTCCACATGCTCTTTTGAAGTGCTATTAGCCCCTAGAACAGCAGCCACCAGTTAAATAAACAAACCATTAGGTAGAAAACAATTGTGAGGACTGGTAGAATCCAGTGTGCCCTGAATGGATTATGGTAGATAATTTGTAGGAAGAAATTAAGACATACACAAAAGACCATCTGCCTCTCCATCATGGCTCTGATACTATCTTCTGCCAAAATCCAATTAAGAAGTGGCTGAAGGCTATTGATTTCAGGATAATAATTTGAGTGTAAGTGTGTGCTATGAAAGCCTTATTTCTGAGGATGCCTTTAACTATATATGTATAATATAACAAAGTATACTAAAAAACTATTGTTCTTATACCACATTTCTATTTAAAATAGGAGCCTTTTAAATTTTAAATTCATATAAAGTCATCTTAGTGTCTTGTTATCTTTTTTTCTTTAAGAAAAATGAATCAGTGTTAGTGTTTCCTATCATTATACAAGCTTGACTGTTATTCTATATTAGTCTTCTGTTAAATTTAGGAGGGTTATTTTTTTTATTTGTTTTAAGATTCAGCAATGAAATGTACATTAAGATGACATTTTCCTTATTAACTCGTGTTTTTTTCTCATAGGTTTGGTACTGAGCCCATTTGGAATCATGGGGTCCGAGAATCCAAGCCCACAAAACCCTAGCTGTAAGATCATGACCTTCCGCCCTACGATTGAGGAGTTTCAGGACTTTGGGAAATATGTGGCCTACATTGAATCCCAAGGAGCTCACAGAGCAGGACTTGCTAAGGTTAGCTCAAAGTCTCTATGGGTACTTTCCTTCTCTTTACCAGCAACTCACAAATGCAGGCCTGTCTTAGTTTTATTTCTGTTTTCTTTTAAAGGCCATTCATTTATTTAATAAATGTAAAATTTCTACTATGCTCAAAGCACTGTGCTAGATACTGGGAGACATACACAGTTTAGAAAGACACAATCTTCAGTAGACCTTATATTCTAGGAGGGGAGACAACACACAGGGGTAACATGAATGAATTAATTAGACTAAAAACCAAATCCTTTGTGAAGTCTAAGGGGGCAAATTATTACTGAGGATCAGATTTCAGGATGGATGCATTTAAAAGGCCTTATCTTTTAAAGGTAGGAGTTAAAAGATGAAGAGGGTGAGTGAACATACAGAGAGAAGGAAGGGAAGACTGGTACCTGATTGTGATGTGATTAGCCTTAAAAGCAAAGAATTTTGAACTTGACTTGTCAGGTAACAGGTAACCATGGTAGGGCTCTGAGGAGCAAACTTGAGTTCCAGGCAATTATCAGTATACTTTGGGATAAGGGAAAGAATTTCAGTTATTCTAAAGACATTCCATAAATTCAGACTGCACAATGAGTTTGTTTTTCTCTCTGTCCCACTACTCTTTCCCCAGTATACTTTGTCCTGTAGTTAGTATTTTGTGAACTAGAAACCAATGTGTCCATTCTTCTGCCACCTCTTCCCACCCCCAAATAAAAACATAAATTTCAAAAGAATGTTAAGGATACCATAACAGATAGAGCTAGAAGGAACCATCTAGTCCATTCGACTTTCTCACTTTACAGATGAGGCAACTAAAGTGTAAGTAAGGGCGTGTTTCCAAGGTCATACAAGTTGTTAGTGTCAGAGGTGAGAGGTAAACCAGGTCCTCTGATCCCAGAGTCAGTGTGGTTTTTCACTGTAGTTCTTTGCTTCACTCCTTTCCTTTTCCCATACTGTAGCTGACTTCGTGCAAAAATCAATGGGATGTGAGCACCTTCTTTCCTACTCCACAGGTTAAAACTCTGTTACTTAGTTCCCCATTCTTTCCTTCTTTAATTCAGTCTCTGAGGAGAATATAGTCCTTCTCTTTTCCAAGGTACACAGTTAATTTCCAGTGGTTCCCTTGCATCCCAACAGAACCCTCACATTTATTAAGTGTAGTCAGATAAAACTTAGAAATTCATATCTGCAGATCTCTGCTTCATTCTGTACCTATATTCATTCTACCAGCTCTGCTAAGAGGTGAGAGTAGCTTCCTCTTCAGTCCTCATCTTCTCATACCTCTTCCTCTTAGCCATCTACTTCTCCTTGATTTGTGGTCACACTTCATGCACACATGCATATAAAGGAGCAGAGAGGACCTGGAGTCCAGTTTTTGCCTTGCCATTTAACTTGTTATCTGTGTGACCTTTGGTAAGTCATTGAACCTCCCTGTGCCTCTAATCTTCTCATTAGTTAAATGAGACTAGATAACCCTGAAGGTCCCTTCTAGTTCTAAATAGATTCTCAAGATTTATCAAATTCTATAACGAAGAGCTTAAAGTATATGATTAACAATGAAAGAGCAAAAGTATAATAAAACAATAAATTGGTCGTGGAGTCCTAAGATCCAGGTTCAAGTCCTGATTCTATCGCTTATTATCTTTGTGACCTGGGGTTATTAATTTTGCTTGTCTTAGTCTTGTTTCTTTATCTTTAAAAGGGGATGATAATAAATTACATTTGCTTATATTTAAGTTGAAATGAGAAAAGCACTTTGTAAACTAGCTCCACAGACATGTGAGCTGTCAATCAACCTTTATTACAGCCTTTTATAGGATCAACATTCTAGGGGGAGAAAATCTCTGTCCTTGTGAAGCTTACCTTCTAATGGGAGAGAAAATAGCAGTGTGTAGATAATATATATGCAGAAGATACACGAGGAAGATACTAGGGAAATTTGAGGGAGTATGTGAGGGAGGAAGGCCCTACCGCCTGATGGGAAGGTAACCAGGGAAGATGATGCTTGGTCTGAGTCTTGAAGGAAATTGCTGATTTCATGAAGAGGAGGGCAGGAGGAAGCATGTTCAGTCATGGGAAACAACCTGTGTGACAGCATGGTGAAGATAGGGAGATGCAATGTCACATATGAGGAACAGCCAGGCCAGTTTGACTGGAGTCTAGAGTGAGTGAAAGGGAATAATTTGTAATGGAAATTGTAGGTTGGACCTGGTGATAATGACCTTTGGTGATAAACGCCAAACATTCAATCCTAGAGTTATAGGAAGCCACTAGAGTTCATTAAATAGGAAAGTGGCATAATCAAACTTAAACTTTAGGAAAATCATTTTGGCACCTGTGTAGAAGATGAATTGGAGTGGGCAAACGAGACAGGAAGGCCGATTGGTAGTTATTGGAATAGTCAAGGCAGGAAGTGATGAGGCTCTGAACTAGGATCATGGCTGTGAAAGGAGAGGGCAATATATAGAAGAGATTTTATGTGGGTAGAAATGAGAAGATTTGGCAAATGATTGGATGTGTGAGGTGAGTGAGCAGGCTACAGTGACACCAAGATTGTAAATCTAAGTGACTGGAAAGATGGTGGTACTCTTCAGTAGAAGGTTCAGAAGGGAGCTGGCTTCTGGTGGGGTTGGGGGTGGAGTAGATAAAGTTGAACTCCTGTTTTGTACATGTTAACTTTGAGATGTATCTAGGTCATTTAGTTTGAATTGTCTTGTGGTCACTTTGTGAGGTGGGGTTAGAGCTTGGGGGAGAGACTAGGGCTACTAGCTAGATAGAAATTTGAGGGTCATCTGCATAAAGAAGATGATGATTAAGCCCATAGAAACTTATGAGATCATTGAAAGAGAGTACAGAAAGAAAGAGAAGAAAATTGAGGGACTAGGATAGTGCTGTGGGATGCATCTGCATTTAGGGCTTGTTGTATATTGAAGATGGTCCAGTAAAGGAGGAAAAATCAATAAGAGCAGTTTTGACAGTCTTCTAGAAGGGAGGATTGAAAAAGGTCAAATCTTTGATGAAGATCAAGAATATCTACCAATTAATCAACAAGGATTTATTAGGCATCTGTCATGTGCCCAGCACTAGAGATATAAGTATAAAGAGCTTCAGTTTTCAAAGAACTTATATTTTAATGGGTAAGATAAGTACATATACAGCATAAATAAAAAGTCCTAAATATAAGCAGGGTAGTTTGGGAGGTAGGTCAGGCAAACAGCAGCTGGGAAGGGTGGTGGGAGGGCTGGGGAGACTGAGGAAGGGCTTCATGAAGATTGTGCTTAAACTTTGTCTTAAAGGAAGAGAGTGACTGAAGCAAAGATAAGGAAGGAATGGTTGGTGTGAACACCTGGAGATGGGAGATTGGAGTATCCTGTGTAGGGAAAAGAGTGGCTGGTGTATGGAGGGGAGTCATGTATAGCGAGCTTGGAAAGACAGGTTGGAGCCAAATTCTCTAGGGCTTTAAAAAGATTAATAGAGGAGTTTTATTTTAGAAGTATAAGGAAGCCACTTGAATTGGTTGAGTAATAGAACTGCACTTAAGGAAAATTACTTGGGCAGCAGTGTGGGATGGTTTAGAGTCCTGGGAGACTTGAGACAGAGCGATCAATTAGCATGCAGGTAACAATAATCTATGGAAATTATGATGAGGGACTAAACCAAGGTGGTAGCCGTATGAGTGGAGCAGTCAGATGTGAGATGATCTGAAGGTAGCAGCCACAAAATTGTTTGATTGGGTATGTAGGATGTGAGAATAAGGTACTGAGGATAATGCCAGGGTTATGAACCTAGGAGACTGGAAGGATGGTGGTACCTTAACTAGAATTAGAGAAGTTTGGGAGAAGGAAGGCTTTAGTGAGAAAGAGTTTGGTTTTAGATATGTTTAAGATGTCTATAGGATATCCAGTTTGAAATATCCGGTGGGCAGCTGATGTTGTGGGACTGAAATTTAGGTGAGAGTTTGGAGCTGGACACGTAGATTGGAGACTCTCCATAGAGATAGTAGTAAAACCCATGGGAGCTGATGAGCTTACCTTGAGATAGAGTGGAGAGTTTAGAGGGAACAAAGGAGACAGAGAAGAGTGATTTTGGAGAGGTAGTGTCAGTTGAAATGACAGATGGTTCAGAAACCTGACTGTAAAGGGTTGAGGAATAAGAGAGAGAGGAGAGCTTCTTCAAGGAGTCTGTATGAGAAAGAGAAGAAGATGCATAGAATCGTAGCTTGAGCAGATGATGGTAGGGTCTAATGAGAAGTTTTTAGGGATTGGGTGTATTGACTCCTGGGAATGAACCAGTAATAGGGAAATGTTGAAGAATTGAGAACTGGAGGATACAGTTTGCTGGAGAAGAGGGGAGGAAGTGAATTTAAATATACATGCAAAGGGATTTAACCTTAGCAAGAAGGGCTCCCTCTTTGTCAGAAACTGAAGGGATTTTGAGATGAAGAGAAAAGGAGATGAAGGAGCCATATTGAATGGCCTCAAGTTTTTCAATAAAGTAACAGACAAGGTCCTCAGTTGAGTGATGCTTAGGAGAAGGATGGGAAACCCATATGAAGTTTATGGAAAGGTGTATTAGTTTTGGCAATGAAGAGAAATTGGGTAACTTAAAAAAGCAAAGTAATTTCAGTTAAGTGATGAGGTTCAGAAACCAGATTGTAAAGGGTTGAGAAGTGATTAGAAGAGAAGAATGTAGGTAGAAAGCATGCTTTTTCAAGGAGCTGTTATTGTAATGGAAAAGTTACGACTTTTCCACTTCTGAGTCTGAAGCTTAAGACTATTTAAAGTCTTCTTATCTAGGCTCTTGTTAATGTTTTCCCAGAGGTTTTGATTAACGGGAATCAGAGAAAAGGATCTTTCTTGCTTCACTCTCCAAATTTTGGTATTATAGGAAGCATAGGAAGTTCATATTTTTTGTTTAGTGAGAAGACTTCTCAAACTTCTAAAAGAACCCTGGATTTGGAGTCAGAGGACTTGGGGTTTTAGTTCCAGATCTGCCATTGGCTGTTCTGAGTGATCACTTCCATTCTCAGGGGTCTCATTTTCTTCACCTACAAAATGAGTGGTTTGGAGTAGACAATTGCTAATGCCAGGTACCTAAATCTATGAAAAGTTTATAGAATTTTATTGAGAATGCTGTGTTTAATCCTGTGTCAGTTATTAGTTTCCTCATCTGAAAAATGAGAGAATTGGGCTACATGACCTGATCCTAAGATGATACCTACAAGAGCACTGGTTTTGAGAGATCAGCAGTTTTGGTACAGTTTTTGAGTCTTACATGGGCAACACAGTAATCAGTAGTTCATATGACTGTATTGGGAAGTGGTGACTCTTTGTGTTGTTTATGATAATGGTAATGCCTACCCCAATAATATTTTGCCATTTACTACATTATAAACTTCTTAAAAACATTATAAGACAAGGATAATTTCTTAGTCATCTTTGCTTTTCCCCTCAGCGCCTGACAAAAAGGGCCTGCACATACTGTGTGTGTAACAAATGCTTGTTTTGTAGTCAATTTAATTCAGAGTACTTTTAAGTAAACCTGTTATCATTGGCAAGTACTTTTCTAGTTCCCTGGTGAGCAGTTTTTCTTTTTCTTCTAGTTTCTGAACCTGAAATAAATTATCTAACATGGGAGGCACTGACATTTTTAAAGCATTGTTTTCAATACTAAATGTTTGACATTCAGAGCCTTTCATAACTTAGCCCTCTCCTACTTTTCCAATCTTTTTAAGCCTTACATGTACTCTTTGATCCACTGACAATGATTTCCTGGCTCTTTCATGAACAAGATACTCTGTCTTCTGATGCAGGGAGTTCTCTGCCTGTCCCCTATGTCTGGGGTGTTCATTCTCATCTCTTTCTTGGCTTCCTTGACTTCCTTCAAGGCCCAATTAAAATACCATTTTTTACAGGAAACCTTTCCCAACTCCTCTGCTAATTATTTCCTAATTATTGTCTTGCTGAGCCTTTTTTAGGGCTGCTCACGCACTTTTGATGTCTACTTTTCATCCAAATCCCACCTGTGACTCCAAAAAGCTTTAGCATGTATAGAACGGCCACACCCTGGTAAAATTGTCTCAGCAAGACAGGTTAAACCACTTGAAGGTAACTGATAGGCCATCGGTGAATTAGGAGGATGTCTACTTCAAACATTTGAAGACTTCCCCCAGTGGAATGGGCAGATGAGAAAAATTTGTTCCAGTGGCCATGAAGGTTGCCTGTAAGCTCTGTGAAGGACACCAAGGTCATCCATTGTATTCCGGGCCATCACCCCTTATCTTGACTTATGTACTGTTAGTGGACTCTGGAAGAGAAAATGAGGCCACACACTTTGCATAACTTGGTGCAACTCTCAGTCCCTTAAATCCAATCCATGCACAAGTCAGAATACCATCTTCAAAATGAAGGACAAACAACAAATTTTGTATGTAACTTATGTGTAATTACTTGTACATTATCTCTCCTGTTAGACTGAACTCCTTGAGGACAATGACTGTTTCTTTTGCCTCTTTGTATCCCTAGCACTTAGCAAAATGCCTAGCGCATAGTAGGCACTTAATAAATGTTTGTTAATTTTCAAATGTGAAGAAAGTGATGATAAAAATTTGCTCATCTGTTTAGGGCAACAGTATCACTTCTACACCTTTCATCTGTATTTGTTTTGACTTTTCTATTGGTTCTTTCAGGTGATCCCACCGAAGGAGTGGAAACCTAGGAAAACTTATGATGACATTGATGACATGGTGATTCCGGCTCCCATTCAGCAGGTGGTGACAGGACAGTCTGGTTTATTTACCCAGTATAACATACAGAAGAAACCCATGACAGTGGGAGATTATCGGCGCTTGGCCAACAGTGAAAAGTATGTTAACCAGCCTAGAGATTTATTATGAGGATTTGCCTTTTCATTGGAAGGAAAGGAAGGAAAAAGCAAGGAAACTGTGTCCAAGTGTTACTCCTCTATAGCCAAATGAGATTGGGTGGGAGATGAACTAGTTTTGTCTTCATTAACATGAACTCCCAAATTTTAGGACTGGATAGAATGAGTTCAAATCCTACTTCAGATGCTTACTTCCTGTGTGACTTTGGGGAAAGTTACTTATTCCACCTGGGCCTCAGTCTGGGTAGGGAATTATATAAATGTTGTTGCTATCCTCCTTCTCCTCCTCCTTATTGATATGGAGTGACCTCATGTCAGGACTGTTATTCCCAAGAGATAGTATGTTGGGCCATTATGTTGGATAGTTTATATTAATTATTTTTGCTGTTATTTGTCTTTATGACTTGGCACTCTTCTAGAAATATCCAGAGGCTGAGTGACAATTTGTCAGAATGCCGTGAAATAGAATCTTCATGAGGTGGGAAGGTGCATTAGATGACCTCTCAGATCTTTTCCAACTCTCACATTTTATGATCATAATTTTCTTCCTTTTCTACGAGAGTACTTTTGGCAAATCCGACTCAATAGTACTCCTTCTTTGAAAGATTTATGATTTCATCAATGTAGGCCCTTCTTACTTGATATTGTTTATTAATTGGGGGGCTCAGGTGAGAGAGGAATTGTGGAGAATTCCTTATCTTTCTAGTTAATTTTCTGTTTATACAGGCTGGTCTTTGGATGACAGGCAAAAAAAGTTCTAGCAGAACTAGTGCTCAGTTGACATAGTTTTTGAGAGAGGAGAGAACATTTCCAACATGTTGAGGCACTTATAGAACTTGGTGGCTATGACTAAATCATAGGAAAAGAGGAGACATTTAAAGTCATACATTGTGTTTCTTTTCTCTGACCAAAGCTGAGAATGTATCATGGCTTTGGTCTTCATCATGACAGGATTAAACAAATTTTCTGTGTTTGGCTATTTGAAGACATATCATGTAGAAAGAGCAGGTATAGATACAAAGGGCAGAGGTTGGGCTGAACTTTCTAACAACTAGAGTTATCCAGCAAGGTTTACTTAGAATGGATTTCTTTGAAAAGTAATGAACTCTCCATACCTGGAAATGTTCAAGGAGAAGCTTAATGATCCCTTGTCAGTGATGCTGTGCAAGGGATTCTGGTACTGGTTGGGAGCTTTGCATAAGTCATAGGACCATAGGATTTAGCACTAAAAGAGACTCTTTGAAGTCATCTTGTCCAGTTCCTCACTGTACAGATGAGCAAACAGTCCCTAAGAGACCAAGTGACTTGTCAGGGTCACACTGGTACTAAATAGCAGGGTCAGGGGATGGCCTCAAGATTTTTGCTTCTGTACCACAAAACCTTGGAGGTATAAGTCCCAGTGGCATATTCTGTCCCAGAGTGTATTGGCAGATTCTAGACTTGCCCATCTATCTACTAGCAAACGTGAAAATCCTCTGATCGCACATCACAACAGCTTTGTCAGGGAGAATTGAGACCTTTTGGAACAGTAATTTGCAAATTCAGCTTTATCGATTCCATAAGGGTTACTTTCAGCACCTTATGTGGGAATGAAGTCATGGATGGCTTTGAAGACAAAGACAGCTTTGAGGCTTGATGACTCTCTTATTGGTTCTATTTCATTAGGTATTGTACTCCTCGACACCAAGACTTTGAAGATCTGGAGCGTAAATACTGGAAGAACCTGACTTTTGTATCACCAATTTATGGCGCTGATATCAGTGGTTCTTTATATGATGCAGTAAGTGTGTTTTATAAATCATTCCCAATGTCTGAGCCACTGAACAGATATACTTCGTTTTAAGATTGGTTCCCAGTTGGTCAGAAATTATTGGCTTATGTCCAAGTTACAGCACTCAGTAACTTGTATAGATCCCTTCTATCCCTCCTTCCCCACCTTGAGAGAAAAGGCTGATTTCTATGATCTCTCCATTGCCTTTATCCACTTAAAAAAATAACAAAATTCCCCAATTAATAAGGATTTATTTTGTACCTTCAATCACCTCTTTGTTGGTCGGTTGGGCAGTGTGCCTCCTTATGGTCCTCTGGAATTATGTTTGGTCACTTGGTCAGTAAACATTGATTAAGCATCTGCATTTTGCCAGGTCCTGTGCTAAGTGCTGGGAACAGCATATGAAAAGACAAACTCAGCCCTCAGGGAGCTTACAGTATAACATGGGAGACAGCATACAGAAGGAAGCAGAAGGGATTAGAAGAGAGAGATACTAACTGGCAGGGAGGACAGGATGATGGAGAAGTCTTAAGGGGGCATAGACAGATGGGAAATAACCTTGGTGCTGCCTTAAATGGTGGTTTTGAGAGAATTGTACATCTCTCTTCACCCTCTCCATTCTGAGGGAAAGGTTCCAGGAGAAGAGTGTACAGTCCTAGCGCTGTGATCTTGTAGAATGAAGAAATTCTAGGCATAATGAACTCCAGAGAAGTGCAGTGCAGAGATGGGGAAAAATGCCACAAATACCCATTAAGTATGTAATATGTAGAGAATGTTCTGTTGCTTCCAGGAGACAGATTTAAGTTAGTATAAGAACTGAGAGTTCCTACTCTCAGTGAGCTTATGGTTTGATTAGGAGAAGGGACTGAGTTGCCAACACCGAGCGATAAAGAACTTTACCCAGTGAATAAGGAGGTATTAACAGTGCTGAATGAGACTTAAAAGACTAAAAGGGGCACACGAGAATGAGGAAGGGCAGCTTTGAGGTGGTAATATTTTAGTTGCATGTTAATCATGGGAATTTCGTAGACAGAAAGAAGGCATCTCAGGCAGAGAATGCTATTCAGAGGCCTGGAGGAGGAAAAAACACAGAATTGTTTAGTGGGACTAAATTAGTGGATGATGAGGGCAGGCAGTATGAAGTAAGGCAGGAATATTTGAGTGTTGCAGGTTGTAGTGGCCCTTAAATGCTAGGTAGGATTATTTTAACTGTATTCTGAAGGTAGTAGGGAGTCATTGGAGATTTTTAAATATAGTGGTGGCATAACTAGATTTATTCTTTCAGTGATGGTGATGGATTGCAGGAGAGGGGAGGTAGAACTGGCTACTCCAGCATTCTAAGCATGTGATCATGAGGTTTTTGTAAGAGCCTGACTGCTGTAAGAATAGAGAAGAAACAATTTTGCCATACCCTGGCAGTTTTGCACACCTCCATCTAATGCAGCTGACTAAAAAAGCACACACACTGAAAGTTTGAGGGAAGCTAAGGATCTATGCCTTTGAGTCAGGCTCCTCTTTTTAAAATTTATCTTTAACATTCATTAAAAAATTTTTTGAGTTCCAAATTCTCTCCTCCAGCTATTCCCCCACCCATTGAAGGCAAGTAATATGATTATTATACATGTGAAATAATGCAAAAAGCCATGTTGTAAAAAAAATAATAGAAAGTGAAAAAAAAAGTTTCATTCTGCCGTAAAGATCTTATCAGTTCCTCCACACTGATGCTTGGCAGAAGTTGGGAGCAGGGGGTAAGGGTTTGGAAACCTCATGGTTTTCTCAGGTGCTTCTTAGAAAACCAACCACGTGCATCTGCCAGTAGCACAGAGGAAAACAAACTTTTGGCAACCTGGTTATCAGCATTTGAGACAAAGTTTCACTTTACATTTAAAGTAAATTTTTTTCTTCAAGGAATGAATATATTTTTCTGCTAATTCAATTTACTTTTCAGTTCAACTAATTTTAAATTTAAGAAATAGCTGCTATGTTCATAGCCTATAGAAAGTTAAGATAAGATCAGGTCCCTGTCTTGAAACTCACAACAAGTTTTTTAGAAGACAAAAATGAAAGTAGGTGTTTGTGGCCTAGGGTGAGTTGTGTGTAGAGAGTGTGCTAGGTCCTGTGCTGCAGTGAGTATGATACCCTCCCTTTGTGACCTCTGTATACTTTCTTTATCTGTGGAGGCATACACGTCCCAGGACTAAACTAGGTCTTTTTGTTTGTGTTAGATTTCCAGCCATTCTGAAGCCATTCTTCTATTTTGACAGTTAAATTCAATTATGTTATTAAGCAGCTAGAGTGCTCGTATATGTAACAGATAAATGTACAGAATAAACATGTGGGGTGTGATCTGCTGTTTATATTGAGTTGTGAAAAGGACCGGGTTCTGTATGTTTAAACATGTTTATAAAAAGTTTTTAAAAGAATACCAAATTTTGAACCATTGCTTATTATAGAAGCACAGACAAGTTGATTGTTAGGTGAGATCAAAGGGGAAGATCTTGATTACCCAGAGGGATCTTCTGGGATATGGAAGCAATCAAAGTGAACTTTTTATAACCTGTTAGTGTCAATGTTTTTAAAAGCAGTTTGATAATTGTATTTCAGGATATCCTGTCTATTTTATATATTTAAAAATTAAAAAAACATCATGGCGGGGGAGGGGGTAGGGAGTGGGGTGGCCCAGGCTTTGCTTAGCCTTCTAGAGGGCACCATGACACAAAGAAGGTGTTGAACTTCTACTTTAAAAGATAGGTAGGAAATTATTCCAGGCATGGGAAGAGCATGAGCAAAAGGGTGAAAAGTCTGGAAGAGTGTGGTGATGTTTGGGGCACAGAGATTTGTCCCTTTTGGAGCATGATGAAGCCCAGGAAGTAGAGTAATAGAGGAGACAGAGTTGGAAAGAGGTGAAGAGGGTCTTGCAGAATGTTGTGACTAGCAAGCAGACGACCTTGACTTTGATTCTGTAGGTGATAGTGAACCCCTACATTTTTTGAGCCAAGACTTTCGACGAGATATATGTAGAAGAGGGTGTCGGTAGAGATATGGAAAGGCAATTGTAAGGGGTCAGTGGTTGAAGCGAGAAGACTTGTAAGGTTATTGCTGTTGTCTAGCTGGGCGGTCATCAGCATCTTTACTAGGCTGCTGGTAAGGACTCTGACCTCCGAGGGCCCTTCTAGCTCTATAACTCTATTGATGAGATTGTCCACAAGAGAATAGTGCAGAGGAGAGGGAGTGAGAAACACGGCAGAGAGAGAATGTGCAGGTCATGGTCTTTAACAGCTAAGGTAAAGAGTGAGAAAGAGGGAGGATCAAAGGCAACTTCAGTATTTCATCTGCATGAGAGTTGCTCTTAGTCTAGGGATGCATGCCCCTGTGATGAAGAAAGTTCACTTTTCTTGAGGAAAGCCCTTTGAAGGGAAACTTAGGTGGTAGAATATTTGTTTTTGCTTTTTTTTTGGAGGGGGGAGGGTAAGGCAATTGGGGTTAAGTGATTTGTCCAAGGTCACATGGCTGGTAAGTATTAAATGTGTGAGGCAAGATTTGAACTCACGTCCTCCTGACTTCAGGGCCAGTGCTCTATTTACTGTTCCACCTAGCCGCTCCAGAATAATTTTTTTAAAAGAAATTAATTAATTCTCAATTTTCACCATTCACTTCCATAAGATTTTGAGTTCTAGATTTTCTCCCCCTTTCTTCCTCCCTCCCCAAGACAGCATGCCATCTGATATAGGTTCTACATAAACATTCATATTAAACATATTTTCACAATGTCATGAAGAAGAATTAGAACCAGGGGGAGGAACTGGGGCAGCTAGGTGGTACAGTAAATAGAACACTGGCCCTAGAGAGGAGAACCTGAGTTCAAATCTGGCTTCAGACACTTAACACTTACTAGCCCTGTGACCTTGGGCAAGTCACTTAACCCAAACTGCCCTGCCTTCCCCCTCCAAAAAAGCCAAAAAAAAAAAAAGAAGAAGAATAAAACAAAACACACAAAAAGAGAGCAAAATGGTATGCTTTGATCTGCATTCAAACTCCATAGTTCTTTTTTCTAGCTGTGGATAACACTTTGTATCATGCATCTTTTGGAGTTGTCTTAGGTCCTTGCATTGCTGAGAAGAGCTGAGTCTGTCAAAGTTAGTCATCTGCATGATATTGCTGTTACAGGAAGTAGAATAGTGAGTCACTCTACTTTTCCATGCCATATTATCTCTCTAAAATGGAGATGTCTGTATTGCAAGAATAGCATGAGGCTGAGTACTGAGAACTTTGGAACAAAAGTATTTTCTCCTTTCAGCCCAGCAGAACACCTTAGTCTCCCCCTACCTCCAACCCCCATTTTTTTTTTTTTTTGGTAGTATAACTTCCATTTTGTAAAGAATTATAGTATGCTTCACTCCTTTAAGAAAACAAACTTTATATCTTTTGTTATTAGTTAAGGCTTATCATATGTTAATCCCTTCATGTACTTTATGGTTCATTTAAACTGGCTGTCTTGTTTTTCCTCACATACAACACTTGATCTTTTGTTCCTTTGACTTTGTACTAACCATCCTTCATGTCTAGTCCCCTGCTTCACAGAATCCCTCCCTTCCTAAAACGCAGCATAAATACCACTTGCTTTATAAACCCTCTCCTGATCTCCCTTAATCCTAGTGCTTTCTCTTCCTAACTACCTTATATTTAATTATTTTATATATGTTTGTATTTATTAACTTTTTGCTGAATCTGTAAGCATATACCGTACATATACAAATCTACTTGTTGACTCCACCTTTAGAATGAAAGCTCATTGCAAGTAGAGATTGTTTCATTCTTTGTACTTCTTCCTGATGTCCACCACAGTAACCTTGCACAAAGAATACACTTAAATGTTTGTTGAGTTATTGACATTTCCATCTAGATCAGCAGCCCTCAACCTATGAGTCGTGACCCCTTTGGGGCCAAACAACTCTTTCACAGGAGTTGCCTAAGACAGTCAGAAAACACATATTTCTGATGGTCTTAGGAACCCAGACACGGCTCCCCTATCTGTCTCCAGATGGGTCCACCCACATGCCCACGTACTAGTATTAAAGGGTCATTAGAAAGGTTTAGAACCACTCATCTAGATAGTCAGGGTCAGCATATCCAAAACAACTCCCTTCTTCCCTCCCTCTTCTAAACTTCCATATGTCTGTGGAATGTATCATCTTTCCAGTTAACCATGTTTGCACCCTCAGATTCATCTTTGGAACTTCGTGCTCTTGGAATTGCTTATCAGTTCTACTTCCACGACATCTCCTTCATCTGTCTCCTCTCCACTCCTGATCAGCAATCACCCTGGCCCTCATCACCTTTCGCTTAGACTGCAGGGCTGGGGAACCTATGGCCTTGAGGCCACATGTGGCCCTCTAGGTCCTCAAGTGCAGCCCTTTGACTGAATCCAAACTTCACCGAAAAAATCCCCTTAATAAAGGGATTTGTTTTGTAAAACTTGGACTCAAGCAGAAGGCTACAGGTGTCCTGGAGGCTGCAGGTATCCCCATCCCTGGCCTAGAGTATTAGAATAACTTCCCAGTTGGTTTCCCTGCACTAATCCATTTTTTAAAAAACACATTATTCTTTAAAATTTTGAGTTCCAAATTCTTGCTCTCCCTTCCCTCTCCCTGAGATGGTAAGCAATTAGATATAGGTTACACGTGTGCGGTCCTGTACAATATTTCCATATTAGTAATTTTTTACAAAAAGACTCAAATAAAAGAAAAAAATGTTTTTTTTGTTGAGGCAGCATGTTTCATCATTAGTCTTTTGGGATTGTCTTAGATCATTATATTGCTGAGAAAAGCTAGGTCATTCACAGTTCTTTATCAAACAGTATTGCTGTTAACTATGTACAATGTTGTCTTGATTTTGTTTACTTCATCAGCTCATGTAAGTCTTTCCAGGTTTTTCCTGAAATCCTTCTGCTTTTCATTTCACATAGCATAATAATATTCCATCATAACCATATACCACATCTTATTTAGTCATTCCCCAATTGGTGGATGACCCTTCAATTTCCAATTCTTAGCCACCACAAAAAGAGCTGTTACAAATATTTTTGTGTAAATAGTCCTTTTCCCCTATTTTGGATATCTTTGGGATACAGGCCTAGTAGTGATATTGCTGGATCAAAGGGTATGCACAGTCTTACTGCCCTTTAGGCATCGTTCCACATTGCTGTCCAGAATGGTTGGATCAGCATGCACTAATCCATTCTTGATAAAGTTGCTAAAATAACCCTCAGGCACAGTGCTGAAGAAGATTCAGTGGATTTCCTGTTTGTCATTCAGGGTTTCATGTCTGACTCTTCCTGAACTCATTTGGGGTTTTCTTGTCAAAGGTACTGGAGTGGTTGGCCATTTCCTTCTCCAGCTCATTTTATAGATGAGGAAACTGAGGCAAACAGGGTTAAGTGACTTTCCCAGGGTCTCACAGCTAGGAAGTGTCTGAGGCCAGATTTGAACTTAGAAGACGAATCTTCCTGACTCCAGGCCAGGCTCTCTATCCACAGCACCACCTAGCCTAACTCTGTATTGTTTCTAGGATAAAATGTGTGCCCCTCAGTGTGGCTCTTAAAACCTAACTACAGTTTACTTCCAAGGCTTACTTCACACTGCTCCCTTTTTCACATGCACACCCTGTGTTTTCACCAAATCAACCCATTTCACTGTTCTT
>CM053594.1:57072247-57158418 GCA_028646575.1 Pseudocheirus occidentalis
ATCCCCCTTCTCATCCCCATCCCCTCTACTCTCCTGTAGGGCAAGATACCCAGTTTAGAGTGTATGTCATTCCTTCCCTAAGCCAAATTCAGTGAGAGTAAGGTTGACCCATTCTCTTTTGCTTTCCTGTTCTTTCCATCAAGGCATTGTTAAGTTATCCCTTGCCTCTTCTAAATGAGATGATTAACCCCATTCTGTTTCTCCCTGTCTCCTCTAATTCTATTTCTCTCCCACCTCTCAATTTCACCTTTTAAAATATCCTTTCCTATTAAATTGATCCTGTGCCTTCTGTCTATGTACACATATATACACACATATGTATTCAGATGCATATATACATACACACACACACACACATATACACAGTTATATTTCCTTCACCTATCCTCATACTGAGAAAGGTTTCATAAGTTAGAATTATTGTTTTTCCATGTTGGCATGTAAATACTTCAACTTTGATAAGTTCCTTATGATTTCTGTTCCATGTTTACCTTCTCATGTTTCTTGTATTTGATTGTCAAATTTTCTATTCAGTTCTGTTTTTTTCAGCAAGAATGCTCGAAAGTCCTCCACCTCATTGAATGACCATATTTTCCCCTGAAACATTATACTTAATTTTGCTGTGTAGGTGATTCTTGGTTTTAATCCTAGTTTCCTTGACCTCTGGAATATCATATTCCAGACCCTTTGGTCCCTTAATGTAGAAGTTGCTAAATCCTGGGTTACCCTGATTGTGTTACCGCAGAATTCAAATTGTTTCTTCTTGACAGCTTGTAATGTTTTTTTCCTTGATCTGGGAACTCTGGAACCTGGCTATAACATTGCTAGGAGTTTTCTTTTGGGGATCTTTTTCAAGAGGTGATCAGTGAATTCTTTGAAGTTCTATTTTGCCCTCTTATTTTCAAATATCAAGGCAGTTTTCCTTGAGAATTTCTTGAAGGATGTTTTCTAAGTTGTTTTTTTGATCATGGCTTTCAGGTAGTCCAATAATTTTTAAACTGTTCCTCCTGAATCTATTTTCCAGGTCAGTGGTTTTTTTCAAGATTTTTCACATTGCCTTCTATTTTTTCATTTGTTTGCACCTGTTTAATAGTATCTTGATTTCTCAAAGTTATTCACTTCTGTTGGCTCCATTCTAACTGCAGGAATTATTCTCCTCAGTGAGCTTTTGAGATTCTTTTTCCATCTTGCAAATTCGACTTTTTAAGGCATTTTTCTCCTCATTGGCTTTTGGGGCCTCTTTTGCCATTTGCTTTCAGAGAGGAGAGCTTTGTCCCAAATCGCTGGGGTTTTTGCATCTGCTCGAGCTATTAGGAAGCTGCTGTCTCTGGAGCCCCCACCAGCCTTGGCTTACTGGTCACACCTCAGGACCACCACCCAAGACCACAATCCCAAGCCATGGAGGTTAAGGCAAGAGCACTTAGCCTCTGAATGTTTGTTTGGCCCCCTGCAATCTGTAGGCCATGAGCTCTGAAGCAGCCACATGGAGGTGACTGCAGGGCCACGGTTTCTGCTGCTTTCTTGCCCTGGGAGCAGTCAGCCGACCCACTTTTCTTCCCCAAATCTATCTGAATTCCACTGACCTTTTACTTTGTCCTTGTTTCTTATGGGTTGATAATTCTGGAAACTGCCACAGCTGTTGGTGATCCAGTCTCCAGAGTGCTCCAGCTGCGACTTTTCCTGGGAGTCCTGGGGCTAAGCTGAGGTTTCAGGCCTGGCTGGGCCTGGCTCCTAGCACACTGTGATGAGACTTTCTCGCCCTCCTGCGGGGCTGCCCCCAGTGGGAGATGTGTTTTTCTGTGATTTTATGGGTTCTGGAGCTCTAAAATTTGTTTAGAGTCATATTTTACAGGTATTTAAGGTGGTTATGGTGGGAACTGCGGTGTTCTTCTTCTTGACTCCGCCCCCTGACACTTAAACTTTAAAAAGGGGCTTCTGGTAAGAACTGATCAGAAGAGATGGACATGGGAACAGAGGGAACTGCTGTTGCAAAGAAAAGTGTTTAGGGCATAGGGAATAACAAAGAGCTTATGTAGACAAGGGTGGGATTCAGTTTGTCTGGTGAATAGTGTATATAGAAGAGGGAAAAAGAGGAGAAAAGGCTAGGAAAGGGGAAAAGAAAGGGAATAAGCATTTAATAAGCACCTGTTATGTACCAAGCATTGTGCAAAAACACTTTTCAGATATTCTCATTTGCTCCTCACAACAGCTCTGGGAAGGAAGTGCCATTATTATCCCCAATTTGCCAGTTCAGGAAACAGAGGCAGGGAGAGGTTAAATTTTCAAATCCCATATGGGGTAATGACCCACTGTTGAAGAAGCACTGAAGAGGTCACAAGTCAGAAAAAGTCTGAGAAGCCCTGGCTGATTTTCCAGGGTCATACTGCTAGACAGTTTGGGAAGTCTTGCTGATTTGAGGCCTATTGCTCCATTCTCTGCCCCACTATAGATACTGCTATTGAAAGAATGAATACCCATCTTAGCCACAATTTCAGATTGTGGAAGATCTTGAAGGTCAGACAAAGCTCTCTTTAATCTGACCTCAGTCCAGAGGGAGGTGGGATGGTAGGGCAGGCAAATGTCTATGAAAATTCCTTGCTCTTTCAGATCTTGGGCTGCAAACAACACAGGTGGAGATGCATAGAGGACCTGCCATAGCATTACATCGCTTCTCATACATGGTAACATTGTCCTGGAATAAGGACACACACATATTTGAAGCATCTGCCTCTGGACTCAGCCATCTCTACAAACCTCACAGACGTGCATATTGTTCTGCCAGCCAGCGTGGTTGGTGTTTTTCAGGCTAGCCTCCAGATGATCCGGCTTTTTTCCCCACTCCTGCCTCTGTGCTTTCATTGCCTTCCTTTTATTGCTGTATTGACCCATCTATCTCCCCTTCTTTTGTTTAAATATACCTTACTTTTCAGTTCCCTTCCTCCATGTTTCCATTTCTGTGACCTTTCCGGGCATTCACTTTCTCCTTGCTGGTTGTTCTCAGAGTGCTGCTGCCTTCTGTGAGAGATACATGTAGTAGATGTTGTCAGTTGTCAGGGTCCCTATAGCCTCTGACCCAGACATGCTGAAGAGATGAGAAAAGGGTTCAGATGATGTCAGATTTTGTGAAAGAGTAATCATCTATGTCATTTATTGACCTTAAGTTGTTGGCAAGTGGGTTAATGCACAAGACACACAAAACATAAGGAATTGTTTCTCTTTGTTCTCTTGATCTCTGTCTTAAGACAGTTATCTCTTCAACAACTTTATAGGTGTCTTTTTAGGAATATTACCATCCCAGAAGTTTGTGTACTCCCTACTTTCAGGCAGGTATAGGCAGCTTCGGGGAAGGTAGGGGGAGTAACGTCCTCCTTAGGGCTATCAACACCATGCACTTCTTTCCTTCTCTTAAACTCCACGGACCTCCCTCCTTGATTGTATGACAACAGCATCCTAAGTAGGGGAGTTGGGTGGCCAGTTTAGAGTGATTGAGTTTGCTCGTAACATTGAAGAATTTCCCTGCTACAAAATGAACAGAATAATATTTATGTAATGCATCCAAGTTACTAGGAGAAAAGTGCCACGAAGTTAATTTGCTGTCATTGATTTTGTAGATCCTCACGGAAAAGAATTGCAAAGATTGTGATAGCACGGCAGTAGAAGCTCGATTCTGGTGTTGATCCTAACACCAGCCTGATGTGTGACTTGGGGCCTTGGTTTCTCCTATAAATTTAAAGAAATTTAGACTAAATAATGATGGCAATATACTAGTTTCATTTGCATAGTGCTGAGTTCACAAAATATTATTATCCTTATTTATATGAGAAGGAAAAGGAGGGGGAGCATGGCATGCATACATTCACATAAGGAGCAGAGCTTTAGACCAACGGCTCTCAACCTGTTGGTCACGACCCTTTGGGGGTCGAACGACCCTTTCACAGGGGTCGCCTAAGACCATCAGAAAACACACATTTCCAATGTTCTTAGGAACCAACATACCACTCCTCTTTCATCCCCAGGAGGGTCAGCCCACATGCAGATATGCCCACATACAAGTATTAAAGAATCGAGGCATTAGGAAGGTTGTTGAGAACCACTGCTTTAGACTCTAGGCAAGCTCAGAGGTGTCGTCTCCATAGCATTTCTGACAGTTGCCTCTGCTTGCATTCCCAAGGCAGCCCCTTTCACTTGTGGACTACTTTAATGACTAGTTTTTGCTTTTGTCAAGTTGAAGCTTGCTCCTAATTTTTTCCTCTGTGAACAAGAAGAACAAGTTTCACTCCCTTTCTTCTTGAGAGATGTTTAAATATGCGAGGAAGTCTACCATATCCCCTCCACCCAAAGGCCTCTTTAAACAGGACCTCATCTGGCAGAGTCCTGAGGGCCCTCATCATACTGGTTGCCCTCTTTTCAGTGATCTTCAGGTTTATTTCTATAAATGTTTCTCCCAGAACTGAATATAGTATTTCAAATGTGATCTCACCTCAGGTACATTTCCGTGAGACAATCTGTTGCTTGGATGTCTCTCACTGTAGCCTTAGTTCTCGTTATCTCTTTCGGCTACCACATCACACAGCTGACTCATTTAGTTTCTTGTAGTCCACTGAAACCCTGAGGTCTTTTTCAGAACTGCTGATTAGCCATGATGCCTCTACTTTCCCATAGTGTACTTAGGAAATTAAAAACAAACATCGATCCCTATTATCTTTCATCCTTGATTGAATCCAGTGTTAGGCTCCTGAATCTATCATGCAACATTAGCAATCCCTGCCAGGTTTGTGGCATTTTAAAGTTTCATAAGTATCATTTGTGCCTTTTGTCCAAGTTATTAATAAAAATATTAAATAATGCAGAGCCAAAGACAACCCAGAAGATCCTATTAGAAACCACATTTCACATTGACCCATTAACTCCTTTTTGGGTCTGGTCAGTCAGTTACAAATCTTCCAGTTCTCTCTTCTAATCCATATATTTCTATCTTGTCCATGATCAGAGAGACTGTCAAATGCCCTGCTTAGACATAAATCATATTATTGCATTTATTCCAGGGTACTTGATAACCTAAACTACTACCATTCCCTTGAATTGTCTCTTCTAGTTCAGTATGCACCCTGAGATTGTTCATTGGTTGAACATGTGAAGTTTTTCAGTGAGAAACACTTTTTAAATAACAGAAGATATCAAATGAAGGGCCCATTTGATTCAGATGGGGCCTCAACTCCACTAGGTGGTGCCATGGGCCCACTACAAAGCTTCTGAGGCCTGTTCTGTATGCAGGAGTGTGCAGCCTTTGCACCAAGGATGTACAGAAAAATCCAATTGGGACATTTCCTGGGTAATCATACTCTGCACAGGGTTTGTCTCTTGACCTTTGCTCCATCTCCATCACCATCATCTCTGAAACCTGAAGCTTCTGCAGAGAGGTTACTGGTTTGTTTCTTCAAAGTCTTTAGGCTAAGAAAGTGGCTTTCATTCCTCATTGGGATCAAATGCTTCCATGGGGACTGAGTCAGTTTTATCTTACTGACAGTTATGTTTCCATTTATTGACAGGCAACTGTTTGGCAAAATTTGATCACATGGAAAATTGTATCCTGTTTCCCATGTTTTATGATGTGAGTTTTTGTTACCCTTGCCTATATTCCTTGTGAACCAAAATGAGAAAACCATCTGTTAATGAATTTAAATTTTGCTTTAAAGGTTCATAATTCTTTTTCCTCTATTACCCCAGTTGAGAAAATTCTGTCTTCCCCTTTATGTACTCTGTGATCTAGCCATTCTGACTATCTTGCTGTTTTATCACAACCAGCATTTCATTTCTCATCTCTCTACCTTTGTACTGGTTGTCCCCCCCGTGCCACAAGTCTGTTCCCTTATCACCTACAAATCACATAATCCCTGGTTTCCTTCAGGACTCAGCTCAGGCACTATTTTTCTGCATGGAACTGTTTTTAGTCCCTCCCATCTGCAATACCTTATTTCCCAAGGTTACCTTATAATAAAGATATAACTATGCTTTATTAGTGTTTTGTAAGTACTTGTATATATACATGTCCTCTCCCCAATTATAATGTAAGCTTCTCGGAGGCAGGTGCTATTAAATACCTTTTCAATGTAATAAAGAGAGCTGAAACCTTGCTACATAAATAAATCATGGTATTAGGGCAGAAACAAGTACTAAGAGCACAGTGCCTACACATATGTGATTCATAAATGCTTGATGACCGATTGCTCCTATCTTCTTCCCTTGGGTGTCAAACAGTCTAAGTCCAATTCCTCTTTCATGTGGCAGCCCTTCAGATATTTGAAGGTTGTTACCATGTCTCTCCTTCATCTATCTCTTTCGGTTGAGCTTCCTCATTTCCTTTAACCAGTCTTCATATGGTGTGCTTTTAGTCCTTTTATTATCCTGATCCTCTAAACCTGTGGGTTGCGACCCCTTTGGGGGTTGAATGACCCCTTTGATAGGGGTCACAGGGGTGGCCTAAGACCATTGAAAAACACGTTTCTGATGGTCTTAGGAACCGAGACACTGCTCCTCTATCCATCTTCAGGTGGGTCTGCCCACATGCAGATATGCCCACATACGAGTATTAAAAGGTCAGGGCATTAGGAGGGTTGAGAACCACTGCTCTAAACACTCTTTAGCTTTTCAGTTTCCTCTCTAAAAGTGGGCAGATAGAACACATAAGATGGTCTGATGAGGGCATAGTTCTCTCATCAGCCTAGATAACTTTCAGGCCAAGGTTGTGTCAGCATGTTTTTGGCTGCTGTTTCACATCTTTGAGCTTATAGGCCATTAACACCCCCAGCAGAAATGCTGTCTAGCCACACTTAGAATCAACACGACAATCATATTTGAGTATTTGAAGGCCTGTCAGAAGAAAGCAGTATAGTAGAATTGTTCTTCTTTGTCTCAGATGGCAGAACTAGATGCTACAGAGAAGTATATTTAGGCTGGATACTAAGAAAAAACTTACTAAAAATTGGAGTTGTCCAGAAGTAAAATGGGATCTTCCTACAATCAGTGGGCTCTCTGACTACAGTCTTCATGCTTAGGCTGGACAGCCACTTGTCAGGATTGTATTGTGGGCAGAATTTCTGCTTATGTATTAGAGCAGATGACTTCTGGGTTAACTATCTGTTAACATATAATGTGAAGTGCAAACAGCTGGAAACAAGGATTCAAAGATAGAAAAGGCGTGACAAGGGATCTAGTCTAAGTCTTACTGAATAGTTTTGGAGATTCAGAGTTCCAGTGTTTGCAACATTGAACCTGAAGAAAATACTACGGCAGGAACTTCTGTTTTTGTTCTTCAATTCTGTGCAGTGAAATTATTTTGGACCTGGGAGGGAAAAAAGCATTGAAATTCATATAATGCCTCAGCTCACCACAGCTTTAGGAGAATGTAATGGTAATGGAATTTGGAGATGCCCCTGGACTGGCTTGAGTGTTCAAACCCAGAGCTTGTGAATCCCACAAGCTGCTGTTGTGCTGCTCTTGTAGAGGTCCTGGAACCTGGCTGGCTGTTGGTTCAAAAGCCCTGAAGGAGGATTTTCTTGTGGTACCTTCACAGAAAGCCTGGAAGAGGGCCTTGCCGATGTTTTCAGGGGTTCTGGGACTGTTCTACAGGCAGAGAGTGACTTGATGAGGACACTGCCTATGGCTTTGTTGAACTTCGTCTCCCCAGGGACTGAGATTGCTGAGGTCAAGATGAAAGAAGGGCCTTTCCTTGGATTTTCTCTGCTGAGATGTTATCTTGACCTTGTTAGGGCTTAAGGGTAGATGGCCTTTTGTGCTATGCTGCCCCTTTTGAGAAAGTGCTTGGTGTTAATGGATGATGGTGTTGTAATTACTTTGTGTCCAGGGGTGAGAAACCTTTGGCCTTTTTGTGCTCTGTGATTGACCAAATGAATGTACTTTGTTTATGATTGGAAACTGATCTCCATTTGAGAAGAGACTGACTGACTAAATGAATGTACTGTTTAAGGCTGGAGCATTACCTGGATTAAATTGAGAACTTACTTGCTAAATGAATGAGTTATACTGTATTTTGACTTTATCTGTTCTGTGAATGTTTGCTGAATAAATGGGGTTTGCTGTGCTGGTAATTTGAACCTTGGAAGTTACCTTTCCTTTGCATTACAGAGAGTTGTAGATGAGCAGCACAAGAATTTCTAGAAACTCTGTTTTGGAGGGACTCAGTTTCATCCTCTCTCTACTAGTGGGCTCCTCTGTAACACATCTCTAGGTACCTTGGCAGTTCTGCCCTAGAGAGAATTATCTTCCAGTAATGATAAGTGGGCTCCAGAGCCAGTCTTCAATATTCCCTGCTCCTGCCTCCCTTTCTTCTGGTATCCAGACAGTGAACTCCCTCCCCCGCTCCTCATTCCTGCCAGAGGGAACCCAGACTCCCTTCTCCGCTCTTAACTCCATATACCCCCTTCTTCCTTCTCAAGGGGCAGTCTTCTTGTCTGGCAAACCAGTCCTCTGCCTTTAGTTGCATCCTTAGGACCCCCCAGACTTTTCTGCACAAGAACTTTCCTTCGGTGGTGTCTTCCCCAGTTAGTGAGTTTCTAGAGAGGAGGAGGGATTGTTTCTTGTTTTGTTTTGTTTTTTTGTATCCACTGTACTTAGCACTATGAGTGGGACAAAGTAAGTACTTAAATGCTTTTTCAAATTCATTCATTTATCCATTCTTTTTGTATGAAATAGGTAAATGCAAATAATTTATGTTCAGCATTTTTCAAATGGCAACCGGAGCTGAAATTTCAGAGATAAAAGATGAGAGAAAAGGGTTAAAATATCACATATTAGGGAATGTTTAAAAGAAAATTTAGCTTGTGTGTGAATTTGACTCATGACGAGTTAGCCACAGTGAGGAGTGCTCTTTTTAAAATGAAGCCATGTTCCCATTTAGGTGCACCTGAGACATGAAGAGAGTGAGGATTATTAAGTTGGGAATCAGTAGAGAGGAGTGAACCTGGAGAACTGAGTTGTAGAACCCTTGCTTTTTGTTTTAACCACTTCTTGTTTCTTGATAGTTCCAGAATGTCCACCATTATTAAATCTTGTTCACCTTCATTCCAGAAGGTATTCTGCTGCCCTCTCTTTCCCCCTCTCTGGCTGTCGCTAGTCTTGCCTTGTAACAAAAAGTGGAGAGAAAATACATTTACTAAAACCAGTAGACAAATCAGTCCTGTTAGACCTTCCCCTGAAAGTACTATGTAGTATAAATTGTATGTTTTTCAAATTAACTTTGCTCAACTAATTGTTTAAAGCTCTTTTGTGATACCTCTTCAAGTAATTGGAGATACTCTGTCTTGTCACAAAATCAGGTTCTAAAATTGTAGAGTTTTTGAGGTATTTTGCTCAGGAAGATTCTTATAACATTCCTGTTACTTTTCTTAGCAGTGAAACATTGACAGCAACCTGTCTTGAGAAAGAGCCACCTCAGTGCACTGTTGCTAGTTGTATGATGACAAAGAATAAGGTCTATGTAAGAAATCCCCAGGTACCCTAAGCATTTCATTTTAATTGTTAGCTAGAATTGACAGTGAATCTTTTCCAGGTCATTGGTGACTGCTAACAATTTCAAAATGGACCGATTTTATTTCACCCCTTCATCTTCATTTTGGAACTTTGTGAAAAGTCCACCTCTGATAGAATTAGGAGATACTAGAACCTTGAAACCCTTCCTTTCTCTTTCCATGTATCCACCTATGTGAGCCCTTTTGTTCTAGATTCAGCAGGCAATATCAACTCAGGGTGTAAAGAATTTATATTGTTTGATTAGTTCTCAGAGTCTTATTTCTCACTATTAGATTATTGAGCCCACTCTTAAAACATTTTGGGCAGTAGTTTAGTTTATTTCACATTGTCACTAACTTAGTGATAGGTCCAGATGTGGACAATTAGATAGTTGATAATCCTTTCTCAACCTACGTTTCTAGGTTTATTATATACATCATTCCCTTTTACTGACTGGTCCAAACAAACTAGTCTTGCTATTCCTCACACATTGTTCCATCTCTAATCTCTGTGGCTTTGTATGATCTGGACTCCTATTCTTGGAATGCATTTCCTCATCTTTACCCCTACTTCTGGGAATTCCTAGTTTTCCTTTGTTTGGCATCTAAAAGATCATATTTATTCGACATTTATTAAATGCCTACTGTATGTAAGGTACAACTCTAAGCAGTGGAGACAGAGACAAAAACAACAAACTATCTTCATTTTATCAAGATTCCAGCATTTAGCACGATATACAGCACATAGTAGGAGATTAATAAGGAGTGTGGAAGGGGCGGCTAGGTGGCGCAGTGAGTAGAGCACCGGCCCTGGAGTCAGGAGTACCTGAGTTCAAATCCGGCCTCAGACACTTAACACAAAAAAAACTAGCCGTGTGACCTTGGGCAAGTTACTTAACCCCAACTGCCCTCCAAAAAGCAAAAAAAAAAAAAAAAAATAAGGAGTGTGGAAGAGAAGAAACAAAGACCACAGCTTATCCACAAACTGGATGATAAGAAGCTTTCATTGTCCCAGGTAGATGATGTTGGGGGTAAGTGAATCCACTCTGTCTTTGAGTGTTTTAAAAAAATATTCTCTGCTGCTTTGCCTAGAAATTAGTAGTAACTAGGATTTAATTAGACTAACTGCAGGTTGTTCAGAGACCTTCTCCATTGCCTGAGTTACTGACAGATAAGAACATTTCCTTTGGCACAGTAGTTAGAACAACAGGGCCCTGGTCCATTCCTGGAGTTATGTTGCAGTGCATTCATGGCTGAGGCCCGGGAAGGTGTTAGTTTTTTAGTGATTAATGCCAACTCTGGCATGAATTTCAGAAAAAGAGAATGTTGAGAGGTTAGGATATGGTTGGCAGAGCTTTCCTGTTGAGCTTAACTTGTTTATATAGATAACATTCCTTAATGTAAAGGTAGATATGTTTTGACAAGATGTCAGGTTTGGTTTGATAGGCCCCTGATGTGCTATTCCCTGGAGTGTGGGGCTTGGATGCAGCCATGTCTTAAAGTCTCATCCTTTCAGTGTGACAGTTTGTATTAATGACTATCAGGCTTCCCTCTAAGAAGCATGGGATCTGTTCACTTCCAGTGAGCAGACCCTGTTATTCTAGATTCATGGACTGGTTTGTTTTCCTCAGCTGAATGGAACAAGTGATCAGCAGGGGGAGCTCTTGCCCTTCCCAAATCATCTTTGCCACCTAAGGTGGCTAATAATGAGGGTTTCTGTTTTTCTGGCTCTACCTCTGTGGAAATTTCCCAGATTTCTTCATCCTTTTTATAGACTCTTTGGTCTTAGCAGTGATCATCTTAGAGGCACCTCCGGGAACAGTGCAAGTGAGGAGAGTCATAAACTCTACTGTTTGGGGCTGTGCTATGTGAAAGGAGAAGCACAGTGAATACTCTTCTGTTAGCTGGCAGTGCTCTCAAGCTCTCCTTTTTGCAGATCCTGCCACCTGCCACAGTAGCAGTTTTCCCCTTTTTCTGATTTCTCATTTGATTAATCATTATTACTGTTGTCATCAATGAAACATTTATTAATGTGCAAGGCTTTGTGTTAGCTACTAAGGAGGGTACAGAGATGAACAAGACAGTCACTGGCTATAGGGAATTTATAGTCATGTAGAAGAGACCAGGCCAAAAAAACTCCACCAAACGAAAACTCATCTAACTCATGGTACCATGTCAATGTGTTGAGAGTGAAATAGACTTAATTACTATTTGCGTGTGGAGAATGGAGATATCCCTGAGGGCTCTTTGGTCAGGAAATGCTTGGCAGAGGATGTGAACCTTGAAGGGTCAGTCAAAGGCGATAGAACTAGAGAGGACTTTGGAGTCCATCTAATCCAAATTCCCTTGTTTTACAGTGGTAGGTTCTTTCCTCCACAACCAGTACCTAGCATTTTTTTTCTTGAGTCTACTTAAAGCCACTTTGTTGAAAATTCTTTTTCTTTTTTTTTTTAAAAACAATGTCATAGGTGGGATTTTGGCCCAGTTCTAATGAGGGTTCCAAGTCTTGTTCTCTATCCACTGCAATACAAAGCTTCTTCCAGGTGGGTTCTTTTTTGATGGAGAAATAGCCCCTGAGCTCTAATATACTATAATATGCCATGTCAGAGCTGGAAGAGTTCTTAGAACTCATCTCTTCTTTCTTCACTTTATAGATGAGGAAACTGAGGCCTAAAAGAGACCTAAAAAAACACCTCTCAGATTTTTGGAGGTGTAGGCAAAGGATTTGTTGTCTGGGGTTGGTGGGAACAAAGAGAATCAAGGAGGATGAAATTGTTTTTCTATCTCTGTGTCTTCTCAGTGCTTCATTAATCCAATAATGTTTTGAATAAGATAAAACTATCAGTGAAACTATACTTCCTTTGTGCTATGAAGTTTTTATTGGTCTTTTTTTTTTTTTTTTAACATTGCCTTGGCTTTCCAATGTTACTAGCTACTTCTTCCCCATGCCCCACCGTGGAATCTTCCACTGTAATAGAAAAAACAGTTAAGCAAAATTAACCGACGAAGTAAACAGCTGACATCATATGGCATGGTGGGGTGTTTTATCATCTTTTCTTTGGGACTATTAGAATTTATCAGAATTTGATTGCCCTGTCATTTTGATTTACATAATTGTAGTCATTAAGTAATAGTCTTCCAGTTCTGCTTATTTCACTGCATCAGTTTATACAAACCTTTCCATGTTTGAGTTCACCATTTCTTATGGTGACATCTCTAGACTTTAACCTTCTCAGGATATATTTCCATTAGTCTAGTAGTCATTAGGTCAAAAGATATGAACAATTTAATCATTTTTCTTGCATAATTCCAAATTTAACATGAATCATATTATGTGTGTCATGGCCTCATGTGAATGAAAGACATTATGGGAAACGTTCTTTATGTCTGTCACCTGCCTGTTATTGTTCTACATGGAACTCTATATAATTCTAGCATAAAAATGAAGAAGTTATGGTTAGGGTTGCCTGAGACTCCAGAATACCAACATGCCGAGTCCTGTGGAAAGAATTCTATTCAAGTCTTCTCAGCCAAAGAAAAACAAAGTTTATTGAAAGTTCAAGTTCACCATATGGGGTAGACTCTTTAAGGAGCCAGTCTATGCTAGGTTGTTCTGTGGTGTTCTCACAGAGCAAGTCTGTGCTAAGCTATTCTATGAGGCTCTCACACACATCGAGGGAAGATGGGGTGCTTATATACAGAGGCTTCTAGGGGTGGTCTAGAGGAGGAGTTTGGGGAGGGTCTTCAGGAGGAGTCAATGAGGTCAGATTCTAGTAATGAGTTTGGGGAGGGTCTTCAGGAGGAGTTAATGATGTCAGTGCAAGAGTAGATTGATATTTTGATAGGCCCCAGGGTGGGAAGCCGATGGACAATGGAGGGCCAGGCTAGTAATAGAGGTTTGGGCCCATCCACAATGAAATACTTATGGCTTCTGCAAATGTCAGAGCTAGAAGGGAGCTGGAGATGATTTTTATGGGTAGTTAGAGGTTGAGAGATTGAAGTATCTGAGCTGGTTTGATTAAACAGAAGGTTAAGTTCTTGATCTGACTGAAGAACGTAGGGAACTGTTACAGGACTTTGAAGAGAGGTAGGAATAGGTTAAAAAAAATACTTTGGTAAAATTGAAGGCAAATTATGAAGATCAAGCAGGACAGAAATGATGAGATAGGAGAAGACACTCTCTACCCCTTTGTGGAGGTGGGAGGTCCACGTGTGTTGTACATTGCCCATGGCAGACTTTTGTTGATTGTGCTAATTTTGACACTCTCTACCCCCCTTTGTCTTTAAAATTATTTTTTGTTTTATGGGTTAACTTTCTGGAGGGGGGAAGAATACTAGGGAAAACTATGATGACATAAAGAAACAAAAGACATGAATATTTTTTTAAAAAATCCATTTTGCTAATTGATTAAGTTTAGGAACTTAATGGTATTCCCTCTTTATCCTGATAAGTTCCTGGGTGGAGGCAGGGACCTCCATTGACCGTCAAGGCTGCCAGGATACAGGATTTCAGGGTAAAGACTCAAAGTTGTTGTACATGTTAGTTAATCCACGACTATGAGTAAGGGGTGTGAATCAGGTGGAAGAACAATTTCCTGTCATTTGAATGGATGGAAATATATTTTCCTCCTATTTTATATTCCTTAACTTATATTATCCTTTTATTCGGTTATCTGATTCTTCCCTTCTTTTTTCTTTTCTTCCTCTCAGTTAAATGACTAATTCAAAATCCTTCTCGGCTTTTCTTCCATTTCAGCTTCTTTGGTTTATTTTGTCTTTTCCTTAACCTTTTTCTAAGAAGGCTATCTTTACCTTATTCTCTTCCCTTTCTATCTCTTACAGACTTTCATAGCCATATTTATAATCCATGTACTTATTTTAAACTTTTTAAAAACTTCTTTGTTTCTTATAGGATTAAAGTCTCTAAAAGACCAGGTTTGAGTTCTGTCTTCTAACAGTTTCTGTTTATTGTCTTTGTGGATCTTGCCCTCTCACTTTTTTCCCTGTTGTACCTTACTCTCTCCTCTCTCCACCCCCCCTGTACTCTTTGCAGTGTCAGTTAATATGAGAGGTATTAAGGAAAGAAGCATTGCCCCATGACAGAAATTATTACAAATTATGAGGCCTCCTTCTATCCCCTGGCCTTCCCGTGATCGTTATCTTTTCCATTTTACAAGGTCCACGTCCTCCCATTTTTTTGGATACTGATTGTCCCTAAAAGAGATCTGACTCCCCATTTGCTGACTTAGGATGTTGTCTGTGGAAGCACTACTCTTGAAAGAAGTGGTCTTCCTGTGTGCCAACACTGTATGGATTAAACCTATTGAAAAGTTACTATCTATCTCTATTTATAGAGTATATCTTGCTTTGGGAGTTCTCCATATGACACTCCCCTCCTTCCTTTGAGATAATTTTTTCTGTTCTTTCTCCTTGTTCCTCCTGATCCATTCTTCTTTAGCTCCTCTTCTTGCTGATTACAAGAGATACCTTCTCTTTGTTGTTTACGCAGTGACTTGATAAGGGTACATCACATATTCCCTTCTTTCCCCTTTTATAACTTCTCATTTAGTCCCCAAAATTTCCTCAGTTCGCCTATTTTCTCCATTGCTTTTCAGTCCCTTTTGCTAGATTTTCAGCCAGATCAGGTTTGTTAACCTTGGGTGTTCCCCTAAGGCCCTCCCCTGGGCACACTTATCTTCTTGCTCTATACTGTTTCACTTGGTCATCTTATCGGCTCTCATTGTTTCAGCTGTCATTTCTTTGCAGATGTTTCATTTCCAACTTTAACCTCTGTATCTCCAACTGCCTATTAAATATTTTGAACTGGATGTCCCGTACACATCTTAAACTCAGCTTGTTTAAAACTGAACTCATCTTTTCCTCCAAAGCCTTTTTCTCTCCCTAACTTTCTTATTTCTGTGGTGGGTACTACCATCGTCTCAAGTTACCTTGGCTCAAAACCATTGACTCCTAACTTTTTTCTTATAACCCCAACTCCCCATATCCAAGCTATTGCCAAGATTTTGCTTTCCCAAAACTTTTGTATACACCCCTTTCTCTCCTGACACTACTATCCCCCTGGTGTCTGGATTATTGCAATAGCTTGTGCGTTGGTTTGCCTGCCACAAATCTCTCACCACTCTAGTCAGCAGCTAGTGCTTAGGTTCAGCCATGTGAGATCACCTCCTCCCCACCCCCCATCCCCTACTCTCCACCCCCTTCTCAGCCTACAAAATAAACTCCAGTGGTTCCCTTTCACTTCCAGGATCAAATTTAAAATCATCTATTTGACATTCAAAGCCTTTTGTAGCCTAACTCCCTCCCCTTCACTTTTCTAGTCTTTTTATACTTTACTCCCTCCTTCTGTGAATGCTGCACCCCAGTGACATTAACCTCCTTTGCTTCCTTGTTTCTTCAGCAAGATACTTCATCTCCAGTGTAACTGTTCCACATGCTTGGAATGCTCTTCCTCCTCATCCCTGCCTCCTGTTTCCTTCAAGTCTTAATTAAAATCTCATATTCTGCAGGAAGCATTTCCTAGGCCTCTTTAATGCTAGTGCATTCAGCCTGTTGATTTTTCTCATTTATCCTCTATATGACTTGTTTATACATAGTTGTTTGGAAGCTTCTCTTCTCCATTAGACCATGAGCTTCTCAAGCAGGGACTGTCTTTCATCATTTTTTTTTTTGTAATCACAGTGCTTAGAACAGGGGTGGAGAGCCTGCATCCTGGAGGCCACATGTAGCCCTCTAGGTCCTCAAGTCCAGTCCTTTGACTGAATCCAAATCTCACAGAACAAATCCTGTTAATGATTTGTTCTGTAAAACTTGGACTCAGTCAAAAAGCTGCACCCAAGGACCTAGAAGGTCACATGTTGCTTTGGGGCTACAGGTTCCCCATCCCAATCTAGAAACATAGTGCTTAATAAATGCTTGACTGATGTGTGTCTGTCTGTCTGTGTCTGAGAGAGAGAGAGAGAGAGAATGGGGGAGAGTGGAGTGATTTGAAGAGCTGAGTTCATAAGTGTTTCAAGCCTGACCCTCAACTATCGTTTATCCTATTTAAGTTTTATTTTCATCTTTAATCCCTTTGTATACTTGTAGAAAGAATTATTTTAATGGTTCCTATGCTTCTGTTGCAACCCAGTAGGTGTCTTTAGCTTTCTTTCTTTTTGTCCTTTTCATAATGTCTATAGGTTTAGGTTTGTAGGATTGTCATTTTTGGGTTGCATCTTAAGCCCCTTTCCTTTTCTGGATATATTTTTGCAGTTTTTGGTGACTGGGGAATAGTTTTGTTTTATGAATTGTGGTGAAGATCATTTGAGATAGGCAAACCTTAAAGTGTTATCTAATTACTTATTATTGCTACAGTTAGCAACTGAGGGAATTGGGAAAGGTAAATATAGCAGGAGTCCTTGTCCTGGAGTCTGTGAAATTGTTTTTTAAAAAAGTTATTATTTTGATTATAGCATTTCAATATAACCATCACCTTGTAATGTATGTATTTTATGTATTTAAAACATTCTGAGAAGGGGCCCATAGGTTTCACCAGACTACTTAAAGGGGTTTGAGCATCTTTTGAAAACCTTTGACATAGAAGTTGGCATTCAACTGAGTCTGGAAGGCAGCAAGACATTCTAGAGACAAAGAGGAAGGGAGAACATTCCAGGCAACTCAGAGGGAATGATTCAGGAGACTGAGAAGGGAGGGAAGATTTGAGAAGAAAAGGTTTAGAATGACATCTTTGGAATAAATTAAAGAGAAATAAGGATTACCCTACTGGGGCTGTGGAGATTAGATTACAGATGAAGAAGCAAGTCATTCCCCCTAACACCTTCTTTTACCCTCCCTCCACCCCCCCATACAGGTGGCAACATATGCCAAGCAAGTCAAAAACACCTAGACTCCTTTGACCACAACCTCTCCTTCAGAGCCTGTTGGAAACAGCCCATGACTCTTACCCCCCGAACCCTGGGAATAGCAGGTACTTGGGTGGCACAAGTGTATGAGTAGAGTTCTGGACTTGGAGTTAGGGAGACCTGAGTTCATTTTGCTTCGTACACTTAATAGCAATTTGACCCTGGGCAATTCACATTTCTTCATGTAAAAAAAGGATAATAATTGATATTGATAAAGTGCTCTGCAGACAAGTGCTATATAAATACTATCATCATTAGTAACTTTCTGTGCCTTACCTGTACATACCACAGTCTTGTTTCCAGCCTGGTCCCCGTAGCTCAAGGGAAGCAGTCAGACTTGGCAGGGCTTCTGCAGTCTTGCCTCCTTAGTAGCCATCCTTACTAAGCACTTGGAATAGAAATGTTTTTCTCCCAAAGTTCTTGGAATTATCAAATGTTTTAACTTTGAAAATGGATATTGTTTTATTAGTAGAAGTAACATTAAAGGAAGATATGTGACCATCTGCTTTGCTGCTGCTCCCTAAGGACCATGGGACTTTTCCATGGAATGTGCACCTGAAAAAGTATGTGTTACTACTACTTATTAGAATTCAAGCTCCTTGAACATGAGCTGTCAGACTTTTCTCTTTGTATCTCCAGTTCTAAGACTTTGTGCATATTATGTCATTTAGTCAAGACATAAATTTATAATGGACCTAGTTATCTTGCTCGTGTGATTTCTTCCAGTTTCATTCAACTTCATTCAATAGCAGAGGAGGCAGATGATGGGTGTAATCCAAGTTTGGGTTTTGGCAAATGGTTGATATCAATAGGACAGAGGGCGTCAAAGAGTTTTGGAGTATTGGGACAGTATAGAGTAGATCTAGCTAGATATAGAGCCAAGCTTACCTGTAACTGGGAGGTGGAAGAAAAAGAATGGGTTAAGGAAGAGTTGGAACGACAGATTTATGATTTATAATAAAGGAATTTCAAAGGTTTTAATTGTGGAAGTAGGTGAATCTATCTTACCTTTCTGTCTGTCTGTCTGTCTGTCTGTCACGATTGAGGTGGATTGGAGGTGGTGTTTGTGGGAGCTGAGAGGTTAGGTATTTGGACAGGATATCAAAAAATAATATTTACCCTAATTAATAGCAGGAGTTGGGGTGGAGGAAACTGTGAGACAGGTTTGGAATTCCTTGAGAAAGAAGGGAGAATGACCTGGGTCCATTATATAGCTGCTAGGATCTGGACTGTATGATGCATTTGGATAGAGTTAACCACTTCAAAGGCTATAAGTTTGCTGGCTAAAGGTGCAGAGGGAGAATATGATAGTATTCTTACTTGAGAGAGAGAGAAAGAGAGAGAGAGAGAGAGAGAGACAGAGAGAGAGAGAGTTGGTAGAGAGAGGCAGTGCGTGAAAAGTGTAGCCAGGACTGGAAAGGGTGGCTAGCAGTTTGATAAGGGAAGCCAAGCCTCTGACTGCCAGAAGGAAGGTGTCTAAAATGAAGACAAGTCTGTTAAATATGGAATTGGAATTCCAGAGGGCACAGTGGAATGCAGAAGCATTTATTATGTGCCAGTCACTGTGTTAAGTGCTGGGAATACAGATAGGAAAATGAGAGAGTCTTTCTGAGAGCTCATGTTCTAATTGGGGAGGCAAAACATAGATAAGAGTTGAGCTTCAGGATGAATGAAAGTTCTTCGGGCACAGTGGCAAAAGTGTGGAAGAAGTGGGAAAAAATGGAATGGACATAGGACAGCAGGACTAAGGTGGATAGGAATAAGAAATATTGTCTGATAGAACCTTTGAATCCTCTTTTAGACCTATATTTGGGATGCGTAGACCCTTGTGTGAATATTAAAGGAAATGTAGAATGAAGTAGGTGTGGGATAAGGACTCCTCAGGAGTAGAAAAGCAGATATTTTTTTCTTGTTTTTTCTCTTGCGTTCGCCTGTTGTTTTTGTGAACAGCAGAGATTTTTTTCTACTTGAGGTATATTAGAAATTTCATTGCTTAGCATCTTCTGAGGTATATGGTTTCATGGAGTGGAAGTCTGTCTTCAGAAAATTGTCTTAGCACCTTCATTCATTCTGATCTTTTATAGATGCTAGAGCATCTCTCGGATCTTTGTTGCCCCCATTCTAACAACATTTTCCTATAGCCTTCTTCCATGTGAACATGCTTTAGTTGTATTCAGAAAGGCAGAGCAGAATACAACATAGTTAAAAATGACTGTTCCTCTGTACTTAATTTCATGAAATAGCTTATGTGAAATGCTTGATAACATTGCTTAGGATCACACACAACTTAAACTTAATTTAGCCAACGATGGTCAATAAAAGGCAATTTTACCTTTTCCAGAGCATGGTCTGAGCATCAAACCTAACAAGGTGTTTTCCCTTGCCCACTTTCGTGTGTACTGGTTACTGGCCTTGCCAGAAAAGAAGTGTACTGTGTATCGTTTGCCTTCTGAAATCCCTTAGGCAGCCATACATAGGACTAAGCTGTGTGATATTGTGTAGGTAACTGGCTCAATAGCCCTTATCCTAAGGTGACATATTCTGTGTTACCCTTTAGGGTACTTTGAACTAATACAATTTCTTTTTCAAATGCCCATATGTGAATCTGTATTTTCGTGTTTGTCACTTTTGTTATGGTGTTCCTTTTAGTGTCTATAGTAGCTTAATTGTGAATACTTTGTAGTCTTCTAGCAATTTTTTAAGAAGGTTGGGTCTATGCAGATTTGCATCATTATTAAACCTGAGTGTTGCTACTTTGGTGTTTGTGATATGTGTCTGTGATGTTAAAATCCTAATGTTGATAGAGCATCAAAATTAAGTTCAAAGACTAGCATTGTGAAATACTCTTACAATGCTGAGCCCAATATCTAAAACATTGTGAATGCTTTGAATCCCTTTGAAATAGGAGTTTAAAATAGATCAAGCCAGCCTAACTTGGGTCTATTTTAAAGCCCCATCTCAAAAGAGGAGATTAAAAATGCACATTCCCTAGATGATGATCTATAGACAGACCATTTGCTGTGTGTGTGTGTGTGTGTGTGTGTGTGTGTGTATGTGTATGTGTATGCATGTATATACAGTCTTGAGAGCCGCATTAGAGATGGACTATATAACAGGATTGACCAGGTGCAGGAAAAACGAAGAGAAGGAGAGTTGATTTGATTGTTTAAGAAAATTTGCAGCACTTCCAGTGATCTTAAGTTAGCTCCCATATTGTGATCACTGCAGAATCAGAATTTCAGGTAATCCAAAGAAAAGTGGGGAGATGTACAGTGGGTATGGGTGTGAGGCTATAGTGTAGTCCTAATGATGATCAAAAGATAGTATCAGTCAAAGAGATGTAATGAGAGTGAAAGATAGGAGATGAATAACCTGAGTGCCACCCTGGTATATGTTAAAATAACCGTGTGTATAGAAGAAAAAGACATGGACGAAGAATCACACAGAATGAGAAGGTGTAGTGATGTGGTATTTCATACTGATTAGAGGGATTCCACACTGGCCGAATCGTGGCTTTTCTTTCCATTTCAAATGAAGCCTTACTAATATATATTTCTGTTAATTAGCAAATGATTTTTGAGCTCCTTCTGTGTCCTCAAGACACTATGCTAGATTGTTCTCATAGAGATTATGCTTCAGTTTGGGAAAACCATGCATTTGGAAAGAATTCTGAAAGGCAGTACAATCTAAATACTTGTTAAAATTCTTTTTTTTTTCGAGGTCTGGTGCAGTTACCAGTACTGTAGCATAGTAGAAAGAGTAGTGGACCTTAGGAGGCCTTTGCCCTCCTGGCTGTGTGTGTGTGTGTGTGTGTGTGTGTATACACGTACGTGTACATACACGCATGCATGTGTGCGTGTGTGCATGGGCAATTTAGTTAAATTCTTAGAGACTTCATCTTATCTCATCTTTAAAAATGAGACATTTGGATTATGCCTTTTCCAGCTCTTCACTTCATTCCTGCCATAGTCCTAGAAGATCACTTCAATCCTGAAGCTCCCATTCCAGAGGCACCTTTCTCCCTTGGGACTCCTCCCTCAGCTTGGAGGGTAGAGGGCTTTTTTCAGAACCAACATTGAAAGAGGTTCTTCTTTCCCACCGGCTGCACTCCTTTGGATTTCTCCATCATTTTCTGGCCAATGGGCAGCTTCTCCCTACCCATGCCTTGTTTCTTGAGGGCAGAGACTGTCTTTTTGCTTTTATTCCAGTGCTTAGCTCTATGCCTGGTACAGAGTAAGCACTTAGTGAATGCTTGGTGGTTGCCTGGCTTCCATGATGTTATGTCTTTTCTGAGCTTGCTGTCTGAAATGGATGTTGCATTCCTCAGTTCTCCATAGAGCATTTCGTCTTGGTTTCCCCCTTTGCTCCTATCACAGTTCACTGTGTGTGTGTGTGTGTGTGTGTGTGTGTGTGTGTGTGTGTGCGCGTGCGTGTGCGCGCGCTACCACACTGTATCTTGCCTGTTTGATAGTAATTTCCTTGAGGGCAAGAACAGTAGCATTTTTATTCTTGTATCCTCATTAGGGGTCAAAGTAAGGAACAGCCTTAGGGTGGAGAGAACACTAGATTTGGAGTCAGGAAGCCCTGAGTTCAAATCTAGCCTCAGACATGTCCTCACTGTGGGATCTTGCCACTTCACGAACTCTTTTCACTTCAGCTTCCTTGTCTCTCAGGGTTGTTTTGTGGATCAAATGAGTTAACTTAAAGTGTTTTATAAATGGGGTGAGAAAGAGGATTATCAGCCTGTAATGGTGAAGGTCTGTTACGTGAAGAGAAAACCGTCTACTACAACATTCCTAATGAGATTTGTGGGAGCCATTTACCGAAAGAAGCAATGAGAAATAGGAAAACAATCTGTGCAGTGACTATGATAATGTAAACAACAACACTGAGCAGAGTAGCAGAATGAAACGCTTCCCCTTCTCTGGGTGGGGAGATGGTTGCTTGTGAATGGTTACAAGGGAGGGTTTAACGAACAAGATATGTAAGGAAATAATTAGAGTTAAAAACAAAAGGCATTCAAATTTTGGGGCAGTTATTTAGCCTTTACTTGAAGGCTTCAGGTGGTATTCATGACCTTATGGGGCAACCCGTTCTACTTTTGCAAAACTCAGAGTGTTGGGAAATTTTCCCTCAGTAAACTGGAATTTACCTTTTCTGCAACTTCTGTCTATGGCTCCTTGTTATCCCCTCTGCAGCTATGGAGAACTCTTATACCCTCTTCCACATGGCAACTCTGTAGATAACAGTGGTCCCCTCAAATCTTCTTTCTAGTTAAATGTCATCATTTCCTTTAATCACAGAATATAAAAATTATAAAGTTGGAAGGGACTTCTGGACTCTATTTTGTCTAACCTCATGCCTAATTAGTCATCAAGCATTTATTAAGCATCTGCTATGTCCCAGGCACTGTGCTCCTCACTTGGAATACAAATACAAATGTGAGAGTCCCTGCCTTCAGCAAGCTCCGATTCCACTGGGTGGATACAAAATAGTCTCAGGTAAATACATTCAGGATATGCAATCAACCAAATAAGTAGTTGTTAATCGATAGGGTTCAGAAACTCTGGCCTTTATTTACGCCTGGCTTTTTTTTGTTGTTGTTCTTTTTTGCAGGGAGAGGGTGCGCTTCATAGTTTAAACCATTTTTGTAAGATTTTGAGTTCCAGATTTTTCTCCCTCCTTCCCTTCCTTCTTTTCCCCCTCCCCAAAACAGCAAGCAATCTGATATATGTTATGCATGTACAATCATTTAAAACATATTTTCACATTAGTCATGTTGTGAAAGAAGAATTGGAAGAAAAGGGACACTTTTGTGTTAATAAAAACAACAAGGCAGATGCCCCAAATTTTAACCTTGAGGAAACTTCATTTTGGTCCAGAGTTGTAAATTTTGACTTAGGGCCTGTTCTGGGGCTAATAAGAAGGTGTCTTATGCTATGAGAAATGTTATTACATAGGGTGTCCCAAAAGTCCTAGTGGTGTTTTAAATTGAAATAGCTTAAATTTAAAATTTTTTTTAAAATGAGGATTGAATTCTCTTCTTCCTTTCCCCCAATGAGAAAACAAGAAAAATATAATCCATTACAATTATCTGTAGTCATACAAAACAAATTCTCTCATTAACCATGTTTCTCCCCCCACCCACCCATGAAGCAAAATATGAGAAGAAAATATGCTTCATTCTGTACTCTAAAACCCTCATTTCTCTATCTGCAGATGGCTAACGTGTTTTGTCATGTGTCCTCTGGAATTATGGTTGGTCATTGTATTGATCAGAGTTACTGAGTCTTTCTAAGTTGGTTATCTTTACAGTATTGTTGCAATTGTATAAATTGTTCTTATGTTCTACCCACTTCACTTTGTATTAGTTCAACCAAATAAATCTTCCTAGACTTTTATGATACCCTCCCCTTCATCATTTTTAATAGCATAATATTCTTTTATATACCATAACTTGTTAAACTTTCCCCAATTATTGTTCCGCTATTTCTAATTCTTTGCCATCACAAAAAATGCTGCTATAAATATTTTCCTATATATGGATCCTTTCCCTCTTTCTTTGATTTCTTTTGGGTATAGATCTAGTAGTAGTAGTATCATTGGGTCAAAGTATATGTGCACCTTTTTGGATATAGTTCCAAATAAAGTAGCTTAAGTTTTTACTTTGTATTACAAAAAAGCAAAAGAAGAAAGAGTTTCTGTATTTAGGGGGCTTACCTTCTACTTGGAGGCATCTATTTATTTATTTATTTATTGCTTTTTGGAGGGCAGTTGGGGTTAAGTGACTTGCCCAAGATCACACGGCTAGTTTTTTGAGTTAAGTGTCTGAGGCCGGATTTGAACTCAGGTACTCCTGACTCCAGGGCCGGTGCCCTATTCACTGCGCCACCTAGCCGCCCGGCATCTATTCATGTTGATGACCTCTTTAACATCCTGAACTTAACTTCTCTAGTTACACAGTTGTCTATCCCACTTCAGCATACATTGTCCTAGTCATACCTCACAGTATAGCATCTTTACCACCTCTAAGAACCTGAACTTTGAAATTCCATCTTCTGACCATAACCCTGCCTCTTAAAAAATAATTATTGTCTTTTGTTTTTCTTTCACCTTCATTTCCAATTATGTTCTACTTTCCCCTCTCACACAGTTCCCCTATACAACAAGCCATCCCTTGTTTGAAATAAAAAAGGAAGGAAGGAAGAAAATGAGGGGAGGGATTAAGGAAGCAGGGCAGCAAAACTAACCAGCACTTTTACCGAGTCTGATAGTATATTCAGGGTTCCCTGCACATTCTCTCTTCATCACTGTGAAAAGGGTCTATAATTACACATCATATACGATTCTGTTGTTTGTTTTCCATTTACACATGCTGTTTTCCTGGTTCTTACAACATAGATTAAAGGTTAAAGTTGGAATGGACTTCGAAGACCATCTAGTCCAAACCCTTCATTTTGCAGATGGAGATACAGCCTCAGTTAAGTGATTTGCTCAAGGTCATGTAGCTAGTAAGAGTAAAAGACAAGATAGGAACTTTTGGTAGTTGATTTTCTTTCTGCTTCACTGTGTATCAGTTCATATAAGTAAGGTGTGCATTGTTCTTACTTAAATGTTGAATTTCTCCATTATGTTCACGTACCACAGTTTGTTTAGTCATTTCCCAATCAGCGGACATTGGAAAAAAGTACTTGTATAAATACTTTGGTGTTTATGGAGCCTTTCTTTTTGTCAGTGATCTGTGTATGCCTAGCAGTGTATGCCTAGCAGTGTATGCCTAGCAGTGGGCTGAAACGGTATGGGCTCAAAGGGTACTCTTTAACATAATTCTAAATACATGAATTAGACTAACTCACAACTCCAATAATACTGTATTTGTTTATAGCTCCTCTATGTTGTCTTAACCATCTTTGCAAATTTTCTGGTTTTGAGGTGAGCTCAACTTCACTATTCTTAATAAATGCTTATTGAATGGAATTAATCATCTCCCTCTGGTGAAAGTGCAGATTGGTAAAAATACAGTCATGAATGAAAGCAGTATTATTTTTTAAAGAATTATTAGTAGCTTTATTAAATTATTAGTAGCTTATTATTAAAATATTGATAGCTTATTAAACTTCTAATTAGACAGTTCTGGATAGAGTTCAGTGATAAATGTTACAGTACCAGAATATGGCTAGAATGCACTTTTCTTTCCCTTTAAACTTCTCAGTAGTCATATGTTTTACTTGCTTTTTTCGTTACTGTTGTTCAGTCATTTTGTCAGCTTGCTGGGCCCTCTCATGGATGTTTGACAACACAGTATCTGAAGCACTGAATTGACTCTAGGTTGTTATTATTGTTAAGTCCTGTCCAACTCTTCATGGCTTCTTTTAGGTGTTTTTCTTGGCAAAGATACTAGAGTGGTTTGCCATGTTCCTTCTCTAGCTCATTTTACAGATGAAGAAACTAAAACAGGGTTAAGTGACATAGCTAATAAATGTTGGAGGTTGGATTTGAACTCAGGAAGATGAGTTCTTGACTGCAGGCCTGGCCCTCTATTCACTGAGCCGCCAATTTTTTTTGGCAGGAGGCTCCACATCCTGCCTCTTCTTTGGAATAATCCACTTATTCTGTTACATTGTGTGGTAGTGTATAGCTACAATACCTGTTACATTGTGTGGTAGTGTATACCTACAATACCTGTTCCTGAGGCTGAGGCTAGTGAATTCCATGAGTTCAGAAAGTTCTAAGCTGCAGGAAGACTCAAGAAGTTTATATCTATACTGTCTGGCACCAAGATGATGAGGCATCCTGAGCTGTGGGAAGGAGGTGGGGGATAGGGGGTGGGGGTGACTGAGCTGTGTAAGTGGAGGAGCAGCCGAAATTGAACAGGCCCAAATCATGAATGGAAGCTCATCTATAGTAGGGTCCAGCTCATGACTGGTCCTTGTACTTCCAGCCTGTGGAGATTCAGTTTCTCCCTCCATCTAATTTTTTTCCTTTTTGATTCAGCAAGGCTACCTCAGGCCACACCTGCTCTGGGAAATACCAAGGAAATCCAGGAGGGAGATTGATACATATATTTGGAAGGGAAGTAAAAGTGGGGGGGGGAGGAAAGGGAGAATTTGGGAAATTTGTAGAAGCAACCTTCAGAGCATGACGTTCTGAAGCTTAAGCTCAAGAAAGTAGTATTTATGGTGTCTCTGATTTATGAATCTGCCTCCCTAACACTGGCTTCTTGAGGTAGGGGAGATCTGTAGGATGATCTTCATCCTCCCTCTTAATTAAGAAAAGGGTGTGGTAATAAGCCAAGCAACCTTCCCTTGCTTTTTCCCTTTTGCATTGCCACCCTGAGTCCAGCATTTTGTGCTGAAATAAGAACGGTCAAAGTTTTGTAGAATGGAGAGTGCCTGAGGATGGGAAATGCTATTGATTTGCAGAAAGGAAACCTGCCAAAAGATTCAGCCAGAGTGGTGGGTGAGGTGTATATGGGCTTTTAGGCACTGGGACAACTTGACAGTTTGCCACCTGCAGGTGGGGCTCTTGTGCAGGGTGTGCTGAGTGAACCAGACCACTGACTGCCCTGTGCGGTTTTTGAATCCAGAGATCTGCATTAGAGTGATGAACCTGAAGTTTAGGTGAATCAGTGAGTGATTTTGCAGGATTTCAAAATGTAGCTATTGACTTCAGAGAACTGTTCCTACTGGATTATAGTCATTATGTTAGTTATTGCCTCATTTTGGATACTAGCAATTGAAGGACCTAAACATTCATTTCTTGTGCCTTAGTGGGTTAATCAAGTTTGTATGTTTGTCCTGGTATTCAAGAAGCATCTTGTTTGTGGGCATAGACCAATTTCTTCTCAGTAGGAGTAAATGGGTTTCCTTTCCTCTGGCATTGTGAGTCCACAGTGCATGAACTACCTTTTCCACCAGCATCGTAGCTATTTTTTGGTTTGCTTTTTTTTTTGGAGGGGAGAGGGCAGGGCAATTGGGGTTAAGTGACTTGCCCAAGGTCACATGGCCAGTAAGTGTTAAGTGTCTGAGGCTGGATTTGAACGGTCTTCTTGACTCTAGGGCTGGTGCTCTATTCACTGCACCACCTAACCTAGCAACACCTAGCATAACTGTGTTGTCTCAGACTGGATTGAGAGAGGCTCAGTCAATTTTGAGAGAATGCTCCAGCTTCTAGAAATTCGATCTTCTGTTTTGAAAGTGGTGGATCAAACCTTGATCTTGGTTTGAAATGAAGATCTCTGACAAAATTACTGATTCGTTTTAATAACATAGGCATCTGAACAGTGAAATCTGTCATTGCTTTGGATGTGAGAGGGAGACAGATATGTTTTCCTGCTAACTTCCTCAGCCTATACCCTGAGTTAGGCAGTGTGGAGTGAAGTCTGACATTTTGTGATCATGCCTGGCACTGTGGCTCATATATATTGAAAAGACCCACAAGGACGTTAGAAACAATTTTCATTTGTGCCTAGAACGCTGGGGAAACTTCTTCCAAATCCCATCATGTTTCAGAAATGGAAATTGATTCCAGGTGACACAGGCACAAAAGAAAAGTTATGTTTAAAATGTGAATATCTACTGTGAAGAGCACATATTTTAAAAATATTTTTCTGTATCTAGGGTTTAGGAAAATGTTTGCTTCTCTCTTATAGGGAAGCTGTGTAGTCAGTTTTTGAGGGTATATGCAGCTTTCTTGGCACTGTTTAATTCTTCTGTCAGAGCAGAGCAGCAGTATTGGCATGTTACGTTGGCAATGTCCGGTGACATTGGCATATCACCTTTCAGATTGAAAGGTGTTGTTAGCCTGTTAAGAGACCTGAAGAAGGGATCCCTAAAGAATGATCCCATCTACTTTCTTCTCTTCTCTGAACCCCTTCCCCCTCCCAAAAAAAAGAAAAAAAAAAAGAAAAATGATGTTATGGTAAGAAGTAAAAGTCTGGATTGGGGTGGGGGTAGGGAGAGAGGATAGGCAAATTCATCCTTGAGACAGAAAAATCTTCTAGATTAGGGCATGTTTGTCTGTCTGTCACAAATGGACAGATTTGTTCTGCCTTGCCCTTGGCAATCAGTCAGTCACTTGTCTTTTCCAAGAGCAGCAATCAGGGTGTTTCTTTGGTGCTCAACCAAGGGGACAGTTGGTTCTGGAGTAAAACATCTGTTAAACTTATTTATTGTCTATTATGTTCTTTTCCTTTGGGTATGGTGCTCTGTTCCTTGTTATTTCAACGAAGGGTCATGAGTCTCATTCTGGATTGTCTTTCACGGCAATAAATACTGCATTGTAGCATTAATGGTTAAGCAGTTCTTTATTCCATTTATACCTGACTCAGACTCATTGACTGTGGTTGATTTTGAGTACATGTGCTGAAAATAAAAGGGATTTGTATTCATCCTGGGAGTATGAATTTGACTTCCATCATCCCCTATATGGGACTTAAAAGAGCATAGATTTATAAATGGTGTCTTGACAACTCTGTTTATCACAGTTTTTTCTATTGGATTAAATTTCCTATTCTGAAGTAGTGCATGATGTTGTTAATGTTATCTTTAGGTAAATTATAATACTGTGACTCCTGCATACACTGGATGTATCCTGTTCATTCTAGTAATCTTTTTGGTGGGGAAGGGCAGGGCAAGGGTTAAATGACTTGCCCAAGGTCACAGGGCTAGTAAGTGTTTAGTGTCTAAGCTGGATTTGAACTCGGGTCCTCCAGACTCCAGGGCCAGTGCTTTATTCACTGGGCTACCTAGCCACCCCTCATTCCACTAATCTTAACAGCTTGCTAGCAATATCAATTATTTTTATCTGGCAACATGTAGTAGTAGACAGTGTGTTGGACTTTGAATTAAGAAGACTATAGATTTATTTCCTGCTTCTGATGCTTACTAGCTGTGTGGCTCTTTGCTAGTTACTAACTTGTCTGAGCCTCCCATTCCTTATTTGTAAAATATACCTCCTCCCCCTCCCCTGCCTCAGGTGGTTAGGAAGTTGAAATGAATTGTATGTGTAAATGAATCACATTTCAAAACTTTAAATATAAATAATGATCATGACATTATTTAGCACTTAGACTTTTACATAATGATAATCTTATCTATGATGTCTCAAAATAATACTGGGAGGTAGCACAAGTCTATTTTGCTACACTAATGAGTTACAGAATTTAATGCAGCAGGCATTTATTTTGTACCAACTATGTGCATACCCAGTGAGAGTAAAATTCAGCACAACAAACATTTATTAAATAGCATATCTTGGAGCCCCAAGCAATATAACTTAATTCACTTCTACATCACTCACTCTCCCATTTTGTTCCGCCTTGCCCTCCACCTGATACCTATCTTCACAGCACCTCCTTATGTTTTGTTTTCTTAGCACTTAGCACAGTACCTGATACTTAATAAGTACTTAATAAATACTTTGTCTGTTAAGTGCCTTTTATTGATCAGAAACCAAACTGGGCACTGAAATTACAAGACCAAAATGATAGCTCCTGCTTTCAAAAAGTTAACAGCATTGTGTACAAGTCAACATTAAAAAAAATGTACAAGGTAATTAATGTAACCAAAGATTTGGGATATGAATTTACTCCCTTTTATCAACTTAAAATTTTGTCTGAATCTAGAAATTGCCTGTTTTGTATGCTTCAAATGGATTTGTGATCTCATCAATATGATTCTTCCCTCCTACAATAAAGATTGACTTCTCTTGTTTATATACTTTTCGTAAATTCTCTGAGGGATTTACTCTCAGAAAATTATGCTGGGAAGCTTTACTATATGAGTACCAGTGTATCTAGTAGTCCTTTATGTAGGTAAGGGCTGCGGGCTGCTGGTACAGAGCAAACACTGATTTTGTTACTACCAACATGGTTGCCTGTGACTCACTAGAATCTTATTGGAGAGTGATGGTAGAGTGAAATGGTCTTCAACTGTCCCAGATTAGTGACTTTTTCACTGGCTGCCAGTAACTTTGACCTTCTCAACTGCTCTGATTACCTGAATACTGAGCATCTGGTAAAGTTATGAAATTTGCAGATAACAGTAAGGTTGAGGCTTAACTAATGCATTGAATGACAGAATCAAGATTCAAAACTATCTTGATGAAATGCAGTAGGGATAAATATAAAGTCTTAAAGAGCTTTCATCCCATCTGCAAAAGGTCTAGGGGTTTTAGTTTACTGTAAGCTCATTATGATTTAGTGACATGATATGTCAACTAATCCTACCCCCTCCACCCCCCCCCCCAAAAAAACCCCCAAAGCATTCTTATGCTACTTTAAGAGAAGCAGCACATCTTCCAGGAATATGGAGACAACAGTCCCTCATCATACTTCATCTGAAATCTTTTGTTCAGTTCTGACTATTATGTTTTAAAAAGGCCTTTGATAAGTTGGAGAGTGTCCAGGGGAGTGCAGCCAGGGTGGTGAAGGACCTGGAGTCTGTCATACAAGCAGTGATTGATAGAGAAAAGAAAAAAAGTCTTATCATGGCAGTCATGATAAACTGTGTTCTAGTATATGAAGGATTGTCAGGTGTAAGAGGGATTGGATTTATTTGGCCCCAAAAGGTATAACAGAATTAATTGGTAAAGGTTGCAGATTTAGAAGAGACAAATTTAGGCTTGATGTCAGGGGAAATTTTCAAACAACTAGAGGTTTCCAAAAGTGGAATTCAATGTTCTTGAGAAGTGGTGGATTCCTCTTTCCTTCAATATCTTGGTGATATTGGTTTCTCTTGGTGATCTTAAACCAGTTTTCCACAAATTTCAATCATAATCTCTTTGCAAATGACTCCCAGGTTTATATTTCAGGCTTGAATATCTCTTTGGACCTCTAGTCTCTTGTTGTCAACTTTTGGCTGGCCATCTTTGCCTATAGCAATCCCAAAGCTATCATGCCCAAAAAGGAAGTCAAGTTAACAAGCATTTAGAGCAGTGATTCTCAACCTTCTTATGCCACTACCCTTTAATACTCATATGTGGGTGGAACCTCCTGGAGGTGGATAGAGGAGCGGTGCCTCGGTTCCTAAGACCATAGGAAATATGTGTTTTCCAATGGTCTTAGGCGACCCCTGTGAAAGGGTCGTTCAACCCCCAGGTTGAGAACTGCTGATTTAGAGAGTAAAGCATGATTGTTCTAGATTCTGTCTCATAATCGTGACTTAAAGAGGAACTCACTAATGGGAGAAGGGGGGACCAAAGGGATAAAGGGCAGTTGAAACATAATGGCAAAGTCCGAAGAATGAAACATGGCCCTGGTCTGTACTTCAAAATGAAAGTTCCAGCAGGAATGTGACAGTGGAAGAAGGGGAATGTAGATGATTAAGGGGGAGAGGGAAGGCAGCTGAAGTATGGTGACAGACTCTGGAGACTGAAATTGTCATCCTCTCCCTGGAACTCACCCATTCTCTCAACTTCTCTGTTTATATTGAGCATACTCTCATCCTTCTAGTCATCCAAAAACTTTTCTTTTCCTTCATCTTTTGTCATATTTGTTTCCAAATCCTTTTGACTTTTGTCCACAAAATACTCTTCATCTATTGCCTCTTTTTTTTTCACCCATGGTATTTCAAGGACTTAGCATATATTGCTTGGACTAATAGTCTTTTAAATTATTTTTCAGTCTTTCCCTTCTAGTGTGGATCATCCCATTCCCACAGTCCAAAACCTTCAGTGGTTCTCTTATTTGTTGCCTCCAGTACAAATAAGAGTTTCTTCAGTTTGATTATTCTCGCTGTTAAATACTTTTATTTCTTGCTTTTTATGTAACCTTTATTTCCAAATAAATGCTTCTTCCCCTGCCTAACCAGCTATCCATTGTAATGAAGACTAAAATAAAGAAAGAAAGGGAAACAGTGATTTAGGAAAGCTATCACCAGTTTTGTCTATTGATACATTAAATATTCCACATCCATAAACTACCCACCCTTAAAGGGAGAGGGCATGCATTTTTTTTTTAATAGCTCTTTTCTGGATCTTAAGCTTGGTCATTTTTGTTGCACAGTATTTAGTGTTTATGCTTCCATTGCTATGGTAATTGAGTAGATTCTTTTCCAGGTTCTGTTTTACCCTTGATCAGTGCATATAAAACCTTCCCATTCTAGCCTGCCATTCAAACTAGATTTCGTAATATTCCTCTTCATAATCTAGATCATCTTGGATATTTTTGATCTGAAAAATTCCATTAGCATTTCAAGTTTGACATGTACAAAATAATAAATCATTATCATTATTTCCAAAACCAATCTTCCAAAATTTCTGTTAAGGAGTTAAGGATTTTGCTATCCTTTGGTTATCAACATTCTCAACTTTAGTTTCATCCTTTACTCATCACTCATCCCACATGCCCAATTACTTGCCAAGTATTTGCTAGTTCTACCTTCACAATAGCTTTTTGGTGGTAGCTGATATATTCTATTATATGCTTGTACGCAGTTTGTTTAGTCATTCCCATTTGATACGAATCTGATTTATTTCCTCTTCTTTGCTTTTACAGAAAAGTGCCCCTTTACAATTTTGGTATATTTGGGCCCTTTCTGTTTTGGATCTCATTCAGTTTATTTTCTGTTTGCATGGATAAGTCAGTTTGTGGAGGGAGGTAACAGGAGTTAGGAAAGGCTTCTCACAAAATGGCACCTGGTCTGTTTGAAGGAAGCTAGAGATTTTAAGAGGCAAAAATGAAAGTAAGCGTGTTAAGGGGGATAACTTGTGCAAAAGCACCAAGAGGTAAGAGAAGGGGTGTTGAATTTGGGAAGCAATAAGGGGGCCAGTTTGGCAGGAATAGAACATGGGTTGAGGATGAGGATATAGGTGGAATAGGTGTAGAAAGGATGTCTGGAGTCAGTTTATGCAGGATTTTAAATTCTACTTTTAGTAGTTTATATTTGATATATATATGTATAATATGTATATTATAATAATATAATAAATATATATATATAGCCGTAGGGAGCCTCTGAAGCTACTTGATAAAGCAAACACAATAGTTTATTAATTTCTCAAATGCAGGGACTGTTTTGATTTTTCACTTTATATGTTGCTAAGTCTGTCAGTTTTATTATCTTCATGATATCCCTTGTATATGCTCCTTTCTTTTCTCTGACTCTGCCATGGTCCGGGTCCTCAATGTCTCGTGTCTGGACTGTTGCAATAGTCTTCTGATTGTCCTCTCCTTGTTTTACCTTCCTACTCTAGTCCACCCTCCAGTCAGCTGCAAAAGCTCAGGTATAACCCTGTCTGCCTGTCTTTCTGTCTGTCTCTCCACAGGGTACCCTCTCTACCCATGGGTACCCACACTCACACACCCCCTCTCAATAAACTCCAATGGCTCCAGCCTGACCACACTCACCCACTTCTCAGTGTTCATGAACTTTACATTCCAATGATGTTGGCCTCCTTTCTGTTTTGTAAATGAAGCTCACTACACTCTGCGTTTTCATTGGTTGTCTCCCCATGTCAGGAATGCTCTTTCTCCTCATCTCTGACTCTTTGGCTTTCTTTAAGACTAAGCTAAAATTCTACTTTCCACAAGTAGTCTTTCACATTCTCTTTACTCTGAGATTGCCTCCAGTTATCCTGTATATATCGTGTTTGTACGTAGTTGTTTGTATATTGTCTTCCCCACTAGAGTGTGAGCACCTTGAAAGAAGGGACTTGCTTTTGCTTGTCTTTGCATCCCCAGTTGAAGTGACATGGTCATGTACTTTCTTTAGGAATATAGTGTGGACAGTGGATTGAAGGGGGAAGAGATTGGAAACAGGGAGACTAATTAGGAGTTTTGTTGTGGGAGGTGGAGCCAAGATGGCAGACCAGTTAGAAGCAGTAGAGCTGTGTTCTCTTCAAAACCAAACTGAATCCTGTTAGGTAAACCCAGAACAAGTTACAGCAAGCCATTTGTCTAGCACAGCTTAGCACAGGGAGACAGAGAAGTCTGTAGACAGGAACAAGCTTGGTCCAGGAGAACAGTGAAGGTGAAACATTGTAGCACACAGGGAAAGGCTGTACACTAGGGCAAGAGGACATTCCAAATCTACCACCAGGTCAGACCCATACTGAAGTGCCACAATGGAAACAAATTCCAGTTCACAGGCTTATTACTCATGACCTAGTTCAGGACCACAGAACCAAAGCAGATTGAGAAGGGGAACCTGTACATATATGGAGGTCTTAAGTAATGTACTGATAAGGGAGGATTTTAAGAAGCCAATGTGGGTCAGACTTCAGGAGAAGGATGAAGTTTCAGTTCCAGCATCTAGCTCACAACAGCCCTGTTAGGTAAGGAGTCTTGAGTTAGATAGAAATTAAGTGACTTTCCCAGGGTCATAAAGCTAATAAGTGTCTGAGGTAGGATTTGACCTCAGGTATACTAGACTCCCAGCCCATAGCTCTATTCTTTGTACCACTCAGTTGTCTCTAACTGGAGGAAATAGAAGAATTCCAGGTATTCCTGATGAAAAGACCTGAGCTTTGTATAAACTTTGAAGTTGAAACACAATAGTGGACAGAAACATAAAAAGGTAGATGTGAATGAGTGATGATAAAGAACTAAAAAAAAAGGATAAACTGCTTATATTCAAATATGGGGAGATGCTATATGCTTCCCCTCTAAATCCTGTTATCTTGATTGATAGAAGGAATCTATGTAGTTGAGTGCTTGGGAAGCATTATGTTATGTTGAGAGAAGAATGGAAAGAGAGGACAATCTCTTAAGATCATACACTGGGGTAGGGGACCAAGGAGTGAGAAGAAAGGGGTTATGGAGGGAGACAAAATGATGATACTGAAGAGGAGACTTGAGAAGGAGCAGTCAGACTAGGGGGGAACAAGGAGTGGGTGGTGTTACAAGAGCCAAGGGAAGTTCAGAAGGTAGAGGTAGTGAACTGTATCACAAGCTGAAGAGATAACTCAGAAGGATGAGGACTGATTTACCAATTAAGAGATCATGGGAAGGTTTTATGAGGCTGTTTCAGTGGGTAGGTCAAAAGCCAGATTGCAAAGTGTTGAAGAGTAGTAAGGAGATGAGAAAGTAGAAGCAACAACAGTTTTTTCCCCAGGAGTTTAGCAATAAAAGGAGGACAGATATTTAGGGTAGTAGCTTGAAGTGATGGAACGGCCAAATGAAGGTTTAAGGGTGGAGAAAACTTGAGAATGGAGAAATTTGAGAAGAAGCCAGTAGATTAAGAGATTGAAGATGAGAGGAGGTGGGGGGTAAACTTAATCAAAGGGACAAATTTTGGAGGTTATGGTATCAAGAGCAACACAGCAGAGTTGAATTGGACTTGAACTGGAGTTTGACTGAGATATACAAAAGATAGAAAGGAGTTAGGGGATAGGGATGGGAAGAGGAATCTTTCAGCTAGGTGCCAACTTCCTGGAGAAACTTTGCTTGATATTCTTCTCAACCCATCTCAAGTTTGTTAGTGTTCTCTTCCTCTTGGATTTTCCTCTGTATTTGCCTAAATTTACATCTTCGATCCATCCCAGTAGAACATGCACTTCTTGAGGATAGGGATCATTTAATTTTCATTTGGCTCTCTCCAGTGTCTAGCACATTGGCTGACATGGAGCAAATGTTAAAGCTAAGAGTGGGTTGGATCTGTTAGATGTGAAGGACAGTAAAGAACATGATGTAGTTAAATCAGAGCATCTGAAGTAGGAGGGGAAAGAATGAAGCTTTCATGGAGAGCCCTAAATCCAAAGCAAAAGAGTTGGATCCAGTAGGTAATGAATTCAAGAAATTATTAAAGATTTTTAAGTTAGGGGAATGACATGGTTTTGGTAGTTGAGGGATCCATTCAGGATGAATTAGCTAGAAAGACAGAGAAGGCAGTTTCAGCAATAGAGGAATAAGGTAGTGAAGATCAGGAATAATGGAATGGTGTAAATTGAGTTGGAGAATGAATACTTTGGAAAGAAAAATCAAAAGAATTTGGTGGAAGACAGGTCCTTTGGAAGACCACGTGTGGGAAGAGTCAAACTGCTGGGGACTTAGGGCCTTGAACTTATGGGGAGTGTCAGAGTTGAGGAAAGAATTTGTTTCTGAGCTTGTGTGTTAATGGATCCTTTTCTTTCTTGGCTTCACCCTTTGCTCACCCCATGTGTTTTTAATTATCTCCTGTCTGTCTTCCAATTATTGCCACAAGGGTTACTGGCCTGCAGCACAGACTGTGCTGGCATGGTCTGGAAAGAGCAGATGGCTATTCATTTTGAATCCTCTTGTTCAAAGGTGGCACTTTCAGAATTTGACTTTCCATTGTGGTGTTTGCTTAGGGCTGAAGGAATTTTTCCATTGGAGAGGCAGCATCCAGAAACATTTTCCTGACTAAGTTTTCCTTTGGAGCTGTGATGGACGGTCCCAGACAGCCATCTTGAATCTCTTCTTCTATCCAGCTCTTCAAAATAGCATCTGTTTGAAATAGCATTTTTGGGAATTATGGCTCTTCTTTAAATAATATTTAAGAGTAGTATTAGTATTAAGCAAGTTTATTAGAAATTTGTGCTTAGTTTACATGAGGTCATTATATACCTTTAGATCCTCCTGATAGAAGGAATAGAGGACTCATTTGGATAATTCTACTTACCATTATGTAATAGATGAAGAGATTTATATACTGTGTTTTGCAGTATCTGGTTACCGTGCTAAATTTGTCACATATTAATTACCAAGGTTACTTTCGGCAGATTTCAACTCCCCAGAAGAGAAATTTCTGTAAGCAGAGTGGGGTAGGGAGGGAAAATGGAATGACAGGCACTTATTGAAGTATCTTCTATGTATCAGACACCATACTAAGTGCTTTGTAAATATTATCTCATAGAGGGAGTTGAGTTATTTGGCTTAAATTTTTTGATTTTAAGATTTAGATTTAGAGCTACGCAGAGGGTGAATTGACTGCCTGGGTAGGTAGTAGGTTATCTTAGTGCTAGATTTCGTTAAACAAAGATTGGTTATGCCTTATAATGGATATTATAAGAGGATATTGGGGGAATGGGGGGGGGAAATGGGCTTGGCTAGATGACCACTGAACTCCCTTCTAATTCTGAAACTTTTTGGTTTTGTAATGGTTTCTGGACAAAAACCTATTCATTTCACGATATATCTGAAGGTCATTACTAATAATACTATCTTAGTTGTAAATCTAACTGCCATTTATAATTTTTGTGAGAAATGCATTCTAAGTTTCAACTGGAGATTTCTTGAATACCTTTCCTATCTAATTCTTTATTTCCCAAAGCAAGCATAAGTCAGTGAAGTGGCAGAATAGTGCAGCAGAGAATGCTTGTTGGGTTGGAACCAGACAATATTGCCATGCCTGCTGATAAAATGACCTTGAGCAGATCACTTAACCTTACTTGGCTGTAGTTTCCTCAGATGTAAAATGAGAGGTTTGGACACCTAAAGCCCCTTTCATGTAGTGGGAGCCTTCCTCATGTACTTGATCTGTTGTTTCATGTGACTTTAGTATATAGAAGTTGGAGGTTGAGGGTTCCACCTTCAATCTTATCAGGGTTTATAATCCTGATAAATCTATAGCCAGTAGATTGGGGAAATTAGAATCACAAACTTTATGGGAAGGAGTGTCTGTGTCTCTCCGCCTGTCTGTGGGGTGGGATTATTTCATTTTATTTTTTAAAAATCTATTTGCATTTATATCTTTTATATAGCCTAGATTTCCCTTACCTTCTGTCTCTCCCCTTCCCTGAGAGCCATTCCTTTTAACCATAAAATAAAATAGAGGAGAAAAATTTCATCAAAGCCAGTCAACATGCCAAAAGACCTGACCTTGTATGCAGTGTTCCATACTTGTGAACTCTCAGAGCTGCAGAAGAATAGAAATATCTCTTGTTTTCTATAATTTTGCAGCATTCATTTTCTATTGTTTTATAGTTATTGTTATTCTCTTTTCCATTTTTAAAGTAATATATTGTCTTACTGGTTCTGCTTCGTTGACTCTGTGTCAGTTGGTATGTCTTTCCCTTTTTCTCAGTATTCATTACCTTTATTTTTCCATTGTATTCAGATACTTAGCCATTCCTCAATTGAGGGGGATTTACTTTGTTCCTTACCATCACAAAAGATGTTGGTCTAAAATTTTGGTGTCTACAGAGCTTTTCTTTTTGTCATTGACCTACTTAGGATATACGCCTTGCAGTGGAATTTCTGGGTTAAAGGTTATGGCCATTTTAGCTACTTGTTTAAATCCAAATTGCTTCCTGAATGGTTGTACTAACCGTTATACTAATCATCCTCACCAACATGGAGGTAAAGGAAGGAAAAGAAGGAAGCAAACACATTAGTTAATTCATTTCTTCTTCTGTGCCAGACACCGGGCTAAATTTAGCTTTACAAATATTATCTCCTTTGATACAACTCTCCTAGGAGGTAGGTGCTGTCTCCATTTTACAGTGGAAGAAGTATGTTGAGAGAGGTCAAATAATTTGCCCAGGCTGACACAGCTTCTAAGTGCCTGGGGCCACTCTACTGTGCCCCCTAGCTGTCACTATGCCTCTAGCTGCCTCTGCCTCTGCCTCTGTCTTTGCATAGCTGTCTACCATCGACTGTTCCTGTCCTTTGCAGTTTTGCTACATGTGAGCCTAAATGTTGTCTTGGTTTCCCTTATAAGTAAATTGGAGCTTTTAAAAATGATCATTAATAGTTTGCAGTTATAATTTTGAAAATTGTTCATATCTTTTAACTGTATATTGGATCTTGGCTTTTCATCATGCATGTACATATGCATGCATACAATATGTATGTATTTACATGTATACATCTGGATACCAAACCCCATCATTGTATAAAGATTTTTTCCCAGTTCCCCTTTTTGTTCTTTTTCTAGATGAATTGATTTTACTTATCCAAAATGTTTTCAATGTAATTTAATTAAACTTACCTATTTTATGTTTCGTAAACATTGATTATATTTGTATCCCCAGTGCCTGGCACTTAATAAATGCTTGTTAATTGACTGATTCATAGTCTTAGCTATGTTGCTTCAATGTTAAGGAAACTGAAACTTGGAGGGGTGAAATGACTTGCTCAGTCAGAATTAGAACCTAGGTCTCTGATGGCTAGTTAAGGGCTCTATACTACACCTTGGTGGCATTCCATTACGTGTTATAAATTTTATTGAAATTCTTACAGAACTGAGTTCAGATGTTATTCTTTCCCTGTTGGGAAAAATAACTCATTTTGAATTTTCAGTTTTAAATGTAGGTATCAAGCTGTCCAGTTTCTGCCGTAGAAATGTATACCTGTAGAATAATACCCCTTCAACCTAATCTGATTTTTTAAAAAGTGATTTACAATTTTACACTTGTCATATAGTAAAAATAATTTATCATTTAAATAAACTACTGCCGGTGATCAAATACCTCTACTTCAGTATTTAATTGCAAGCTAAACACTGCCTTGTAAAAGTCGGTGCCTTAATTAAAGCGAGCTGAAAATATGTACCATCAGCTTTGGCATCCTATAAAGCTAGTACCTCAAGTGAGACTAATTTTGAGAATGAGAATAGTACTAGATTTATTTAGGCATTTTCAGTTTGGCCCTTTGGGGTGGATCTGATTTCCTTATGACGAGTTGTGGTGATATTCTGGGGACAAAGGAAATAGGGAATATTCCCATCACTGGACTGCTTTAGACAAAGTAGATAGAGTGCTGGGCCTGGCAGTCATGATCTGAGTTCAAGTCAAACCTCAGACATTTAGTAGCTGTGTGACTCCGAGCAAATGACTTTACATGAGGATAGCACCTACTCTCAGGGTTGTTGTGAAATATTTGTAAAATGCATTGCAAACCTTGAAGTGCTATGTAAATGCCAGCTGTTATTAGCTGTTATCTTCAGCTAGAGACAGGATGATCACTAGTTAGGGATATATTATAGAAGGTATGTATACTTAGGGTCAGTTAGACATCTGGAAGGAACCTCTAGTTCAGCTATCTCATTTTGCAGATTAGGAAACTGAGGCCAAATGAGGTTAAATGACTTCCCTAAGGACTTAAAGATCTCTTGAAATCATTAAATTTGATTTATAAAAAATTCATTCGTGTCCACGGGTGATTTTTGTGATGTCCAATTTGTTCTGCTGGCCACTCAGGAAGCTATAATATACAATCCAGTCTGCAGATCATTCTCTTTTGATCTATTTTTGAAAATACAGTTTTATTTGGCATCTTTTTGCCATCCTTTTGTGACCACCATTCCCATGCTGTGCTGTGTCATTCATGGGGACGGTGGGGTACCAATTTCGGCTCTTTTGAGCTTTGTTTTTATCTTGTGTACTTGGGGAAACAAATCATTATCTTAAATCATTGACTTGTTTGGTTTTAGATACCAAATTCTATTGCCCATTTTTTGCAGAGGTTCAGTAAAGCTCCTTGCTAGGAACCAGTAATTCTGGTCCATGGGAGATCGTATCTTTTGAGTAAGTCTTTAAATTCATCATGTAAGGGAATCTCAGTGTAAGAGTACAGATAAGGGATTTTATTTCTTAGGATTATCATCTTTTCCAGGTAAGAGCATTCTCTCTCTCTTTCTCTCTCTCTCTGTCTCTCTCTCTCTCTCTCTCTCTCTTTTAATGGGCAAATCATGTCAGGAAATTTCATGTATTCTATCAGAGAGAGAAGTATTCAGCAGTAATTAACTTATCTAGTCTAATGGTAGACAAATCAAGAGTGAAAAGCATTAGCCCTTTGTCCCACATAGGATAAAGCTTAAATGATTGTCTGGATTGTGAACCTTTCCTCTGTTGATCATATAGTTTAGAGATAAGCTTCTGTTTTAAAACTCAAGTGTTTTTGTTTCCTTTTAATTAAATGCAAGATTGTGGAAAGATAGAGTTACTATTTACCACATACGAGAACTAGATTTTTGCGGGGCTTGATCTCATTTCCTTCCCTTTACCTCCACTCCACATCTGAACTATGAGGTCTCAGGGTTGCTTTTGGTGCTCCTGGCATGAATGTACATAACTTGTGACTCATTTTAAAATTTACTCTGTCTACTGGCCCAAGATTTGGTATCAAGAGTCAGTCAAGAAGCCTTTTTAAAGTGCCAGGCATTGTGTTAAACATTGGGGATACAAAGAAAGACAAAGCAAAACAAAACATTTCCTGTTCTTAAGAAGTTCACAGTAAAATGGGGAAGACAAACATGTATATAACTATTTACTAGCAAGATACACATACACAGGGGGAGCAGTGAATAGAGCACCAGCCTTGGAGTCAGGAGGACTTGAGCTCAAATCTGGCCTCAGACACTTAATGCTTACTAGCCGTATCAAGTAACTTGGGCAAGTCACTTAACCCCAGTTAACCCCAATTGCCCTGTCCTCTCCCCTCCATAAAAAGCAAAAAAAAAAAAAAAGATACACAGCCACAAAACACCCACACCAGATCTGGATAAATATATGCATATAGATAAATTGGAGATAATCACAGAGGGAAAGGAGCTATCATGAAAGGAGATCAAGAAATATTTCTTATAGTAGGTGAAGTTTTACATCTCTTACATACCACCTCACACGTGTCAGATTGGCTAATGTAAAAAAAAAAGGAAAAGCAATGCACTGGGACACTAATGCACTGTTGGTTGAGCTGTGATCCAGCCATTCTGGAGAGCAATTTGGAACCCTGCCCAAAGGGCTGTAAAACTGTGCATGCCCTGTGATCCAGCAATACCACTGCCAGGTCTCTATCCAAAGAGATTCTTTTTTAAAAAGGGAAAAAAAGACCTACTTGTACAAAAATATTTATAGCAGCTCTTTTTGTGGTGGCTAAGCATTGGAAATGATCATCAGTTAGGGAATGGCTAAACAAGCTGTAGTATATGTAATGGGATATTATTGTGCTACCAAAAATGACAAGTAGGATGATTTTTGAAAAACCTGGAAAGACTTATATGAATTGATGCAAAGTGGAGTGGGCAGAACCAAAATAACATTGTGCACAGTAACAGCAATATGGTAATAATGATCCACTGTAAGACTTGGATCATTGTACTGCTGAGAATAGCTACATCTTTCACACTATTCTCAGCAATACAATGATCCAAGAAAATCCCAAAGGCCTAATGATGAAGCATACTATCTGCTCAAGAGAAAGAGCTGCTATTGTTTGAATGAAAGCTGAAGCGTGCTGTCTTTCACTTTCTTCATTCTTTTCTTTTATTCAAGTCTTCTGGTATAAAATGACTAATGTGGAAATGTTTTACATGATTGCATATGTATAGCCTGTATCAGATTGCTTACTGGGGGTGGGGAGGAGGACTGGAAAGAGGGATGGAATTCAGAACTCAAAACTTTAAAAAAAGTCTAAACTGTTTTAGCATGTAATTGGTTGGGTGGGGGGAAGAAAAAAAATCCATATTTTTTTAAAAGGTGGGGTTTTAGTTGAGTCTTAAAGGAACCCAGGGTGGGACTGATGAGAAGGGATAGCATTCCAGGCATGGAGGACAGCAACAGATAAGTTGGAAGGTGAAGTGACTTCTATGAAGAACAGGAAGGAGGTCAGTGTTAACTGGTTTGTAGAGTATGTGGTGGTAGAATGGTAAAGTATATAGGAAATGAAGAGGTTATGAAAGGCTTTAGAACCAAACTAGGGATGGGAACCATTATTGTTTTTTGTTTGTTTTTTTACTGCCTCTTCATCATCATTTTTGTTTGCATTTTGTAATGTTTATATCTGAGATTATAAACTTCTGGAGGGCAGGAATTTTTCACTGCCTGTCTCCTATCAACTTTTCATGGTGATAATTATGATACCATTTTAATTAGTACCCAGTAGAGGGAAACTCCAGTAGATATTTTATGATGTTTAAAATAATGGTGATTACCTGAAGGGTTTCTAAGGATGCATGTAATCATCTGTAAGAATTCATTAAATGGAAAATTAGAGCTCTGTATAGATCTAGACCACTGAACTGAAAATAATTCCATAGTTATTGACTGTCTTAGAAATAGTTCAAAACTGTTTCTGAATCTTCTAATTTAAAAAGTAACTCTAGAGATGATGTAGAGATGGTAAACATTACCAACACTTGAACCTCAGTATTTAGAACCTAGGCCCTTAATGTTCACCAGCTGGGGTTCATATGCTTGATAAATCTTTCCAAGAAGAAGACTATGCAGTATTGTCTCAGAACCTAGAACCATAGCTCTAGAACCTTTGAACTGAGAGTACTCAATTTGTATTTAACTCTTGGATTTCACCAAGCAAGCCAAGGTGATCTGGCTGTATCCATAGTTACATTTATACTTATTTCACTATTTTTTGTAGCATAGTTATTTGTATAGAGGTCTCTTCCCTATCATTCATTAGATTGTATGCTCCTTGAGAATACAATTTTTTATTGTTTTTTCCTTTTGTATCCTTAGTATCAGCACATTGCTGTTGCTGTGAACGTTGCAGGTGGTTGTTTGTTTAATTAAAATTGGATTACCATTCATCATTTTAACCACACCACAAAAAGCCCAATGGTTTCCTCCAGTTCTTTGAACAAGTCTTAAGAACTTTGCCTTCAAGCTTAGAAGTTCTTCTTTAGCATGCACAAAGCTTGTCCTTTCTCATCTGTCTTATTGTAGGCACAAGTATAACAATAGAAAAAGCCCTGACTTTGTAGTCATACTCCCCTGGATTCAAAATCTCTGCTGTCACATTTATTACCTTGGTGACCTTAGACAGTTAGCTTTTCTAGATTTCAATTCTCTCTTTGATAAAATGAGTTTGGACTAGATGGTGCCTGAGATCCTGTCCAGGTTTTGATTTGCTGTCCTTTCTACCCAAAATTTCCTCTAGCACAGAAATACAGATATTTGCCTTCTGCCTCTAAACTGTCTCAAATTTAACTCCTCACAGTTGACATTAATCTTCTTGCTTTTCTGTCCACTAAGTGCTCTAACAGCCCCTGACCTTTTTGTGACTCTTTACTAGCAACAGCTAGGCTGCAGCTTTCTTCATTGTTCCTTTGGAAAGATGGTAGGTACTCAGAGTACCTAGGGAAAACATTATTGGTAGACAGGGCAAACAGTGAAAAGGCATAAAATAGAGAGATGGCATGTCCTGTGTGATGAACAGCAAGAAAGCCAGTGCCTCTGGACCATAGGTGATGAGTACAGTGCAAGAATCTTGAAGGGGGAGGAAAGAGACAGTCTGTCTTTGAAAGTCAAATAGAGTAATTAGTAGGATAGGTGACGTGGTTGGGCCTGCTCTTAGGAAAATTGCTTTGGCAGCTTAGTAGAGGATGAACTGAAGTGAGGGAGAGGTTTGGGGCATAGGGACCAACCAATAGGCTGTTATCATAGTCTTGGCATGAGGTGTTCCACCATGGTTGTAGCCATGTGTACATAAGGGAATGTATATAAAGATGGGAAGGTAGAAATGAGTAGACTCAGCAACAAATTGAATATGTGGTATTTGTGCCTGGGTCCGTAGTAAGTGCACTCATTCTCCGTGCATGCTCTTGCTTCTTCCCAGTTCCCTCTTTAGTAGTAACCTAGTACAGTTTAAACCATACTTCTGAGGACCTGACACACCCAACTCCAGTGTACCTTCTGCCCCCAAGGGAACTAATGATTTTTCATTTATTACCAAGAGTACATTTGGGAATTTAGCCTGTAATAAGAATACCCTTTGGGAAAGGATGTATCTCTTTTTTTGACCACTTTGGAAGAGTCAGAGGGCTTCTTAGCCTAGAAAGCTGTTTTCTTTATTTTTCCTCATTCCAAGTCTTGGATTTATGCTGAGCCAGAGGAACCAAAACCCATTTATGTACAACTCTGCACTTTCATGGCTTGGGGTGACTTTTTAATGTGTTCTAACTTATAGTACTTCTTTATTTTTTCAGTAGATGAGAAGGTCATGGCAGTGTTATTTATTCAGTACGCAGAAATAATGAGTAACACTGGTTTGGAGAGAGACTTGTTCATTTGCAAGATGTTTTAAGGAATAGAGTAGGTTTTATGGGGTTTGAATCTCCATGCCATTTAATAGTTCAGGTAGTGATGAGTTTCTGAGTTATCGTAGATTTTTTTAAAGGGAAGGGGCTTAAGAGGTAATTTTCTAGATGACGAAACTGAGGCCCAGAGAGATTCAATGATTTGCCCAGTCATACAGGCAACAGTCAGACCCAGACCCTTTGGCTTCAGGTCCAACAGGCATTTATTAGGTACCTACTTTGTGCCAGGCACTATGCCCACACTAAAAACGACAGGGTTAGACTAAAGTCAGAGCAGTCTTGTACATTGCATTTGACTTCCTGTATAGCTGGGATAATATGTTACCTTAATGTCTAAATTCAATCTGTGATCTTTCCAACTAGATAAGTAAATACTGACTAATAGGTAGTTTCTGCATTTCCCTTTTGATGCAAATGATTATTCAACAATCTCAGTTCTTTCCAGTCTGTCATTTCCACCAACTCTGATGTTCTTTTCTCTGTTAATTAGCATTTGGCTTGTTTATTTGATAGTAGATGGGAACCTCAATTACTTTGGAAATCCATCCCCAACTCATGAATAGAAGACTTTATGTGACTACTCTCTAACACAAGAAGTATTCCTTATAGAGTAAGGAGTGCTGGATGTAAATGCTATGAGCAGAGCTGAAGACTTAGAAGTCAGTCAGTCAGTAGACATTAATGAAGGGCCTTTGTGACAGGCACTGGGTTTAAAGGTATATGAATAAGATTTTGTTGTATGAGGGTTAAAACCATGGATTCTCTATTATGGGCTTAAGAGCATCATTTGAACCAAGAGAGAGGCACATTGGCATTTGAATCTGCCCTGGGTCTTCTTCCTGGCCTGTTCAAAAAGCAGATTTACTCAAATCAGATAACCTGGAGCTTGACTTCTGGTCTAAGACATTTTAAGTGTAGTGTTTGAGGATTTCTTTGCTTGTTTCTATTTCCGTAATTATAGCATGTTAAGCAGTGAGGGGCCTGTTTTCCCAGACCTTGTGCAGACACTGTGAAATTAACTTTCTTACCCTCCAACAGGAGTCAGACTGAACTGACATTTCCAAAGGGCTGCTGTTGAACTGGCTGTTCTTGGCACCCATTCTCAACATTCAGGAAGGGTGCATGGAGATTAACATTCTAATTCACTGGTGCTTAATTGCTGTAAGCTGTTGGTGGGTACTGGGAATTGGTCACACTGTGGAGGTGGGAAGGAGACTTGCTAAAATGCCCAGGACCTTATCTCTAGAAACCAAGTAATGCAAGGCTTGAAAATTTTATTGATGAAAAGTGTGTAAATGTATTAATGCTGTTTAAAAAAAAAAAAAGAGTATCTGGGTTAGGCGTCCCAAGTAGCCAAACTGTGTTGTCCAATGAAGAAATGTTTGAAGGGAATTTAGAATGTGGGCATTTGGGGAATTTAGTATCTTTTGCCTCTAAACTTGTAACATCATCAAATCACATATTATTAAAGCTGAAGTCTGGGAAACTGTGCCTAAGAATCACTTCATTACCATTGGAAAGGCAACCATCCCTAGCTGGGAACACAGCAAGCATTTAACAGTGCATTACAATGCCACACTCCCATCTAAAAGGGAAATGAAAGGTGGAATAGCCAGTTGAAGCTACTAAGGGAATTGAATGCAGCAGAATGTAATTACCTCATCTGGAGTTTGGCCAAGCCCCAGGTTTACTGCTCCTAATCTTGGAAAATTTGCCCAATGATTTTAATGGTAAGTGGTAAGAATCCTGGGTTTCTTTTACTTGTATGCAAGGCCACAACTTTGACATCATTAAGCCCTGGAAGCACAATCAGGTGCTGGATGAGGATAGAAGCAGGAAGCAGAGCATCTCTTAATAGGAAGTGTTTTAATTCATGTAGTGGAAATTGCTCTTAGGTCAGAGGCAAAACTCTTGAGAATTTCTTGATCTTGTCCTAACCAAAAGGTATACACAACTATAGCTAGTACCTCCTTTCTTCTCAGATTAAACATAGATATGTGTAATTTATGTGTACTTCTCAGATGTGGTAGGGGCAGAATACAGTAGTAGTATCACCTTACAAACTTGGGTAGTTGCTCTCTAGCCTAAAATGAGAATGAATTGGTTTCAAGTTCCATCTCTGACCTATACTGGTTTTTTGAGCTTGGGCAAATCACTGAACCTCTCTGTGCCCTTTGCAGATCTCTAAGACATGAACAATGGTTGGAATTTCTTTCCTGGGAATTGAATATACTGGTGAAATGACAAGTCAGGTATTACAAACTATTGAATTAGCTGGCTGCTGTGTCATACTGTTGGTGCAGCTTGAGCTTACGGTACACTAAAACCCTAGATCCTTTGTGATAAGCTGCTGCCTTGTCCTCTCTCCCCAGTCTTACATTTAGGGTCAGAAAATCATCACAAATATGACTCTCCACTTGTATCCGTTAGTTCTCATGGAATATTTTAGCCTATCAGGATCTTTTTGTCACTGTTAGATAGCTCTCCTAGCTCTTTTGCTAATTGGATAAACAGGCTATCTATGTCTTTATACAAGTCGTTAATAAAAATACACAGGGCTAAGGGCTGATTGTGGATTCCAGAGGCACTTCTCTAGAGACCTGCTTCCTCAATGACAAGAAGTCATTGATGACTCTCAAAGTCTAGTTATTGAACCAGTTCCCAATCTACCTAATTGTATTATCCTTTAACCTACAAATACCCATTGTATCCACATGAACAGTACGTGAAACCTTGTCAAATGCTTTCCTAAAATCTAGGTAGACTATGTTTCCAGCATCCTCTGGTCTCCTTCATCCTTCAGGATTCAGTAAACTTATATTAAGCACTTACTTTTCAGGCACTGTACTAAAATGCTAACTGAACAAAGAAAGACAAAGACAGTTCTTACCCTCAAGGAACTCAATCTAATGAGGGAGATAACATACAGACAGCTGTATACAAACAAAGCATTTGCAACATAATCTGCCTGGTGTCACTGAACTCATAGTAGTTTGTAGTAGAAACTTAGTAGTTTGTAAAGGGGAATAAGGTATAGAAAAACTGGAGTGGTATCACATAACACCATTAAGAGATGCAGAGAAATGGAGCTAGTCTGATGTCACTTCTTGTAAATGATACTGGCTCTTTGTAAGATTATTGCTTCCTCTTCTTGATATTCGCTAATCATCTCTTAGTTAAAATCTCCAGAGTCATGTTAAAGTCACAGAATCTGAAAATTTAAGTTAGAAGAGATATTTGCACTTCCCTAGGCCAGCCTGTACCTGAAAAGAATTTCATTAAAACATAATTGGGAAGTAAGTTGTCCAGTCTCATTTTGAAGACCTCCAAGGAATGAAGGTGACCCCACTTACCTCTCTAGGAACCTCGTTACATTTGTGGATACCTCTCATTGTTAGGAAGTTTTCTGAGTTGGAGCTTGGACTTTAACTCTGCTTACTTTAAATCCAGGTCTCTTCACACTAACCCACAATCAGAATATTAAGATTTTAAAGGAATCTTAGTCATCATTTAGTTTAAACTCTCTCTTCTTTTACAAATGGTTGGACTAAGACCCATAGAAGAGAAATAACTTGCCCAAGGACTTGTTGAAGGCAAGGACTGTTTTCTGGTTTTGTTTTGTTTTGCCATCCATAGCATAGTGTCTTGCATATGCATAGTGGTCGTTTATTAAATATTTATTTCACTGAACTGTATCTTTGTTAACAGCATTATGAAGGTGTAAAGGTCACAACTTTCCTTTTCTCTCCTGCCCCCCCCCCCAAAGTGCAGCTTCTAAGATAGTGGTCATTGTTCTAGAGGCAGGCTAACTTTTTCACCCCAAAGTCTCAAGATAAAATGCAGGGAATGGGGCTGCCGTCCTTGGGATTGATCAAGCTGGACTTTATAATTGGCTTAATTGTCAGGCCTTTTAGGTAAATGCCTCTGGAATCCATGCTTAGCCCTGTGCTATTTAATGTTTTTATTAATGACTTGTATAAAGTATGTAGGGAACTACAGAATTATGTACATCAGCCTCTTTATTTACAGATGAGGAAACTTATGAGCAGGCTGTAGTTAGTGACTTGCCATTGTTCACACAGCTAGAAGGTGGTGGAGACAGAGCTGTGACATGGATGATATTTTACTGGTTCTCTTTTCTCCATATCTGGCCACCTAAGTGAGCCATGCTATTTAAAAAAAAAAGTTTCATTTTGAAGACTGCAGCATTTTAGGATGCTGTCCTGTTAAGAATTATTTTTAGAGTAAGGTGGTGTGGCTCCATGTGGTGTAACCTAATTCAATAGGTACCTTATAAAAAGAGCTGTGATTTTAGGTCGCCATTGAACAGGCCTTCAGACACCTAGTAAGCTGACTAGTATTTGATGCTGTTGGTATGTTAATGTGGTGCTAAATCCCCTGTAGCATATCTGCTTAACTAATGGTTTCTAAACAGGTTCTTGCTCTCCAAGATGGTCTGTGTTCTTTTTTTCTGACACACTCATTTAATTTCTAACTCACAAGGCATTTGCTTATTTATTTTCATTGTTCTTGATAATAATTCTAAGCCATTAGAGGGGAAAATTATATTCAAAAATGCTGTTTCACACTTTATTTGTTTGATGATTTAGAGCGATAGAAAATAGCACATTTGCTGGCTTTTATAGTCTGATAATTATTCACATCCATCAAGCCATTCCAGGGGAATAAACAAACCACCGTGAACATTACCCTATTAATAGCATCCTCTGTGGCAGGCATCCGGGAAGGATCTTTCTAAGACAGTGTCTTACATTCAGTGAGTTGGATACAGAGGGTACGTTTCTTTCTGATTATCTTACTTTATCTCAGATTTTCATACTTCTTGGCTAGTAAGGAATCTTTAATAGAAGTATAGATTTATTAGATGTAGATAAATTTGATGAGCCAGAGATCTGAAGACGAATCAAAGGGTCATAGTTTTAAAACTGGAAGGGACCTATAAAAAGCTATTAAGCCCAACCACTCATTTTGGGGGAAACCAAGGCCCAGGGAGGCTAAGCTTTTTTTATAAAATGTATCAAAAGTAGCATTTGAGCCCAGGTATTCTTGACTCCAGATCTAGCACTGTGTCAACAAGCTGCCTCTTTAGCTTGCTTGGACATCTTTTACACGTAGGTCCCTTCATTGTCTTTACTTGATCAAATTTTAGAGTTCAGAGGCAATTTAATTAAATCCCATAATTTTACAGGTAAGGAAGATGACAGAATAGAAAATATAAAGGACAAGTCCATGTTGGAGGTAGGGTTGGGGTACTATTCTGAGTGAAAAATGACTTGCCTAAGGTTTTTATAGGCTGGCATTAAGAAATGGTAGAGCAATGAAAGCAATAAAGGCATTGTTTATAGATGATTCAAATCTAGAAGTTAAGTTTCATAATTTTACTTGGTTTTAACAAATGTTTTCTTGATATAAAAAGAAATTGTCACTTTCCACTGATTTTGCCCCCTTTTACAAAAAATAATTTAGTCATTAAACATTTGTTAAGTGACAGATACTGTGCTAAAGCCCTGGGGATACAGAAAGAGACAAGGTAGTTCTTGTCCTTCTGGGAACTCAATCAAATGGGAGAGACAGTAAGCAGACACATATGTACAAATAAGCTATCTATAGGATAAATATAATAATTTAGGAAGGGATTATACTAGAATTGAGAGTTTGGGAAAGCCTTCCTGGACAACATAGGGCTCATGGGATGCTTGCAGTCCTCCAAAGGATTTAGGGTGACCTGTGAAAAATGTAGGGTTGCCACTCCACGCTCTCCTGTTTGTCACATGGCCTGTGGCAACCAGCCATTGTCACTCTGTTTCTAGTTTAAACTTCTCTGTGGCCTGAAGAAGTTTACAAGTTGTATAGGTCTGCTGTAGAAGATGGGATTTTAGCTGATACTTGAAGGACTTCAGGGAAGTCAGTAGAGCAGCACTCCAGGTAAGGGGTATCGCCAGAGTAAATACCTGGAAAAAGGATCTTTGTGGTCCGTTTGTCTCTCTTTAGTATCGGGTCGTAAGGTAACATGATGTATTCTTGAGGAAGCCAAGGAAGCCAAAAGGAAGACTTTTAATGATGAATGCTTTCTCTTAAAAAAATTATTCCTGTAACAGAAGTAAAGCTTATTGGCCCATGTCTGCAGATTCCATACTCTTCCTTCCCTCATTATTATATCCTCTCTCCCCCCCACCCCATTTTAAATCCAGAATTTGTCCTTTTCTAGTCCTTCAGCAGCTTACATTTCTTTAAGATCTTAAAGATCCCTGAGAGAGGCTTAGTATTTTCCAGTTAACTCAGTATACTGGAATCTAGTTCATCTGGGCTCAATGACTTGAACTCAGTTCATTAGGAAGCTAGGTTATTATATGATTTTCATTTGGATTTTTACTCCCATTTTTGTGCTTTCCTATCCAAAGATCATTTTTCTTGAAGAGGTAGTAGTCTTAACATTATTTATTATTATCAGTATGTCTCCTTTCTTTTTCATCTCACACCCCTCCCCCCCCCAGTCATTTGTCCTTTTCCTTTTTTTCATCTTCTAGGCCCCAGTATAGTACTTAAGATGCTTAAGAAGATGTGAATTTAAATTGTATATTTGACACATAAGCTTTCGGTGCTCAGGGCAAGCATAGTTGCCTTTCTGTATCAGTAAATGGACTTTCCACAACAGGAATTTCCTACACCAGTAAAATCATAATCTAGGCCAGGGCTTCTTAAACTTTTTCCACTCGAGAAAGACCCCTTTTCATCTTTTTGCAGTGTTCATTGGAGTTGCATGACCTGAGGGGCATGTTCGGTGCAAAGTGTACAGTGCACATGCTTTGTGTTCACAGAACCAAGATTGCAGGGAAGTTGTGTGATGCAACACAGGCAAGTGCTGCCAGAAACAACGTCAGATTCATTACTTGTTTGATTTTCAATTAATTTTTGGTCATTGTGCCTTCATAAAGCTTTTATTGTTGCCAAATTTTTCATGACCTCAAATAAGGTCTTGATCCACAGTTTAAGAAGCATTGACCTAGACATTTAAAAAACAAAAAAAGACCCCAGAGAGTAAAGATGAGTATGTTAATTATTTGATACTAATACATTGTTCTTTTTCTTTGACCTGATTTTCTTTGCCTTAATTTGATACTTGGAGATTGAGCTAAGACAATGAGGTAAAGGGAGCTTGGTTATACAGGGAGTTCCCCACAACCATGCCCATCCCCACCCTCAAACTCTTCTAAACAGATCTAGAAAATGCACTAGACTGAATCCTGATCAGGAAATCTAACAACAAGTTTCCCAGCCCAGGACAACATAAGGAAAGAAAGAAGTGTGCAGCCAGTGGGGTGGGGTCTGGCCAGGAGTATGCACACAGGTGGACTACTGATGCAGTGAGAGAGCTGTGCACCAGGCCAAGAGGAGATCCCACACCCCTACCAGATATCCCTAGATCCATATAAGAAGATGATGATAGGAACAGGTGCCAACTGTTTTATCACCTACTATTCAGGTTCCAGGTAAGAGATCAGGAGTTAGAGAACTGAAGAATGGACTTGTACTTAGGATAAAGAGTAGTAAAGCTTTACTTAGGGTAAAGGCTTAGGACAGTGTACCAAGAGAGGAGCAGGTTGGTGTGAATCCCAGGAGCATGGTAGGTTCTTACTTCCAACTTCTAGTCCAATCTGAAACCTACAGAGGAAATAACCAGGCTAAGAATACCAAACTAAAGGGGAGCCTGCAGTCTGTCTTTCTGAAGGAGTAGAGTTTCCCCACTGGGTAATAACGGTTGAGTCTAGCAGCAGTCTGGAACTTGTAGAGCTCAGATCAGTGAAGCAGCAGTCAGACTTTGTCAGCCACTTTGGAAGCACTGAAAGCTTGCAAGTCCCTACTCTGAGCTATCCATGAGGTATTGCAACAACACAACATCTTGTACCTCAAGAAAGTAGCAGCAGGGTCAGCCTAAACCTTCCCTCTAAAAGTGTGGCAGAGCCCTACTCTGACTTCAGATCTGAAGTCAACTTAAGTAGGTTGGAATTTTAAAAAAAAAAAGAATCCTGTCAAAAAACTATTATGATGACAAGGATACTCAAAACTCAAACTTAGAAAAAGATAACGATTCGAAAACAAAGCCTCAGAGAAAAACTCAGCTTGGCCAAAGATTCAACTAGAATTCCCAGAAGAGATGAAGCAAGAGGTTTTAAGAAGTTAAATTTTTTTTTAACAATGAAATAAGATCACTAGGGGGGAAAATTGACATAAAGATAAGAGTTATGGAACAAAGAATTGGAAGAGGAATTAATTTCAGCTTGACTTAGAGGTATAAAATCTTGCCCAAACAGCAAAATTGGGGGCTGGGACAAGGGAGGTGGGAAACTGACCTAGAAAGCAGATTAAAGAGAGAATATTTCAGCATCTTAGAATACCTGATAGCCAGGTTAAAAAAAAAAGCATAGATATCCTGTTTTCAAGAAATATTAAAAGAAACTGCCTAGATTTCTTAGAAGCAGAAGGAGTGAAAAGAATATGCTAGTCACCTCCTGGGGGGAAAAAACAAAGCTCTAAAACGAAAACTCCTAGGAATATCATAGCCAAAATGCCAGTTTCCATATCAAAGAAAATATATGGCAAGCATGTAGGAAGAATTCAAATACCAAGGAACTACAGTTAAGAATCACACATGATTTAGCAGCCAGTGCTAAATAGAATAGAGAACTGGAGTTAGCACCAAAAAATATTGTTTTTACATACAGTTCTACTAAGGCAGACTAATAGTCAAAACTATTCCTCTTACATCATTAAACATGATTAATCATTCTAGACCTGTCAACTTTTTGGTTCTGTGATCAATTTAAGTAGGTTTTTTGCTGGATACTTGCATACAACTTTTCTTTTTGCCTGTTCCATTGAAGTCAAATTCCATAAAACATATCTTAAGAATTGCTAATCTAATCTTTCACTTTATTAATGGAGTCAACTGAGGTCAAGAGAGGGGAAGTAGTTGATCTTAGGTTGCTGGTTAGTGGTAGAGTGGTTCTAAATTGGCAATTGACTCCTCCCCTATTTTAAAGGTGAAAACCATTATTCCAAATACTTCCAGATTTCTTGTTACTTACAAGATTTAGAATGCATGCTTTCTTTTCCCTCACCCCCTCTCCTTTTTAAAGTTCTGTCCTTCCTTCTTTAAGGCTTTGCTAAACTACAGCCCTAATGCTCTTTTTCTCCTCTGATTTCATATACCCCTGTGCTCTTGTGGGCAGCTACATTTACTTCCTTGTGACATCCCTATCTTTCTCTTGACCTCTTATATAAATCTTTTTTAAAAAACTGTTTTTTACACATACCATGAGTTCCTCAAGGGCAGTTTTATATGCCTTTGGCGTTCCCTACAGTGTCTTGCATGGAGTGTATACCCAGTAAACAAATTTTGATCTGACTGAATTTTTCTAGTCAGGAATCATGTTTGCCAATGAAGGCTAACTTGAAAAAATGTTGGTACACTTTGTCTGCCTTGACCTCCTTGGCATTTTTGTGGCATTAAATTCAATATCAGAGAATGCTTTTGGTCTCAAATCAACTAAGTTGCCACCTGTAGTACTTGCTGGGGTTAATTCTGATAGCCCTGTTCTCTCTCTCTCTCTCTCTCTCTCTCTCTCTCTCTCTCTCTCTCTCTCTCTCTCTCTCTCTCTCTCTCTCTCTCTCTCTCTCTCTCTCTCTCTCTCCCTCTCTCTCTCCCTCTCTCCCTCTCTCCCTCTCTCCCTCCTATTTATGCCCTTCCTCTTTGTATTTGCCTAGGATTACTTTTGTGTGAAACTTTCAGAAGTATCGAGAACTGGGAAAATGTGTAGTAAAACAAATTTAAAAGAAATGTCTAATCATACCCCATATTTGGTGTAATAATCCGTTGATTTCTGTAATTGTTTTGAACAAGTTTCAAATAGTTGGGCCGAGGAGTGATTGGGCAGGGCAGTCTGTGGGAGTTAGAATTGATTTCAAAGCAGCTCTGTGGTTATTTGAAGATGTCTGTCGTGTATTTATACTAAATCTTCTCTTCTTCAGTCTTAATTGCCACCATCTTTAAAACATGTGTATGATAAAATAAGCATAGTTTTGAGACTCCTCACACTTCTCAACACTTTCTTCTATATATACTCTAGTTCTTCAAAAAATGTGATATCCTAAATTAAACATAACATTTCAAATAAAGTGCCTTATCCTTCTTCAGCCTAAGGTCCTACTAGTTTTATCAGCTGTCCCATTAATTACACTGTTGATTAATTTGAGCACGTGCCCCAGTAAAAATTGCCATGTCTTTTTCACATAACTTATTGTTGAGCCACGGATCTTTCATTTGATACTCATGTAGTTGACTTTTTAGGTTCTCCAAGTTCAGGATCTCGCATTTATTCCTACTAAAGTCCACCTAATGCTCTTCCAGTTTTGCTTGCACTATTCATATCCTTTTGAATTCCATTTCTGTTATCCCATGTATCAGCTAATCATGCTATTCATAACTTGAAATATGCTTGTAACAGATATAAAATGTTCATTAAAATATGGTTTCATTGGTGTTATTAATTAATTTAGGAATTATTTGTTCAGTCATTTCAGTCATGTCTGACTTCATGATCCCTTTTGAGGTTTTCTTGGCAAAAATTCTGATAACACTGAAGGTTTAAAATCTTTTTTTTTTTTAAGGTGCACTTATTCTGAGCACATATTAAGATTTTTTTAAATGGCAATTTCTGTCGCTTTGCACACTGTGTATCATGTTGTATGGGATAGAGACCACTATCTGATTTTTAAAATCGGAGTCTGAATCAGAAAGCAGAAAGAGTCCTTTATTCTTTCTCATGAGAAAGAGCACAGCCCTCTTGGCTCAAACTGATTGCAACCAGTTTGCCTGTTTCTGTTATCCTAATCCTAATCCTAACCCCGCCCACTCCCCTGCCCAGTCTCACCACTGTTTACCTACTTATGCTTCTTGTATTTGAATGTCATACTTTTTATTCAGCTCTGGTTTTTTCATCAAGAACACTTGAAATTCCTCCACCTCATTGAATGACCATATTTCCCCTGAAACATTATACTCAGTTTTGCTGGGTAGGTGATTCTTGGTTTTAATCCTGGCTCCTTTGATCTCTGGAATATGATATTCCAGGCCCTTTGATCCCTTAATGTAGAAGCTGCTAGATCCTGTGTTATCCTGATTGTGTTTCCAGAATATTCAAATTGTTTCTTGTTGGCAGCTTGTAATATTTTCTCCTTGATCTGGGAACTTTTGATGAACCCTTCCTGTCTGCCTACCAGCTGCCTGCAGTGGGAGCTTTATTTCTCTGTCACTTTGTGGGTTCTGGTGCTTTAAAATTTGTTTGGAGTTGTATTTTATAGGTATTTGAGGTGGTTATGGGGGGAGACACAGAGTTTCCCTGCTTCTACGTCTCCATGTTGACAAAACCCCCTGACAAAATTTTTTTAACCAAGCTATTCTGTAATCAAGTCAAACAGTAAACATTTATTAAACATTTTGTATGTGAGGCAGTGTAATTAGTGGTAACCTCAAAGGCATGGAGAACCATAGACAGATTGGAGAACCGAGAGAGCGGTATTGTAAAAATCCGGAGCAGAGCTGGGTATTCAGGAGGAGAAACTGAGAAGGCGATCAGGAGAAAAGTAGCTAATATAGTAGCCAAGAAGGAAAGATATCAAGGTAGCTGGAAAAGGGTCGGCCTTGACACAAAGGGGCTGCTTTTTATAAAACTTATTTTTCAATTAAAAATCAATTTCTGTCTGTCACACTGCTTCTCATTGGGAGAGGGAAAAAACACCTTATAACAAATACATACATACACATATGTATATATAATCAAACAAAACAGTTTGTTATATACATACCTGGACATATGCTGCTATGTCCAGATAATATATTTTATTCTGTACCCTGAATCCATCTCTCTCTTTCAAGAGGTGGGCGCATGCTTCAGCATTCGTTTCAGGATTCTGGTTGATCATTTGAATGATCAGAGTTTTTTGAGGTTTTCATATTTGTTTGTTTTTACGGTTTTGTTATTGTATCAGTTGTTCTCCCTGTTCAATTAATTTTACTCTGCCTTAATTCGTATGTAAAGTCTAGCAACATGTTTCACTGAAACTGTTCCTTTTTTATTCCATTACGTTCATACAATATAATTTGTTCATCCAGTCTTTAGACACCTCTTTGGTTTTTAATTCTTTGTTGCTACAAAAAGAACTGATATAAATAATTTTGTATCTATGTCTCCAGCTGTTTTCATTGGCTGACCCTGAGGTCTAGAACTCTCTCCCTCCTCATCTCTACTGCAACTGTCCTGGTTTCTTTCAAGTCTCATCTAAAGTCCCACTTTCTACTACAAGCTTTTCTCACTCCTCTTTAATCTTATGCTTTCTATCTGAGAAGATCTCCAACATGTGTATCACCTTTGTGCCCTGCTTGTGCCCACGTGAAACTCTTTGAGAAACCCCCTGAACTCTTTGTGAGTTTGTGTGTGTTTCATTTCTTTTTATACCCAGCATTTAACATGTAACCAGTTAATCTGCAACCACATTTCCTTAAACTGTCATAAAATAAGACCAATAGCACCACTCGATATTTTTTCCAACTTGGCTACCAGAACTCACAACTTGGATGTACCAAAGAATAAGGCCCATTTTCTAATTGATAAACTGCGAAAAGATATAAACAAGAATTTTTCCAAGGAAGATAATTTGAACTGCCTATAACCTTATGAAGTGCCTGCTATGTGTAAGCACTTGGAGTGAAAGATAATGAGTTTTGTTTTGGACATGCCTTTGAGCATCTTATAGAGGATGCCTAAGAGGCAGTTGTTTATGTGAGACTGCAACTGAGGAGAGAGGTTAGGGTGAATATTTATAGATATGAGAATTTTCTGCATCAAGATGATAGTTGAATTCATTGGAACTGATGAAAATCAACTGAGCTATTAGTGGATATAACTTGAATGAAGAACCAGCAAGATCATTCAGTTATGTAAAGCTGGAATTAAACAAGACTCTAAACTCCACACCCAGTACTTTCTCATGAGGCCACACTCCCTCCTGAGTCTGTCAATCTCTTTCTTTTGTGAGAATTTACCTGTGCTGTGGTTGGAGAATATTGCCTTTACCTTCTCTCCAACCCATTCCCCTTCTCTGTCACATTGGTAGCATGTCAGGTGGAAAGAAAAATTTTGTTTGATATGTTGTCTTTTTGATCAGCACTAGGTTTTTTTTTTCTCCCCCATGTTCCTGGCTTACTGCTACTGCCCCCATGCTCCCTTTCTCAAAACTTTGGGTTTATTAGTTTGTATGCTTCTGGAAGGTTACTTTGTGTCTGCTTTGTATTTGTTGCTTCCCTGTTAGAATAGAAGCACTTTGAGGACAAAGACTATTTTGCTTTTGTTTCAGTATTTGCTGCATCTGATCAGATCTTTGACTTAGGTCTTCATCAGTGTAGAAAGCTCCAAGTGAGGAATTATTCATGCCAGTACAAATTGGCACTTGTTTTTCACCTTGCCTGTGACACTGCAGGGTTAAAATGTGTCTTAAGTAGGGCCACATAGCCTTTTAGTCATAGGTGAAACTTCAACCCAGGCGTTTCCATCTTTTAGACCGGCTCCAGCTGTACTGACTCACATAGTAAAAGCTTAAATGTTTGTTAGTTAGAAGGTTGGGAGAGAGGGAGGGGGCGAGAAAAAGGCAAGGGCACTTTTAGCTAACTGTGTATGGTTAACATTTTGTCAAAAGTAAGTTGCAAGGGGGAACAAAAAACACTTCTTGTTAAATAGTAATTTTGTATTTATTTGAAGATGAGGTAGTTTTTATTCATGGGCTTTTTATGGCTTTATAGACCACTAGATTCAGTTCTGTTGTCCAGCTTTCTTGGCCAAACAAACTCCACTTTAATCTCTCCAGGGGTTCTTCTTCTGAACACTCAGTTTGGCTTCTTGCAATCTGTAGTCTCAGATAGCAGAAGAACTGTGTTCCAGTGTGTTAAACTTTTAACATCCTCCAGATTCAATTAATCTTATCTTTACAACTCCCAATTACAGGCAGTAATTAACTGAAAGCATCATTGTAGACTAGGGATATTACATTAATCATCAGCAGCCTTGTAGCCATAAATTAGTTCTTTCCCAATCCTTTAGCATTTTCCCAGAAGAAACAGAATGTTTCATTTCCCTATTTTAAGGGACATTAATCCCAAAAAGGAGCTTTGGATCAGGATTAATTTTTATCATCTTTATGTAAGTGATAAATGGCTACTTTTCAAAGGATAACTGCTAAGTTTTTCTAAAACAAGTGGAATTGAATTGTTTGATAATTAAATAGTTGAAGGCACTGCTATTATTTTGGTCAGAGGGTACCTAAGAGTCCATAAATATATTAATTATTTCTATTCTCTGAGATCAAATACTACACAATATGTTTCCTGTTTTGTTTTCAAACAGGAAAACTCCCAACTTAAATTGGCTCAAATGTTTCTAAGTCTGGAAGCACCTTCTGTATAATAGTCTTTTTCCTTGAATCATTGAGTAAGCTTTCAAGAGGAAAAATTGTTTAATTTCTGACAGATCAAATTTGAGATTCCAGTTGTAAAATAGGAAAAAAATGGTTTCATTTTTCTAGAATTTCTGTACAGGATTTCATCCTGGACTAAGGAACACATGAAAACTGGGAAACACGTAATATGTTTAATTCCTCTTACTTGATTCGGTGCAGGAAAACTTTATTTGGCCCTATCCTTCTTTCTTAGAAGGGGTAGAGTTCCAAAGGCTTGAGATTAATGGCTGACAGTTCTAGTTTTGTGTTAGTAAAGGAGCCTTGCTAAGGTCCTTGTTTGCTATTATTTCATTTGAAGATTGAATTTTATATCAGCTAAATTTCTCTCTTGGAATGGATATGAGTGTGAATGGGAAGGAGGAATTAGAATTTCTTAGCATTCTCTGTGTTGCAGGTTTAGTGCTCTGCCTCATTTCTTAGGCGTCCTTTCTTAATGGGAACAGAAAAAAAAGTCCAAGTTCATCTCTTAAACGTAAACCCGCCTGGTGTATTTGCATGTAATATTAGTAGGGCATCACTTTGCTACCTTCCAGCTTCCACTTGCCATAATGTTTTGAATGTGACTTTGTATCTTCAAATTAAATTTGTCATTACTGAAATGTTTTGTTCCTTTAGTTAACGTGCAATAAACAAAGCTCTGGTTGAAAGCTCTACAGATTTGCAAAGGCTTCAGGAAGGTAGTTGATTTGAGCTTACTTTATGCTTCAGTATGTCATTCTCTGAAAGGGGCACCCTGCTAGAAGCATTCTTTTTTTTATTGGAGCTATACTTGCAACTTTGAAAATGCAGCGTTTTAGTGACTTTGGTTTACTTTCCATTAGTGGTGTAGTCACTATTTTCTAATTTGTTACTTGTTTTCTTCTAGGTATGCTATACCTCCAGAACATGGCAAGCGTCTGGAACGTCTGGCAAAAGGTAAACTTCTGCATCCACAATTTTGGTTACCTTGTGTTGATATTTCAGAAATTGCATGTCTCTCTTTGAGAGACAGAAATGAAATTTAAAAGGAATACTTTGTGAATGGCTTGACTAGAGCCTTTTGAAAAGTGTATTAGGCAGCACTGTGATAGTAAGCATAAATAGGACTTTTAATGTTTTCCTCCGAAATGCTTTTAAAAATTTTGGATTTGAATGAATTTAAAGCTCTAAGTCATAGGCTCCTTATTTTCCATAAATGTATAGCTTATTTTCTTGTTATTGTTACTCTGTAATTTATCAGCTCGGTGGCTGTAGCAGCAAGCACCGTAGCATACCCAGGATGGCTGCTAGCACAGGTTTTCTAATCTACCTTTCTAAAGGAAGGCAACTCAGACAGGGTTTAACAATCTTACTTTAATCAAACATTTATCATTTATCTAGTTCAGGGGGAAAAGATAGCACCCTGAACTTCAGAGACAGAATTTACAAGCAGGAAAAATACAGAGAAAATAACACAGTTCAGCAGACCAACAGACAGGGCTTCTGCCTGTCTGAGCATCACATATATACAGTTAGTTGCTAGAGAGAGAAGCACCAACATTTGGGTTTTCAAAGCCAGGGGTGCTCAACGGCTGCCGAGTCTCATGTGGTTAAATCACAACTCTTCCCAAAGCAAAAGCTCAGAGGTATATATAGCCTTCTCCAGGGTCAGAGACCCTTGTCACCCACTTGACTACAAAGTAACAAAAGTTGTGCCTCCTTAAAAACAAGCCTCCCACCACAAGGCTCCATTTGACCACATTCAGCCTATTAGGGGACAGAGTTTAATTTCATATCAGGAAAGGCCCTCAAATTCACCTAAGGCTATTAAAGGGCAGGGAAGATCTTCAAATTCCCATTCCCATTATAGTGGCATACTGGCTAAAACGCTGGACCTGGAGTCAGGGAGACCTGAACTCAGATTTGGCCTCAATGACCTACAGTTAGCTATGTGACCTGTAAAGTCACTTACTCTGTCTTACCTGTAAAATGAGCACCTCCAGGAGTTATTCTGAGGAGTAAATGAAATGGCGTTTGTAAAGCAGTTTGCAAATCTTAAAGTGCTATATAAAATACTAGCTCGTGCTAGTACCAAGTACCATTAATTTAAAATTCATTTATCAGTTCTTTCAGATGTGTATTCTTATCTTTCCAACTAGTCTGTAAGCCCTTGTATAAGGTAGTTGTTATGTCTTTGTTTATTTTATTGTTTGTCTCTTTGCTGTGTGAAATCTCCACAGTGTTAGATCCATAGTGGTTGACTTTTAGGCACAAATTAGTGGGACAAGAGGGAATCTTATTCTGTCCCTTCTAAAATAGCTTAGTTTACTTAACTGTTTGTATGTTGAGTTATCTAATTCAAATGTATAGGGGAGTCATAGTGACTTGTAGAAATTCACACAGCAAAACACCTATCACTCACCAAGAAAACCACTTCTAAGTTTTGTGTCTAAGATTAGCACATAGCTTATCTGTCATAGTAGGGGCCATACAAAAAATGCTAGCTGCATTTCAGTCTGGTTTTCTACTTTTGTTTTGTTTTTGACTTCCTTAGAGTCCAGTCTGGATTGAGAACAAATTCATTCCATAAAGAAGCTAGAGAGCAACTCGGGTTTGGGTGATAGGACAGGCTTTAGGCCTCCAGATGTTTCGAAAATCCTTTTGGGGGTTGCTTTTATAGTAGGAAACCAAAGTGAATGTGGGTGGAACTTGGCAGAGGGAATTCTGAGTAGGCAAAATAAAGCTTCTCTTATTTGATAAGGTTTTTTTGTTTGTGTGCCCAGAGTTAGTTGTTCTATCATCATTGTTCTATTGTCACTGTTTTGTCTTTGTTTAATTAAAATCTCAAGTTTCAAAAGAGTCATTGGTTATTAAATGTATGATAAACACTTATAAGCTATAGTGAAGGAAGAAAAAATCACTTTCTCCTAGTACCTACTGTCAAGCCCCTATGCTAGTAGAGTTCAGAATTGCTATAGGACTGTAGATGAGGGACGCAGTGGGAAGGCTGCCTTGTACTGGGGGAGCAGTTCCAAATTCTCACTAGGGAACCGATTCTCAAAGTGTGCATTGCCTCACTGCTTGAATGGAGAGACTGGGTAAGCGGGAGAGTGGGGAAGATGGCAGGCATTTGGTGGGGAAGGGTTTAAAGCTATAGCTTGAAAGATGAGAGGCTTGACATTTATTTTATGCTTGGGCTCAAGAGCCTATTTATATATTTGGACATTCAGTTATATTAATTTTACCTTGCCTGGCAATTCTGTTAGGGTACACTGGAAATTATTCCTTTTCCTTAGGATAAGAAATGGCATAATAGAATGCAGAAGTGTTATTAAACCCTATGTGCATTTATTAAGCACTCTGTACAAATCACTGGAGATACATGTTAAAAAGTGAGATAGTGGCTACATTCAAGGAACTCACATTCTAATGGAGGGACACAACACATAAAGGGAGGATTCAGTGCATGAAATATGAAAAGGTTGGCAAGTGCTTAGTTTCTTGAAGAATGGAACTAGGCAGATGGTCAGACTGATCGTGAACTGGGCCCTGAAGGAAAGTCCCAGACCCCTGGTAGTTTGACTAACTCTCCTTTTAACCATTCAGGTCATCCTCTTTCAACCCTTATATCCCATCAGTTGCCAATTCTTGAAAATCCTCAACATCAACTTGCTACTGTTTTCTCTTTACTACCCTGGCTGCCACTCTAGTTCAGGCTCTTACCACCTTTCCCCGGAAGGGAAGTGTGATAGAGTTCAATTTGATCAATAAGTTTTTTTTTTTAATATTTATTTTCAGTTTACAACATTCAGTTCCACAAGCTTTAATCAAGTATTTTTAAATCTCTATTATGTGGTAGGTATTCTGCAGGTGTTGAGGATACAAAGGCTAAAATGAAACAAGTCCTACCCTTAAAGAGCTTATATCCTGCCAGGGCAAGCAAAATGAACATAAACACTTTGGAGACACCCTAGAAAAGTATATACAAGACACATACAAAACAGGCATAGTGTACCTTGAATGGGAAAACACACACAGCTGAGGGAACCAGGCTGAATCTTGAAGGAAGCCAAGGACTCCAAAAGTCAGAGGTAAGGGGCTGGGCAGGGCTCATCACCACCATTATCCGACTATTTGAACTTAAGACTAGGGAAAGGGCTCCTGGAAAAATTGGGTGACCTTAACCTTGTGTAGTTTAATTTATTAAAAATTAGGAAAGGTATGGCAGTTATATATGAACTAATGGTGCTGTGAAAGTAGATCAGTCATTCTTGAATATTTTCTTTTAGGCATTGCTTCTCTCATTTAGAGTATGGCAGTTTGCCTAGGATTTAATGCTAGATCATTGAAAAAATAGATCATATATTTAAATTTTAAAAAATAATAAAAGAATGGAGTTACTAGTGCTTATTTTATATAATCCTTGTCCTTATAGAGGGCTGATTAAGTAACAAGAGTTCAGAGGTGTGCCTGATATAGCTTCTTGGAGCCATAGTTGAGAGTTGGGTGGTAGGTGGATGCCAAAGGTGGATGAGCAACCCTGAAAAAGTCATGGCAGTCCCTCACACCAGAGGTGCTAGTCTTCCCTGAACACCTCATATGCCCTCTATAGGACTCTTATCAGAAGAATGTTTGATTCCTGCAGTCAGAATTGAAGGAAATGCTAAATATCAGTTGTTAGTGAAAATAAAAATGGAATTTTTTTCCTTATCCAAATTTGAAATATGTATGTGAATTTCTTAAGGGTCTATGGACTCCAGTTTAAGAATTCCTGCTTTAGAGGACAGATCTTGTGAAAATTCCCAGCCCACAGTATTTTTGATCTAGTTTTTTTGTTCTGCTATTTGCTTTTGAGGTCACAAATTTAATAAGCATACTCTCTATTCCTTTAGCCATGTTATTGATAAAAGTGTTAAATACTAAATATTGAATAAATATTAAATAAAATTTTAATTAAAAATAAATACTAAAATATTAAATAAAAGTATTAAAACTTACAAGGCCATGTACTGATTCCCTGGTCTTTCTCAAGTACTGAAGATCTCCTGGAACATTGACATTGAACCACTAAAACTACTCTTTGAGTTCATCTATCTAAACAGTTCTGAATCCATTTGATTATATTGTCAACTGATTCATATCTCTTCATCTCTTGACTGTAGTGGTCAAAGAATTGAGACAGGGAAAGTTACCAGCTATGCAGACATAAGATGATGAGGCCCTGTTGGGTGTGGGAGTAGAAAGAAAGGAACATTTATGAGAGATGTCCACTGGTGAATACAAGACGTAGTTTGAGATGTCCAAAAATGTGGTTGGAAATAGGAGATGAGAGGTTAGGCTAGACTTAAGAATCGTCAGCCCAGAGATAATAATTGATTCCATGGAAGCTGGTGAAATTACCCAGCAAAATAGTATAAAAAGAGAAGGCTGAAGAAAGAACCTAAAGGGAGATACCCATAGTTATAGGAGCAACTTGGATGATAATCCAATAAAGGAGATTGAGGAGCAGCAGTCAGACAGGTAGGAAGATGACCAGGAAAATATTATCATGAAAGCCTAGAGGGAAGTGAGATGTCAAAGGCAAGAGAAGGCCATTAGATTTGGCAGTGAAGAAGTCTGTTTCATTTGAATGATGATATTGGAAGCTAGACTAAAGAATTAAGACAGTGAGAGGATAGCAGAAGCCCTTTTTTGTGGATGCCCTTCTTATGGAGTTTAACCATGAAAAGGAGAAGAGATACAGGATGATATGATAGTTAGTGGGGGTGGTGGATAGAGCAAGAGAGATTTTTGATGATAGGGGAGATCAGGGCATCTTTGTAGTAGGCAGTAGAGAAACAACCAGTAGATGAGGAGAGATCAAAGATTATTGAGAGAACAAGGAATGATAGAAGGAACAATTTTCTGGAGAAGACAGGTTGGAATGGAATCATATATGAATGTAGAAGGATTTCTTTTGTCAAGGAAAAGAGCCATCTCTTCGTGTGACACAGGTGAAGGAGAAAGTAGCAGAAGGCATCTGAGTGATATAAATGATGAACAGAAATTCTGTTTTCAAACCCTTCATAGCTATTTTTCAGGTTCTGCCATTTCAGCAGTGCTGAATTCATCTAAACATAGTATTGCTTCTTTCAGAAATGCTCTTTTAATTCCTCAAAGTTATAAAAGATCTTCCTTTTAGATCTCAGATAACATTTAGTTTTAGCACCTAATTCATTGTGTTTTTGTATTACATATTTCTGTAATGATGGCGTTTTTCCTCCTTTCTATACTATAAACTCCATGAAGGCAGTAACTGTTTTCTTTAAACCTTATCCCCCCCAAGGTTATTCACTTTGTCTCCCCCATAAGTATAGTAGCCTACCCAAAGCATAACTATGTTCAGTGAGTATGTGCTGCCAATGGTCTCATTGAATCTTAGAGAATCTCTGGGCAAACAAGATCGGAGAAGAATAGGTTTATAGCTAGAGGGGGCTCGAGAGGCCATCTGGGCCGACTTCTTCATTTTATAGATAAGAAAACTAAGACTCAGAAGTAATAATTGCCAAGCTTGTATTTCTCATTAGGTTCTCTGACTCAGCCTTCATTTTTTTTTTTAAAATTAAGGTATATTTCTGAAGGAGTGGTTGAAACAGCCTTTTCTGGGTTGAATTTTTGTGCCTTCCTCACATTAAGCTATTGCCTATTTGAGGGCTATGGGGCATCATTTATTAAATATCTAAACCTCTTGCCTTTTTTCTGTCTGCTGATTGACCTGACTTAAAACATCTTCTAAAGCTAGTAAGATGTAGTGAGGGGCAAGGTGGTGGTACTTAAAATAATTTAAATGGCAACTCGTTAGTACCTGAGGAAAATGTAAATGTAATAGCTTAGATGCCATTTAGAGGTTACAGCCACATTTCCCCTGGCTATCTTTATATTCACATAAGTATGCAGTATTGCTTCTGTTGCTGGAAGGTTTTTTTTTTTTTTTTTCCTATCCAGGCTTGTAATCCCTTGTTCCACATATGCTCAGCAGTGTGAAACTTGAACTGAAGGTACTGGAGTAGTTTGGAATAAAAGAAACCCAACACACCTGTTCCCTGAGAGGGCCTTATTTCTCTGTATATAGTTCTCCATTTCTCCAGTGTAGTTTACAAAGTGTTTTCCTGATAATAGTTTTTTGAGCTAATATATTTATAATGAATGATTGATGGCCTCATAGTAATATTTTATTTCATCCCCATTCAAATTCTTATATAATGTCTTATGGAACTGACTCTGGGCTCTCAAAGCCTTTGCTTTTAGTCAGAGCTCTGGCAAATGTTATCTGTCTTGAGTATAAAGTTGGCAGTGTATTATATGCTGCCTGATCATCCCAGCTAAATTCAGCCAGTCAGTAAATATTTATTACAAACCTACTCTCTACCAGAGCTGGAGGTATTAAGAAAAGTAAAAAGATAGTTTCTGCCCTCAAAAAGCTCACAATCTAACAGAGGAGACAACAAGTACGAACAGTCTGTATATAGGATAATTGAAGATAATCAACAGAGGGAAGGCACTAGAATTAAGAGAGATCAGGAAAGACTTCCTGTAACAGGTGGGATTTTAGATGGGACTTGGAGGAAAACAGAGGGAAGCCAGGAGGTGGAGAGGAAGATGGAGAATTGCAAAGTTGTACCCAGTAGTGATATATTTTTTAGGCACAGTAAGCAGGTTTGGGTTTTTTGTGGTTTTTTTGAAGTGTGTTTTTATAGGGGAGAAGCCACGTAGACAGAATCATAGATTCTCTTAGAATATTTCTTTATTCTTGGAAGCTCTTAAAGGCAGATGAAAATTTCATGATTTTTGAACATGCCCTATCAAAACTTGCCTTTAACTCCCTACTGAAGGAGGGAATATGTTGCAAAGTCTATTAGAATTTTTGGTGACACATATCTATATTCATTGCAGTTTTATTACCAGATAGCCATTTATTCCATCAGTTGACTTTTTCCTTTTTTTTCTTTCACTTGAAATATAGATTAGATTAAAAAAAAATTTTTTTTCTTTGTGCCAACCAGCTCTTAGTGAAGTCTTCTTCTCCATTTTGCTTTTTTGGATTAAATGAATCAGTTGAAGAAGGGACACAAAATGTAGACATATGCAAGATTTTCCATAATGAAGTGACATGAGAAGCCAACCGTATAAATTCTCCCTTCATCTATTCAGAGACATAAATAGAGGGATTTGATTTTTGTTTCTGTGCTCAAAACCATTTTTTTATCCAGATCCTGAGCTCCTAATGAGTTGCTGTTTTCTTTCTTTTTTTAAGTACATTTAGCACTGGGAAGGATCTTAAGAGCTTTTCAAACTGCCTTACCTTTTTTATTTTACATTTGAGGAAATTCAAACCCAGAGAAGTTAAATAACTTGTCCAAAGTCACAAACCAGTGAGTAGGTGAATTAGGACTTGAATTTGAGATCTTAGCCTAGGGCTTTCTCCCACAAACAGTGCTTACCTTCAAATCCTTTGTTGAGGTAGTCATCATTCCAGTTATGTGAGAAAAGGAGGTTAATCTTTACTATCTTATACTGATGATCACTTCTCTGCAGATTTTGAATCTGAGTTCACTTTTTTTTTTTTGCACTTAACAGTATTTTATTGTATTTTTTCCAATACATATAATGGTAGTTTTCACCATTCATTTTTGTAAGATTTTGAGTGCCATGTTTTTCTATCTCCCGCCCATTTTTATCCCCATTCCCCAAGACAGCAGTCTCTCATAGGTTATACACGTACAGTCATGTTAAACATATTTCTATATTAATCGTCTTGTGAAAGAATCACAAAAAAAGGGAAAAGCCATTAGAAAGAACAAAAAAATGAATGAAAGATCTGCATTAACACTCCATAGCTCTTTCTCTGAATTTTTCCATTATGAATCTTTTGGAATTTTCTTGGATCATTGTATTGCTGAGAAGAGCTAAGTCTACCATAGTTGATCATCGGACAGTATTGCTGTTACTATATACAATGTTCTCCTGGTTCTACTCACTTCTCTCAGCATCAGTTCTTATCAGTCTTTCCAGGTTTTTCTAAAATCTACCTGCTCATCATTTCTTATAGAACGATTTTATTCTGTTAAAGTTATTTACCACAACTTGTTCAGCCATTCCCCAATTGATTTTCCAGTTCTTGGCCACCACAAAAAGAGCTTTTTTTTTTTTTTTTTTACCCCTTTTGTACAGGAGGGTCCTTTTCCCTGGATACAGACCTAGTAGTGGTATTGCTGGATCAAAGGATATGCACAGTTTGATTGCCTTTTGGGCATAGTTCCAAGTTTCTCTCCAGAATGGGTTGGATCAGCTCACAACTCCATCAACAATGCAACAGTATTCCCACATCTTCTCCAACATTTATCATTTTCTTTTTCTGTCATTAGCCAATTTGATAGGTGTGAGGTGTTGCCTCAGAGTTGTTTTAATTTGCATTTCTCTAATCAGCAGTGATTTAGAGCATTTTTTCATATGACTATACATAGCTTTAATTTCTTTGTCTGAAAACTTTTTGTCTCATTTATCAGTTGGGGAGAATGACTTGTATTCTTACAAATTTGACTCAGTTCTCTATATATTTGAGAAATGAGGCCATTATTAGAGACACTGGCTGTAAAGATTGTTTCCTAGTTTTATGCTTTTCTTCTAATTTTGGTTGCATTGGTTTTATTTGTGGAAAACTTTGGTTATTTAATGTAACTAAAATTATCCATTTTATATTTCATAGTTCTCTGTCTCATTTGGTCATAAATTCTTCCCTTCTCCATAGATTTGACAGGTAAACTATTCCTTGTTTTCTTCATTTGCTTATGATATCATTCTTTATGTGCATATCATGTACCTATTTAAATCTTATCTTTGTACAGTGTGTGGGATGTTGGTTTGTTCCTAGTTTCTGCCATACTATTTTCCTAGCAGTTTTGGTCAAATAGTGAGTTCTTATCCCAGAAGCTGGAGACTTTGGGTTTATCAAATAGTAGATTACTATAGGCATTTACTACAGTGTCTTGTATATGTTCTTGACCTTTTGTTCTTCCAAATCAATTTTGTTATTATTTTTTCTTTATAAAATAATTTTTTGTAGTTTGATTGGTAATACTGAATAAGTATTGGTAATATTGAATAATTAAATTAATTCAGGTAGAATTGTCACTTTTATGATACTTTGCTCAGTCTACCCATGAGCAATTGATATTTTTCCAGTTGTTTAGATCTGATTTTATTTGTGTGAAATGTATTTTGTAATTGTGTTTATATAGTTCCTGGGTTTGTTTTGGCAGGTAGACTCCCAAACATATTATATTGTCTGTGTAGTAACTTAAAATGTAATTTTCTTTTTATCTCTTGCTGTTGGGCTTTGTTGGAAATATACAGAAATGCTGATAATTTATATGGCTTTATTTTATGTCCTGCAACTTTGCTAAAGTTAATTGTATCAAGAGGTTTTTTTTTTAGTTGATTCTCTAGTATTCTCTAAGTATACTTATCATATCATCTATGATTAGTGATAGTTTTCTTTTTTTTTCCATTTCTTTTTCTTTTATTGCTAAAGCTAACATTTTTAGTATAATATTGAATAATAATGGTGATAATGTGCATCCTTGTTTCACCCCTGATCTTATTGGAAAGGCTTCTAGCTTATCCCCATTACATATAATGCTTGGTGATGGTTTTATATAGATACTGTTTATTTTAACAAAAACTGTATACTCTCTAGTATTTTTAATAGAGATGGGCGCTGTATTTTGTCAGCTTTTCCTGCATCTGTTGAGATAATCATGGGATTCTGGTTAGTTTTGTAATTGATATAGTCAATTATGTTGATAGTTTTCCTAATATTAAAGCACCCTTGCATTCCTGGTAGAAATCACACTTAATCATAGTGACCTTGTGATAAATTGCTGTTATCTCTTTGCTAGTATTGTATTTGACATTTTTACATCGTTATTCATTAAGGAAATTGGCCTATAATTTTCTTTCTCTATTTTGGTTCTTTCTGGTTTAGGTATTAAGCACCATATTTGTGTCTTAAAAGGAATTTAGTAGGACTTCTTTGTCTATAAAACTTGGATTTATTGAGAAAATTTTGGGGAAAAGATGATTTCAGTTTGAACTGGTTAATTGACAAGACTCTAATATTCAGGCCTTAGTATTGTGAATTTTTAAGAATATAGATTGAGCTGTACAGTTTTTTCTTTTCTCTTTTACCCCTTTTATTTTTTTTAAAGCAGATATGGGTAAAAGAGTCACTTATTTATAAATTTCTTGATTGTCCCTACTTCCAACAAATGCCTTTGTCAATCCAATCCATCCTTCACACAGGTACCAGAGCAATTTTAATATATGTACACCATCTACTTAAAAAACTTTCTTATTCCTTGTATGATAAATTACGTATTCCTTAGCTTGACTTTCAAGACTCTGGAAATCTGGTCAAAACTATTTAAATCTTACTTGAATGGATGGATGGATGGATGGATGGATGGGTGGATGGATGGATGGATGGATGGGTGGGTGGAAGAAAGAAAAAAAACGAAAGAAAGAAGCAAGAATGCTTATTCAGCGCTTACTCTGACCAGTAAACTGATTTAAACCATAGCAATACAAATAAAAAAGTCCCTACCCTCACGGAATTCACATTCTAATGGGGGGAGACATAGTAGTATATGGAAGCTGCACATTGAATTGTCAGGTGTCTGGATTCTTAGGGTACAGCAAAGGAAGTGGGTGTACATTTTTTAAAAATGCTATTTCCACTCATTAAAATAATATCAGGACTTGGTAGTTGTGACTGCAGTACCTCCAGAAACAATTTTCAACCTGTAGATTTCTTCTAGGGATGATGACTGGTATGTCTTGGGTCTTCCCCTTTTTGTTGTTTAGTCCTGTCTGACTCTCCATGACCTCTTTTGGGGTTTTCTTGGCAAGAATACTGGAGTGGTTTGCCATTTCCTTCTCCAGCTTATTTTATAGATAAGGAACTGAGGTAAACAGGGTTAAGTGACTTGCCCAGGGTTGAATAGCTACTAAGTATCTGAGGCCAGAATCGAATTTACATTCCAGGCCTTATACTCCATCCATTGCATCAGCTAGTTGCCCATAGAGTCTCCCCTTAGTGACAATTGAGTTCATAGTAATGTTCTTTATTCTTTTCTAATAGCTTCATCCCTCCATATGTAGTTTACTATCTTTTTTGTATACTATCTTTTTTTCTTGAATGGACTCCCCCCTCTCCCCTTCTCTCCAAATAGGTGGGGGTGGAAACATGCCCTCCCTTCATCAAGGCTCAGTACCTTTTCATGAAGCTCTTTTTCCTTAGTTCTCCCATTTCCCCTGTTTCGTACTCTCCTTCTACTAGCCTCTTTGGATTGAATTGTTTAATCCAGTACTCAGATGATTTGATTGTAGTCTCTTTGGGGAGATACTGCTGCCAAAGGAAGATGCTATGGATGGTGTTTATGAAATGCAGAATGAATGAAGTAGTGAAAATTTCCAAGTTAGTACTGATTCAAGTACTCTTCTGTTTGGGCTGATTTTTCTAAGTCTTTGTTTTTAAGAAAAGTCATTCTGAGACGCTTAAACAAAGCTCTTTGTAGATGTTCTTTGCAAACTTTTCTTGCCCTGCTTCATTGAACTATAATATACAGAGATTCAGTGAAATGAGCTTGCAATTAATATGGAAAATGAATAGCTAAGCTATAAATGGGCTCACTGGGAGAGTTGTGGAGCCCATGGAGAGAACATTAATATGTTACCATGTTATTGGTGCTAATCACTTAAAATGTGCTTCTTTATTAGTAGCTTTAATGAGAGCCACTTAAACTGTGCATTAAAAAGAGAAACTGCAGAGAAGGACGACGGACTGTGTGGCAGGCAGTCATAATTCTAATTGAAATGCTTTTAGTACAAAAAAAAAAGTTGTTGGATTTAGTAATCCTTTGCCCTTTTTAAAACATCTGCATCGTATCCCATCAATCAGGTTGATTCTCCAAGATTGAAAGTATTCCCTCCCCACACATACGCACACCCACTTTTTTTCCTTTTCATTACCTAATTTGGATTGATTTAAAGCCTCCCCTAGTGTACATACATTGCTTTTCAGACCAGTGCTCTGCTCTTGCATAGAAACCTCTCTTGGTGGTGGTAGGTGTGCACCCAGTGGACCATGGGCATTTTTGGATGAGCTTATGCTAACCCTAAGCCCATGGTAGGGCTGTGAGTAGAGGCATGATGTCCATTCTCTCTGTTAAAAGAGGATGGTTAGGATTCTCAGTAAAGAAAACCAGGGCACATAGAAAAGCTTTCTCTCCTGTCCTCACAACCCCATCTCCCTCCCCAGTGATCCTAGGGTCTTGCTAAGAACTTTGATATTTTAAGCTGGGAGAGGAAATGGGAAGGGGAGATAGGAATCTTCCTGTTCCTTCAAGGAATAGACTTGTGTTCTATTGGCAAGTTGTTTTGCTGACAGAAGAGTAGCCTAAAGGGAAGGAGAGAAAAGAATAATGAGAAAGTAGCAAGAACCTTGTAATGAAATTCTACTCTGCTATACACACCACCGTATGGCAACTCAAGCGTAGTGGTTTAGAGAAGAGAAAGTTAGACTAGAGCAGAATAGGCCATCTTTCATTATTTAAGCCTGGGAAAATCCTTGAACTCTCAAATAGTCTCTTTCTCTCTGATTTCCCTCCTCCACCCTCTCTTCCCCATCTCTCTCTTCCACATTCCATGGAACTTCTCCATCAGGGACTGAAAGAATCTTCTTAGTGGCAACTAACTGGCACTGTGGAGAAAGCACTGGTCCATTTGTCAAAAAAGTCCTAAGTTCAAATGTGGTCTTAGTATTTAATTAGCTGTGGGACCCTGTGCAAATTAATTTCGCTTCTGTTTGCCTCAGTTTCCTCATCTGTTAAATGAGCATAACAATAGCACCTGCCTCGAAAGGTTGTTGTGAAGGTCGGATGAGATTTGTAAAGTGATTAGACCAGTGCCAGCATTATATAAATGTTTATTCCCTCCCCTCTCCTTAGTGTGGTGTTTAAAATCACAAGATTGGGGTGGGGGGGCTATTGAACATGAATTTGAGTGTAGCTTTAAAAAAGGTCAAAAAAAAATTCTAGTACTATTGCCCATAACATACCCTGTTCATTCAGATATAGAAAACACCCTCCAAATGATTCCTCTTTAAGAGGGAAAAATGTATAGGTACACTCTTAAAAATAATATAATTTCTAGGTCATAGTCTCCATATAAGCTCGGTTTGGAAGAAAAATAAAATTTATATTCAGACCAGTGTGGTACACATTGGACTAATTCCACCATAATATTGTGAACCCTCAGATTATCATGGTTGGGTTTTTTTTCAGCAGAACCAATTAATAGTGTTAGGCTAATGTACTTTTACACATGTGGAGTGCAGGATCCATATTTGAATATAATATTTCTAATGTCATAGTTATTCACATATTTGTTGAATAAGTTTGGGCTTAGTAAATATATATTTCAAGTCTCTATGGTCAAGATCCTATTTTTACTGCTGGTGAGAAAATAGTAGATTAAAAAAAGACCATTCCATCAATGAATTTATAATCTAATCTGAAGTTTTAGAAACAGGCAAATAAATATGATAGAAAAAGAAAATGTGTTAAATTCAAGTAGATTAGAAAAGAGAAAAATGTTGTTAAGGCTGAAGACTGGTCAGATTTGGGTCTCAACAGTATGAGATGGAAAGTCACCATCCCAGGAAAGGGAGATTGTGTCAATAATGGCACATAGGAGAAGCAACATCATAACATTATTATTGTACAAAATTTCAGTTTCAGGGTCCTTCAAGGTAGGATATACAAAGTGCTTGCCAACCTTTTAGTCAAATCAGCAAGCACTTCCTTAAAGTGTCATATAAATATCAACTATTTCAATAGGCAGAAGAGTATAAAATAGTAGTAATAGCAGGAGGAAAGAGACAGTGAATATTGTAGTTTGGCTGAAAAATAGTATATGAGGGAGAAGAAATATAAAGAAGTATACCAGAATGAATGTATATAGGCAGTGGCCAGTTGGTTTTTGCTTGTTATCATATTATCCGTCATTGTAATTAATTATCCAGCAGTTACTGGTGTGATAGACTATAGATAGTGTGCAACACCTGCAACCTTTTATTGGCAACCTTCAGTTGAGGGACTCTTGGAAGAGGAGATTTAAGGGAAAGCACCAGAATGCCAGTACCAGAAAGCTCTTCTCTCCCTTCTTAGTGTTATGGGACTCTAGAGAAGAAGGATTGATTTCTCCCTCTCCCCTCCTTCCCTGCCCAAGAGCTAGTCTGAGGTAACATTTGACTCTCTCTTCCAAAATGTAAATTAGAGGTCTTTTAAAAGTCCCACCTTACTTTTTCTTCATACCTCTCCTAAAAGAGAAGACTGCAAATGGATGTATATTCTTATTTTTCTTATTTAAGAGCTTCTCTCGTGTTTATTTATGACTTTTGAATAAGGGTTATGGATTAATCCTGCTTTGGGATAGCTGACTATACTGATGATCTGCTTTTGCTTTCTCCCCCAGGGTTTTTCCCTGGCAGTTCTCAGGGATGTGATGCCTTTCTCCGTCACAAGATGACGCTCATCTCTCCCTCCATCTTGAAGAAATACAGCATCCCTTTTGATCGGGTATGTACATACAAAGTTTAACGAAGAAGATGTGAAATGGTGTTGGGGTCTGGGAGATGCTTGCATTCAGGTCACCGATTTCATTTAGAATCTTCCCTTTCTAATGGAAGGTAGGAGGTTCTCTCTTCCCCCCCCCCCCCCCACTACTGCCATATAAAATTTGCTTTGATAAGAACAATTCAATGTTTACCGATTAAATAATTTTGCCAGATAATGCCTACTTTGTGCCTGTTTGGGGTATGTTATATTACTGTAGTCTCTTTTCTCTACTGTCTTAAATGTTTGATTTAACTCTTTCTTATAAGCTACTTGTGGTCAATACCTCTTTCATTTATCTTTGTATCTCTTAATACATACTTCACTGTCTTGAGCTTCATAAATAAACTGAACAAATGCTTATTGGATTGAATTGAATTAAAATTGTTAGCTCTTGTCTTCCTCCTCTAGTTATGATCCCAGGATTTGAACTATTTTTGATCTAATTATCTGTCAGTTTTATTTCATTACTCAATGTGTCATTCACTAAGAGAATGGAATATATTCCAAGCATAGCACAGCTTTATTAATCCTTATAGAGACTTGTTAGCCCCACTCACAAGTGTTGTTGTTTGTTCCTCATTCTTTTTGCTTTTTGGAGGGCAGTTGGGGTTAAGTGATTTGCCCAAAGTTACATGGCTAGTAAATGTGTCAAGTGTCTGAGGCCAGATTTGAACTCAGGTCCTCCTGACTCCAGGGCTGGTGCTGTATTCACTGTGCCACCTAGCCACCCCTTTTTATTTTTTTATTTTTATTTTTTATTTATTTATTTTTTTTGTCCTTCATTTTCAAAGAAGACCAGTGACATCATGGGTGATATAATGACGTGTTCATGAGTTAGATTAGAGTTGCTTAGAGTCCCCCCCTCTCCCTGAATCATTGAAGTCCAATGGCAGGACAAAAATCAAGACAACTGGCAGTGGCCTGAGATGCAGTGTATGATCTTGGCATTTTTCTTGCCTGACCAAACTCTGAGCACTCCATAGTGTCCTGCTTGAGCCTTCGTGGCAATTGGAACAAATTGTTTTTATCCAACTATTCCACTGGGGAAGGCTTTTGCTCAGGGTAGACATCCCCCTAGGTTTGAGGCCTCTTAGTTACCCTCAGTCTGGTTTAGCATATTTGCCAAGATGATTTTACTTGGGTGTGGCCACCGTGCATGCTATAGCTTCTTGGAGTCACAGGTGAGAGTTGGGTGATAGTCCTTCTGAACATCGCTTATACCTACAAGTATGTACACTTAGATTCTTATCTTTTCCTCTGTCCAATCCCTTTTGTCTCAGTTGATCACCCAGCAAGATCTGTTCCTTTTACAGGTTTGCAAGTCAAATTCTTTGGGAAAAGTCTTGAGCTAGTCACTGCATATATATTTTCAAGATGCTATACATCAGGCTCTCTGTAGGCTCCTCTTGATCAATATTTGGCACCCAACTCTTTCAAGTATACTGCTTATCTTGCGCTTTTGTTATATTCCAGTGAAAACCCCTTGTGCTGCAACTGGATGTGCCCTTTCCTTTGTCCATGGAATCTGGTGTACTAGAATTAAGCTGGCTTTATGAATTTATCTAAGTTAAGAAAGAATTAGTTTCGTTATTTGTTATTTCGTTATTAGTTTCGTTAGTTCCGGAAAAGTGACTGAAGAGCAGATAGACAGATAGGTGTTAAACCTGTGATTTCATTGGCATAAAGCTTTTCGAGGTGAGGAAACTTCTAACAAATGAGATCACTATCTTTTCTGCAACTTCCTGTCTTTATGGCCATCTCTCTACCCTACCATGCCATGTTGCTTCTCAGAATGTATTCTAGATGGAGGGAAGACATGGCCTCTGACACATACTATTAGCTGATCCTGGGCGTAGGACACATAGCCTCTCAGTGCTCTAGATACCTCTCTCAGAGTATCAGCTGTAGACTTAAAATTTTTAAGAGTTTCCTCAGATGGGAATTCTTGATACCATTGGAAGCATAGGTTTTATCTCTTTCTCTCTGTCTCTCTCTTTGCAGGGAGAAACATAAAGGTGATAACTACTAACCCAGTTGTCTTTCATCACTTCTCTTGAGTCAGGAACCAATTCTTGCCTACATTAAAGATAAATTTATAAAGCCAACTTGATCCCTAGAGAACCCACCATATATAATTATTATACTCAAGTCTTGGCTTAGTATGAGAGTGCTGCATATCTTACTGAGATCAGCATGGCATATTATTGTGAGACAAAGCCCAGCCCAGTTTCCTGTAAGGGAATGAATCACCTGTTTAGAAATAAAATATCTTTGTTTTCATAAAGCATGAAGACTGTGAACTCATTCAATTTACTGCTTTAAAGGTTGTTTCACTTTTCATAGTTGAAAGGCTTTGATGAATAAAATTTGAAGTGAAATCATCTGGTTTGGAGATGAACTTGCTATTGCTGCAATGGGAACTTGTGTGATACTAAACCGCTAAGGATCAGTGACTTTGGTTTTTGCTGAGTATCAGTCTCCTTGTTGAATTCAGCACCTTAAAACCCCCAAAGTATTTCACTTGAAGATTGAAGTTGACTGTTCTTCTCAGTGATTGTGATTTGTATTTGTAACTGTATACAAGTTGAGAGTATCCTTTTTTTCTCATACTTTCCTCTTTCTCTTTCTTTTTTCTTTTTTCTCTTTCTTTCTCTTCTTTTCCTTGTACTTTCCTTCCACAAAGGGAAGCTACATGTTAGTGTTCAGAGAGCATTACCTTTGAAAACCAGGGATTTTAGTCACTGGGCCTTTGAATGATTTTAGAAAAGAAATCTCTCTTTGGGCTTTGGTCTCATCATTTCTAAAAAGAGAGGGTGGGTCTTGATGACCTCAAATTGATCCTTTCTCTTCTCCAAATTCTGGGAGCAAGAGGAACAAAGGAAAATACTGTAAGAAATTGCCATGTTGATCTGTGACTCTGAGAAATTCTTTTCTGCTCCCTGTTGGACTTTTCTCTTGCGTAAGAAGCTCTGCCATAACTAAAGCTTTATTTAGTAATAATACCCAAAACAGCAGCTCAAAGCTGTGAGGCTTATGTTTCAGGCTAGTGTTTCTTAGAGTCAGTCTACATCAGAGATGCTTATCCCTCTGAACAGGCCGTGTCAGCTCTCCTGACACCGAATGGTAGCCCAGAGGCCAGGCAGTCAAAGAAAGTAGCTTCTCTTGAGAATATTTTTGAAGGCTTCCTGGCAAGAACAAATTTTCAGGTACAGTTGATAGTTCTGTGATCATACCCTCATTCCACCAGCAAATAGAAAATTATTTCTGACAATTCAAGCAAACAGCCCTCTAATATTAGTGGATGAGGAAGGGATTAGGTTGCTTTGTTTTCTTTTCTTTTCTTTTCTTTCCTGGATCAGAATTCAGGAGGCCAGTCCCCAGCTATTATTGCTTGTGTTTATCAGATACTGGAGCATTCTGATTTATGAAATGCCTACTGGTTCTCTTACCTGTTTTCATTTTTATTTTGAGCATCATTTACACCAAACACCTAATAAGTAAAATCACTCTTAAGTGAGTAGAAGTGTGTTTACTTTTTGTTAATACGTTGGAAAATAGTGTTTCTCCAGCAGGGATTTTCATAGATAGAACAATAGCTTGAGTTATATTGAAAAATTACTTGAAAGGAAGAGCTTCCTCCTTTTCAGTGTAGACTTCTCTTCTATATATCATTTCCCTTTTTCCATAGAATGTATGAACTTTGTTTCTGGAACACATGAGTATTTATGAAGTGATTTTTTTTTTTTCCTCCTGCCACATCATGGCACCCCTCATAATTTTTACAAGTTACATGAATGGGTTAACTAAATTCTTGTTCACAGTCAAGAGATCCAGAAAGAATGATTTTCTTGGAGGTATTTGGGTGAAAGACCACCATACCAGGTTGGTTTCCTGGCATTAGTAGTGCCTAACAGTTTTTGCTTGTATTCTCCTGACTGCTTGAATCCTAACCTGAAGTGTAGGTACAGTTGAAATCCATGAAGCATTTTTACTCAAAAAGAGAAATGATCCTTCAGCGGTATGGTTAGATTCTGTCATTGGAATTTCTGGCAGCCCTCAAAGAAGTGAATATGCATACTATTTATAAATCTTTCAAATGGTATTTACTTCTTGAGGAAAAAAGATCAATATAAGCTTTTAATAATTAAAAAATGCTTAATTCTGTAATCTGCTATTGATTTCTTCACTTATTCTTTAAGAACTTGTAGAAGTTACTGTGTTTTCTCCATGAACGACATTTCAGTCCAGCATCCTTTCATTAGTTACTGCTTTTCTGCGTGGCCTATCCATCATCCTGAGCACTTTCTAATTTATAGTTGGAATAATGTTGACAGCAGTGACATGCAAGACATACACTGTGTGGGCTGCAAATGAAGACAGTAGGATATAAAGTTTTTGACAGAAACATAATCTTGCCTTATTAACTTAACAGTCTTCAGCTATGGCTTGATTTGTGAAGGGTTGAATGTTACAGGTCTAGTGGGTTGAACTGTCATGCAGTATTCAAGCTAGTTCTGGATACATCCCTCACACATGTTGGGTCCCCTCTGCTCATAAGACAAAAAAGGCTTCTGTTAAGAGGGGAAGAGTTTTCCTCTACAATGGTGTGCAAATTTACTGTGACAAAGTAAAGCAATTTGACTTACATAATTAAGCTTACAACTTCATACATCTTCAAAAACTGGCAAGCACTTGTTTTATACAGTTTTGCGTTTTAGTTCACAAGATTAGACACACAATTGTTCAATTCATCATGAAACCACACAAATCAGTCCTCTTATGAAGTTGATTTTTTTTTTTACCCTAAGCCTGGCCTTGATTATACCCCATCATTTTTCAGTGGCATTGAAATACATGGTATTCCTAGGCAATTGAGGCATATTTATTTTAATCTCTTGAAAGAATTTCATAATTTTTCATAACCTGTGATATGATGTAAGACTGTAATGCTGTATTCCATCTCTGTTTGGGATTTATGTAATTCAACAACAAATATACTTCAGTATATCATACTGAGTTTTGATATAGATTTGAATTAAAAAATTTCATCATTAAAAATTTCATTTTCAGCCTTCTGTATTTCAGGATTGTCATTTTTCTCATTGTTATTTTTACTGGTCTTCTCACTATTCTTCCAACTTTAAAAACAGCACACTGTTTATTCAGAATCAGTAAACATTAAGCCTTTACTATGTGTCAGGCATTGTGCTTAGTTCGGGAGTACAAAAAAAAAAAAGAGTCAAAAATAGTGCTTGTCCTCAGGGAAAAAATTAATCTAGCTCTCTTTTGGTGTTAAGTACCTATGGAAATTTTTGCTTGTTTTTGAGGATTAATTTGGTCTCATTTCCCACCTATGTGCTGGTTCCCTATAGAATTCATTCTGTTTCATTGTGGGTCTTAAATTCTTGACTTGGCAATACTTACTGCAGACATTTTTTTCTTTCTTTCTTTCTTTCTTTCTTTCTTTCTTTCTTTCTTTCTTTCTTTCTTTCTTTCTTTCTTTCTTTCTTTCTTTCTTTCTTTCTTTCTTTTTCTTTCTTTCTTTCCTTTTTGGAGGGCAGCTGGAGTTAAGTGACTTGCCCAAGGTCACACGGCTACTTTTTTGTGTTCTGCAGACATATTTCTAACAGTTCTTTAAGTGGGCATTTTTTTTAAAGAGCTGCAATTTTTGTGTACTTCCTTGGAGTAATATAGTAAGCTGTGATTAGATCCGCAGATTTCTGAGCATTGTCCATAATAAATTTCTGGGCGAGTAGATGTTAATGTGGCCTGCTTTTGTTATTGTTTTTTCAGTCATGTCCAATTGTTTGTGACCCCATTTGGGGCTTTCTTGGCAAAGATAGTGTAGTGAGTTGCTATTTCCTTCTCCAGGTCATTTTATAGATGAGGAAATTAAGGCAAACAGGGTTAAATGACTTCCCCAGGATCATACAGCTAATATGGAGTTTCAGTCCAGATTTGAACTCAGAAAGATGAATCTTCCTAATTCCAGGCCTGCCCCTCTAACTACTGAGCCACCTAGCTGCCCACTGGAGTAATATTTCCATTCTTGATTACTTTTTGGTTTTTTTTTTTTGGTATTTTATTTTTTACCCCAATTACATGTCAAGACAATATTTAGCATTCATTGTTACAGGATTTTAAGTTCCAAATTTTTCTCTTTCCTTTCCTTCCCTCCCCACTTTTGGAAATTTTAGGCAACTTGATGCACTATCACGTGCAACATATTTCCATATTAGTCATAGTTGTTACGAGAGAAACAGAACAAGGAAAAATATTAAAAAGAATAAAGCAAGGGAAAAATGTGCTTTAATCTGCATTCAGAGTCCATTAATTCTTTATCTGGATATTGACAGCATTTTCCGTTATGGGTTCTTTATACTTGCCTTGGATTGTTATGTTGCTAAGAAGAGCTACATCATTCATACTTAATCATCATACAATGTTGCTGATGCTGTGTACAGTATTTTCTGGTTCTGCTCCTTTGACTTTGCATCAGTTTGTACAAGTCTTTCCATGTTTTTCTGAAATCTTCCTTTATCATTTTGTATAGCACAATATTATTCAATTACATTGACATAACATTGCTTATTTAGTCATTCCCCAGTTGGTGGGCATCCCTTTGAAGAGGTGTGGGGAGTTGGGGGTGTCTGAGGGATTTCATATCATTCCTAGTGGGTTCTTGTCTGGGAAAGAATTTCAAATAGGACCGAAGCTGTCTTTTGGCAAAGTTTATTGATATGCTGGCTTAGTAGCAGGAAGAAGAAATAGGGATCTTGCAAAGAGCAGGGATCTTAGGTAGAGTTATAAAGTTATATGCTCTGCAGAAGGCAGGAAATGGTTAAGGGATAGCCTGCAAAGAGCAGTGGCTTGAGGGGCAGTTTTTATAACCCCAAAACTGTCAGTCAAAGACTAATTATGCTAACTAGGTGGGCATAGGTGGAGTTTGGGAGGAGTTTAGGAGTGGTCAGTGCTTAAAGGGACATGCACTTTTTACATCAACTGTGCATGCGTGATTACCCATAATTCACTGGCAAATTTCTTAGGCGGGGCTTTTAAGGGGGTGTGGTTATGACCTTGACTTGTCACTTGACATGTCACTAGGTTACCTTTTGGTCAAGGATGTATGAGGTATGGCCAATATGGCTTTTGGGAGGATAGGCTTGATTGTTTCCAAGTCTGGGAACCAGACTGATTAGGGATTCAGGAGGTACCATATTGAGATGGAGTTCTCTCTCTGATAATGTTGTTCAAGGCTTTTGGGTGCAGCTGGCCACTTAAAACAAAGGGGCTATGCATTTCTCTAGACTAAACAGTTTATGAAATACTTGGGTGATGTATTCATAGGGATGGCTATTGTTGCTAGGTAGACTGTTAGCTCAGGGGAAAAGACTTTTAGGCTGGGGGAAGGGGAGAGGCAGGGTTTATGCCTTTATGGCAGGGGAAAAGTGACTTTTACAATTTAATTACACAGGCTTGTTACAGACTGATATTACATACATAGGTACCCAAACATCAATGAGGTTTTACAAACAGAGGTTACAGACAAAAGCATCCCAAACCCCATCACCCTCAGTTACCAATATTTTGCCACCATGAAAAGGGCAGCTCTAAATATTTTTGCACATGTGGATCCTTTTCCCTTTTTTGAATGATCTATTTGGGATACAGACCTAGACGTGGTATTGCTGTATCAAAGGGTATGCACAGTTTGATTGCCCTTTGGGCACAATTTCCAATTCTTCTTCATAGTGGTTGGATGAGTTCAAGACTCCAGCAGTGCATTAGTATCCTAGTTCTCCTACATCCTCTCCAAAATTTATAATTTTCTTTTTATGACATATTACCCAATGTAATAGATATGAAGTGGTACATCAGAATTGTTTTAATTTGCATTTCTCTAATCAAAAGTGATTTAGACCACTTCGTCATATACCTATAGATAGTTTTTATTTCTTCATTTGAAAACTATTGGTTCATATCCTTTGACCATTTATCAATCGGGAAATGACTTTGTTCTTATAAATTTGACTCAGTTCTCAAATTTGAGAAATGAGGCCTTTATCGGAGACACTTGGAGTAAAAGATTTTTTCCTAGCTTTCTCCTTTTCTTCTAATCTTGGTTGCATTGGTTTTGTTAATACACAAGCTTTTCAGTTTAATATGATCAAAATTATCTATTTTGCATTTCACAATGCGCGCTCTCTCTCTCTCTCTCTCTCTTTCGTTTGGTCATGAACCTATAACTCACTTAACTTCTACTTTAAGAATCTGAATTCTATACTACTTGGTGTACCTATATTTAGTATTGCTATTGCTTCATTGTCTGTTGTACCTTTTAGCAAGATGTAATTTTTCCTTCCTCTTTTCTTTCTCTCTTTTTTTTTTTTGCGTTTTTTTTGGGGGGGAGGGCAGTTGGGGTTAAGTGACTTGCCCAAGGTCACACAGCTAGTGTGTGTGTGTGTGTGTGTGTGTGTGTGTGTGAAGTATCTGAGGCCGGATTTGAACTCAGGTACTCCTGACTCCAGGGCCGGTGCTCTATTCACTGCGCCACCTAGCCTCCCCTTTCCTTTCTCTTTCAATTAGATCTATTTTTGTTTTTGGTTTGTGTGAGATCAGGATTGCTATCCCTGGTTTTTTTAACTTCAGCTAAAGCTAATAGATTCTGCTTTAGCCTCCTAACCTCACTCTGTATGTCTTCTCTGCTTCAGCTATGTTTCTTGTAAACAACGTAGTTTAGGATTCTGGTTTTTGATTCACTATGTTATCTGCTTTCATTTTATGAGAGTTCATCCTGTTCACATTCACTGTTATGATTACTAATTGTGTATTTCCCTCTATACGATTTTCCCCCCTGTTCTCTCTGGGTAAGGTAGATTTCTATATTCAACCGATTGTGTTTATTATTCCCTCTTTGAGCCAGTACTTATGAGAGTAAAGTTCATGCCATGCCCATTGCATACCTTTCCATCTTTCTCTCCCCTTTAAAAGGTTTTTTGCACTTCTTCATGTGAAAATTATTTATTGCATTCTGTCTCTTCCTTCCTTATGCATCTAGTGTACTTATCTTTCTCATCCCTTAGTAATTTTTTATATTATTCTCTTAAATTCACCATATACCTGTATCCTCTTGTCTATGTGTATTTCTTCTAGCTGTATTATTAGTGGTATAATTTTTGAGAATTACAAGTATCATCTTCAGACGTAGAGATGTAAACATTTCAGCTCCATTAAATCCATTATGTATTGTCCATTTTTCTCTTTTTAAGCTACTCTTGGGTCTTGATATTGCAGATCAGATTTTTTTTGTTCAGTTCTGGTGTTTTCCTTATGAAAGTTCGAAATCCCTTTATTTTGTGGAATGACCGTTTTTTTTTTCCCCCCTTAAAGTATTGGGCTTAATTTTGCCGAGTAGGTAATTCTTGGTTGTAGTAGTCCTAGCTCTTTTGCCTTCCAGAATATCATGTTCCGTGACCTCTAATCCCTTTAATATTATAGCTACTAAATCCTGTGTAATCCCGATTGTGGCCCCCTGATATTTGAGTTGTTTCTTTCTGGCTACTTGCAGTATTTTTTCCTTGACCTAATAGTTCTGAAATTTGACTAATGTTCCTTGTAGTTTTTATTTTGGTATTTCTTTCCTTTAGTGATCTACAATTCAATTTCTGTTTTGCCCTCTGGTTCCAGGATATCAGGGCAATTTTCCTTGATAATTTCTTGCAAGATTTTGTAGAGGTCCTCCTTTTGATTATGACTTTCAGGTACTCCAGTGATTCTGAGATGACCTTTTCTGGATCTATTTTCCAGATCTATTGTTTTACCCATGAGGTACTTTACATTTTCTTTTATTTTTTCATTCTGTTGAATTTGATTGATTCTTTTTTTAAATTTTAATTAATTTTTTGTTTTTTTTTTGTTTTGTTTTTTTGTTTCCTTGTTTATATCATTTATTTTCATGAGATTTTTGAATTACAAATTTTCTCCCTGTCTTTCCCCTACCCCAACCCCAAAACAGCCATCCCACTGTAAAGCGCCTCCCCTCATCTGCTCTCTTACTTTCTGGTAGGGCAAGGAGGATCTCCCTACCCCAGCCCATGTATATCTTAATTCCTAGTTGCAGGTATTACAGAGCTTTAAATTCTAGATTCTTTTGATTCCTCCCTTGTCACCCACCGCCCCCCCCCCACCCCCAAGGACAAGCAATTCAATACAGGCTGTAGATGTGTGATTATACAAGACATCTTCATAGTGAACATATTGTGACAGTGATCATATGTCCCTCCTTCCTGTCCTTCCCCCCCTTGTTCTGTTCTCTACCCTGTCCCTGTCCCTTTTCCTGAAATGTGTTCTTCCAGCACCCCTCCCCCAGACTCTGCCGTCCTCTCAGTCATTCCCCCTCTCACCCCCATGCCCCCTACTTTAGCGTTTATGCCATTTCTTCCCTAAGCCAAATTCGATGAGAGTAATTGAAAGTAAAGTTGTAACAGTTATCCCTTGCCTCTTCTA